>OX459028.1:97917056-98517056 GCA_949775025.1 Tricholauxania praeusta
GTTTTTCAAAAACTGTGTAAATTTCATTGAAATCTATCGAGCGGCTTTCGAGTTACAGTGGTCACCAGTTCCGAAAACATAGTTTTGAGAAAAATTAATTTAAAGTTTTACACTCACATGAATGAGAGAGAGCCCTTTGATTATTGCCGAATAACTCTGAAAGTAATTGTCGGATTGGCTTCAAGTTTTCAGGTTATATTTTTAAGATATTATATTTTAAGAAAATGCAAAAAAAAAATCGATATGTTGAAAATTCTGACTAGACCTGCCCCCTTAAGAACTAAATCAAGCTCTATTTTTGCGTTTACTAGTCAGTGTGAATTCGATGTTAATGTAATCACTGAAACATGGCTTACGAGTATTAGTAATTTTTTTTCTGAAGAATTTTTTGATGCTCAGTTTTACAATGTGTATCGTAAAGACCGCGATTGCAATGCGACTGGTTGTCTTCGTGGTGGCGGTGTTTTAATTGCTGTCAACCGTGCTTTAGTTACGTCCAGTGTTAAGCCTTAACCAAAATAGACGTGACGAAACGGTAGCAATTGAACGAACGTTTGCATTCGTTTCGTCTGTTTTGACATTCAACCCAAAATGTTACGCTAGCCAACGAACCGAAAAAGCTGTTGTGACGAGTAGCAACGTTTTGAAGCTCGGTTCTTACGGAATAACACGTCTCGTCAAAATGTTTCGTTCACTTTCAATCAATTACGTAGGTTCATTTTGGCTATCAACATTGGTTTACATACACTCGAACTTACTCGTTATGTCTCGTTTTGTCTATTTTGGTTTAGGCTTTACACTGCATAATTAAAGGTCTTTCAGAATACCTTTACATTACGGTCTCTTATATTCCACCTAGTAGTTCTTTGGAAGTGTATAAAATGCATGTTGACAACATTACAACTAGGGCTGGGGAAAAATCGATTAATATCGATGTTCATCGATGTTTTTCAACATCGCTTACTTTCGATAGTTTTGAGCCCTATCGATTGAAATCGAAATCTATTAATCATTGAATACATCTATTTATTTTTCTTTAAAAAGGATATAAATATAAAACAAATTTACAATTTATTATATACCATTTTAAAGGAAATAAATTAAGCTTTTTTAACTTCTAAAAAGTTAAAGGTTATTAACACATTTTTAGGAAAAAATAAGGTTTTTAAAAAAAAAAATTGGTCAAAATTTCAGAAAATTCGTCAGATCTCCAAAAATATAGGTCAAATTTCAAAACTTCACGCTTCATTATTGTAGGCCATTAAATTACCTTTCTTACGACACTCATATTTACTATTTTCTATTCAGCGGTTCCCAACTTATAATCATTATTCCAAAAGCTATGTCCGCAACTTTCGATGTCTATATCTCCAAAACTAGATCCGAGCGACACTTTTTTTTCGAAGAGCCTTTGTTAAGTGAGCAACCGGACATACTTCAATATTCGAACAACTAATTTTTAAAATTGTATACAACTGTAAAATTAATTTCTTTATTACTAACTACCTAACCCATGCGCGCGTTGCGATGCTCTAACATATCAAATAAAATATTTAAAAATTATTTATAACATACACCATTAATACTTTACTATTACTATCAAAATAAATGTTATTAATCAATCAATAATGGAGGGGGAAATTTCGATGTTATCGATGATAATCGATTTTGTAACCAAAAAACATCGATCTGGCAACTTCTTTTTCCATTTCGTCACTTATTCTTTGAATGTATTGCTCCAAGTCCGCTATCACATGTATGGGTGAGAAGCACTTTTTCGATATTGGCAGTGCAAACTTTCTGCCAACTGAAAGGAGCCATCTGCTGTCTTCAGGGAAGGTGATGTTTGTTTCGTTTACAAACCAATTTTCGATTAAAGTTATTCCAAATTTGTTGATGTAGCTGCGTTTTAGTTCTCCTATTTTTATGTCATTTTCCTCTCTTCCCAGCAGGCAAATGAGCAAGGCCTGACTCGGAGAAGGCCTGCTAGCACTGCTGCGATTATATAAGGACTTCTCAAAACTAGATTTTCATGCAAATAAAAATACAATCACAGAAGGCATAATATGCCTTCCCACAACTGACGTGCTATCAGGCATGATATAAGAAGGCAAAGAAGAAGGACTTTAAAGCATCTTTTTCTTTTTTTATTTCATGTATTGCAATGTTTTATGATTCGGTATTACTTTTTGTCATATGTATTGTACATGAAAAGTAGACACATGGTTAAAAATTAAGAGAGGTATGCATACTGCCAGGCTAGTCTTCTGTTCTTTTATGTTATGTTAAGGAGGTAGAGTTTTGTGTATTCTTTGTCAAATTGTAAATTAAGAAGCATCACAAAAAAAAAAATCATTAAAAAAATATCAACGCAAGTGAGATGGCGCGGATAAAAAAAAAACAATTAATATTTAGAGTCGTAACGATGTTAAAATTTAATTTTGCCAAGCACTCCTGAAAGTCCAACGGTCTTAGAAAGCCTGCTTAGGAAGGCCTGTTTTCTTGGGACATTTCATATAAAAAAGAAAGTACGTTTGAAAGGAGGGTGGAAGGCCCTATACTTACCAAGGAAGGCCTTCTAGAATTATTGTTAGCTCCTGCCCTTGCCTACTGGGTTGTGTTGTCGACAATGTATTTGTATCAGGGATGATATTGGCATATTTGTAAAAGGGCCAAAATTCGAACTAAAATAGGGCTTTTTTGACATAAATAGGGCTTCTGTAAATCAAATCGTATATAACCATTTATATTACAACCAAATTTTTTCTTTTTATAAAATTTATTTTGTTGTTTAAATTTAATTGTAAACATAAATTTTACATATGAACATTTAAGCGTTTAAGATTTTTTTGTATATGGGGTAAAACACACGAAAACGCCACCTGAAAAAATTTTTGGCTCCGATTTGGGTAAAATTTGGCATGATTGTAGTATTGATGTCTGGCAATAAAATTGTGTTTAAGATTTTACCCTAATATTATTTGTTGCTCAGATACGCGGGCATGAAATTCACGATTTTCGTACTTTTTCAGAATAAGTGTTTTTTTTCGAAAATTCATAGCTTACAGCAAACTTTATCAATTAATAATTGGTGAACGTACATTTTTAGGTTTTTACTTGTACTTTACAAAAAAAAATATTGATTTTGAAAAAAAAAAAATTTTTCCCAAAAATTTTGCGAATTCAAAAATATTTTTGCATTTTTTTTAAAAAAACCATATTTTAAAATTTTTTTTTTTTTTTTTTTGAAAAAAACTGTGATTTATTCTGCGCTTAATGCCGTAAAAATTTTCGTGGGAAAAAAATTATTTATATTTTTTTTTTTTAATTTTAAAAAAAAATTAAAGAGCTAAAATTCTGTAAATTGAAATGAATTTTTCAATTTTTTTTGAAAAATCCATTTCTGAATATTTTTTTGTTTTTATAATTTTAGGTTTTTATTTGTACCTTTGAAAAAAAATACTGATTTTGAAAAAAAAAAATTTTTCGCACAAATTTTGAGAATTGAAAAATATTTTTGCATTTTTTTAAAAAAACCCATATTTTAAAAATTTTTTTTTTTATTTTTAAAAAAACCTTGATTTATTCTACGCTTAATGCCGTAAAAATTTTTGTGGGAAAAAAATTATTTATATTTTTTTTTTAGTTTTAAAAAAAATTAAAAAGCTAAAATTTTGTAAATTGAAATGAATTTTTGAAGTTTTTTTGAAAAATCCATTTCTGAATATTTTTTCGGTGAACTTCAGATTACAGCTTGAAACGCAAGCTTTAAAATGATATGCCATAACATGAGGGCAAGTAGTTAATTAAAATGTTTGAGCCGTTAATCTGAAAACTAAAACTGAAATTTAAAATCAGTGCAGTAGCCTTTCATCGCGTAGTACAGCGCGCGCTTAGCGGCTCAACATTTTAATTTACTGTAATCTGAAGTTCACCGAAAAAATATTCAGAAATGGATTTTTCAAAAAAACTTCAAAAATTCATTTCAATTTACAAAATTTTAGCTTTTTAATTTTTTTAAACAAAAAAAAAAAAATATAAATAATTTTTTTCCCACAAAAATTTTTACGGCATTAAGCGCAGAATAAATCAAAGTTTTTTTAAAAATAAAAAAAAATTTTTTTAAAATATGGGTTTTTTTAAAAAAATGCAAAAATATTTTTCAATTCTCAAAATTTTTGCGAAAAATTTTTTTTTTTACAAAATTAGTATTTTTTTTTCAAAAGTACAAATAAAAACCTAAAATTATAAAAACAAAAAAATATTCAGAAATGGATTTTCAAAAAAAAATTTAAAAATTCATTTCAATTTACAGAAGTTTAGCTCTTTAATTTTTTTTTAAAATTAAAAAAAAATATAAATAATTTTTTTTCCACGAAAATTTTTACGGCATTAATCGCAGAATAAATCAAAGTTTTTTTCAAAAAAAAAAAAAAAAAAATTTTAAAATATGGTTTTTTAAAAAAAAATGCAAAAATATTTTTCAATTCTCAAAATTTTTGTGAAAAAATTTTTTTTTTCAAAATCAATATTTTTTTTTGAAAAGTACAAGTAAAAACCTAAAAATTTACGTTCACCAATTATTAATTGATAAAGTTTGCTGTAAGCTATGAATTTTCGAAAAAAAACACTTATTCTGAAAAAGTACGAAAATCGTGAATTTCATGCCCGCGTATCTAGCAACAAATAATATTAGGGCAAAATCTTAAACACAATTTTATTGCCAGACATCAATACTACAATCATGCCAAATTTTACTCAAATCGGAGCCAAAAATTTTTTCAGGTGGCGTTTTCGTGTGTTTTACCCCATATATCGCTCATTTTCTTCAATAACTTTATAACCCAAAAACGTAAAAATTCAGTTAAAATGCTGACCCTGAAATATCTGATTTTTTGAGTTATGACGTTATTGAAGAAAATAAGCGATATTTTGAAGAACTAACTATGGTGAGATCGATTTTTAGAGACTTCTTCAAAAGGAAATGCCGAAACAAACGACATGTTTGCAGACTTAGCACATCAAATTTAAACATTACTCAGGTCAACAAATCGAAAAAAAATTTGGTGCCGAGATATGGTTAGTCGTATTGTATTAAGTATATACTGACAACATTAAAAATATATTTACTTTATTTTCCTACGTGTGTGTCATTTTTGATTAAGCGTCAGTTTTGAATATTCGCTGTAATCGACAGATTTCTATTAATAAATTGATTTTTATATCATGTCTTCATCGCGAAGGAGTTGTCTCAAGAATCTATGTGTTTTGTTACATTTGTGGTGAATACACAGTGAAAAAGTTCAGAAAACCTATAACAGATTTTATAAAAAGTGCTTATTTTGCTTACTTTAAGTCGAAAATTGTGGATGAACACAAGCCGTGGATATGCCAAATTGTTTGTAAAATTTGCTATGGACACTTGAGACAGTGCATTAGTGGTAAAAGAAACCATATGAGGTTCGGAATGCCTATGCAATGGAAAGAACAAAAAAATCACTTCGATGACTGTTACTTCTCCTGTATTAATTTGCGTGGTGGAAACGTTAAAATAATGATTTATCCAGACTTAGATTCTGCTAGAAGACCCTTACCACATTCAGAGGAAGTACCTGTTCCAGCATTTTGTTCCATTCGTGAATCATCAATTGAAGAAGTCATTAATGAAGTTAGTAGCTACAGCGACAGGACCTAAAAACTATGGAAGAAAGATACCAAGGCCGATGGGATCGCCATATGATGGATGACTATTGCTAGGGGATGCAACGTGATAGTCCCTACTACACCTCATTCACGAAAGTAGTGAAAAATAAAGTTTTTACTGAAATAATTAAGTTGTTTTTCGTGTAAACTTTTTTTTTTAAGTCAAAATCTAGAAAACTATACGTAGGATATCAAAATGTTTGCTAATAATGTAACCAATATAAGGTTCTTAATTAAAATAAAAGTACAGCTCTCGGCACCAAAACTAGTGTTATAAGTCAAATAAAACTTTTTTCATGTAAAAATATCTGGTTTTTGATTTGAAATAATTTCAATTTGAAGCTTAAAAGTCAAAAGCCATGGTATTACTTAACATCGTGACACTTAAATTTTATCTCAGTCGACAATCACTTATCCCAGTAAGCTGTCCTTTGAAAAATAAAAAATTGTGACTATTTTTCGGTAGAGATTCGCAAAAAGGGCCAAAAATGAATAAAAAGGGCCACGGGGCTTTTCAAAATTAAAAGGGCTCAAAAAAGCCCTGAAAGCCCCCAAATATCATCCCTGATTTGTATATGTGCACTTGTCTTGATGTAAAAGCGCTGTAATCATAGCTACGTAGTGTCGCTTTCATGTTAAGCTCCGCATGAAAAATATATTTTCTTGTATTGTTGATGTTTATGTTTGTTTGTTTGATTTCCAAGTTTTAAAGTTTTTGATGGAAAATTAGTTGTTGGAATCAAAATTTCAAAACTATTATTATGGGTAACCGAAATCATAAACTTTGCTGTTAGCGCATATGTAAGAATTTACATATGTACATGATACAAATAAATACAAAAAAAAAATACCCCTTAGTTTCATGTAAGAAAAGAAAAAATTACTTACAAAATAAAGACAGATGAAGGAAATGGAAATCTATTGAAAACCTTACATACAGGTAAAGCATATGGGACAATTGGTTGAAAGTCCACATAAACTGGATTGAAGCAACTTGTACAGGCTTTCGTGCTTTTTTCCTAGTTGCTTGGATACGTAACAACTTCCCACAGCTACATTGTGGTCACTTTCATCTGGATTTTGATTGGAATCCCCAACGTTCAAAATAATTTCTCGTCTAGGTAAGTCCTATATTGCTGATCCAGTAGAAGGGTTCGAAATTATCTATGAATTTTGTTTGCCTTACATACTTTTTTGCCAATTCTTTGATCTAGTGATCTGTCACTCGTCTTTACGTTTAATTTCAATTTATTAGTAAAAATTCTGACAGTACCGTAAGACAAATCTCATAAAGTACATTTTCTTATTATGCAATCAATGGAATAGAAAATTTTCTTAACGTAACATATTAGAAAATAATTTATTTTTAAATATATTAAAAATAAATAAAGAAAAAAAACGAAAGATAGCAATGCGGAAGCTAAGGATAGATAAAATTAAAATAAACGTAGATTGATTAATTTGATTGACTACCTAAAAACTCCCCTTTTAAAAAACCATTTACGATTTTTGGTTTCTAATTCATTTGGTAACATATTTAATAATTTCACGGCACTAACATAAAATAGTCTCGACGAATTCAAAAAGTTAAAACTAGGCACTAAAAGATTATGGGTGCGACTTTACTGTGTAAAACACATCTTTCTGTATCGATAATCCGGTAAGCGTTTATTGATAAGTTTGTGTATAAATACTAGATTACAAATTTTTACGAAATTAATAATGTTATGCTGAAATCGCAATGCTGCGTTCGGTCGGTCGCACTCTGACAGCTGAAGTAGAAACAATGCATGCATATGCTGTAATCTTAAATGCGACCTCAGGCGTTGCGTTGCGTTTTATCGTAAATACGATCAACGCCATACCCGAAGTTCGAGTAGAGCTACTTTCTACTAGAACGTGCTTTTGAAACTTCTCGTTTACCCAGCGTTTCATGCAGTGATAAAATGAGGTCCACTAAATTATCCATTTCGTTGAAATCTATTTATTTTATGAAAATAACAATCAAAACTAAAAAACACGACAAAATTAAGCAAAAAACTGACAAAATAGAATTCCTTTTATTGACAATGTTGAAATGACAGACGCTCGCAACATTATGATTTACAAAAAGTAAGGTCAGGCGTTTTGACAGCCAATATCGTATATTTTTGTAAAGTTTTTCAAACGCCGGTCAAAGTTGTTCAAAGCGCGACCGACCTAGCGCCGAATTGCGATTTCAGCATTATAGTTCATTATATTTATAGCGCAGTGCGATATACGGTCATACATATTTTCTTTTATTGAATATGTTTGAATTGTTGAGAGCTAGCTGTAATTTCTGCCTGGATACTGGGTCAATATTGCCATAAACTAGTGCACTGTACGACACAAGAGGAACAATAAAGGTTTCTAACCAATTTAAGTTTAGCTTCTTGTGGAATGCTTGATGCTGTCAGCCATAAGTTTCGAAGAACATAGTATAATTTGCAAGTTGTGGCGTTGATATGATCAACGCAACTTAGATTTGAATTTATTAAGAAACCTAGTTTCTTAACTTTCTCAAAATATTTGATGACTGCGCCAGCTAGTATTAATGGCGAAAAATGTTTAACATCGTAAGCACTATGAGAAATAATCAACGCTTGTGTTTTAAGGGCATTTAATTTAAGAACATTTTGCTTTGACCACAAATCGATAGATTTTAGATCTTCATTGAATCTACATACCAAATCTTCAAAAAGTCCAACTGGTCGGGATAAATAAATCTGAGTATCATCGGCATAAAGGTGTACTGATGAATTTTTGCAACAGTAGATTATGTCATTGACGATGAATTTTTTGTTAATACCCTCTTCTCACGATTAATTAGATATGTATTTAGAAAATTTAATGAAGATTTACTAAATCCAAAGTAGTATTTAAGTTTCGTCAATAGGATGTTGCGACTTACAGTGTCAAAAGCCTTTGAAAAGTCTAACAGTACCAAGGCTGTCACCTCATCTCCATCATAAGCTGGACGAATATCCTCAAGTATTTTTAGCATTGCAGTATAGCAGCTGTGTCGTGCTTTATAGCCCGATGGTTTTCTTACAATAACTTATTAATAGTCAGATGATTAACTATCTGGGCAGCCAAAAGTTTTTCGAAGGACTTCGATAGGGCTGATAAAATGCTAATAGGACGACAATCTTCGGGTATAGTGGGGTTATTTTTCTTAGAAATTGGCGTAACATTTGCCACCTTCCAACACTCCGGAAATATAGAAGTTGTTATTGAATGATTAAAAATATGTGTTATAGAAGGGATGGATTGGCTTTTGGTTGATCAGAGTAAAGTTTCTGACTGCTTTCCAGCTGGGGATTGCCAGAGCGATCTCTGAGCCAACCATTAGCAAGTTGACACACAGCCTCCCCGCGGCTCCATCTGGGTAGCTATCTTAGCGGATGCGGAGATAGTGAGCGAATGTGTGCAGCGTGTCCTCCCTGGAAGTATATTGGGTTGTGGGCAGGGTTTGGTATCCGCCACGTAAAAAAAAACACTCCAATGAAGACTAAAAAAGCCTCGGATACAGAACCCCTCAACGTTGACGACCACTGCAAACGAAAAAAGGACTATGATTAAAGGATATGCACCTGGAATATCCGGACCCTCAATAGGGAAGGTGCTTCTATCGAATTGGCGGATGTCCTCGGAAAAATTAAGGCTGACATCACCACCATCCAGGAAATAAGATGGATAGGACAAGGTTGCTCTAAACAAGCAAGTTGCGATATCTACTACAACTGCCATGCGGAGAGGCGCGAATTGGGATGCGGATTCGTAGTAAGCATGAGACGTCGTCACCATATCTCCAGGTTCACACCTGTGAGCGAAAGGTTGGCTACGATCCGCGTCAAGGCTCGATTTTTTAACATCAGCCTGACTTGCGCGCACGCCCCGACGGAGGAAAAGAACGATGCTGTCAAAGATGCCTTCTGTGCGAGACTCGAGGAAGTATACGACCGCTGCCCGGCCCACGACGTTAAAATTTTACTCGGGGATTTCAACGGAAAGGTCGGAAGAGAAGGTATATTTGGCTCCACTGTCGATCAGTTCAGCCTTCACGAGACCACCTCAAACAACGGTCTACGGCTGATTGACTTCGCCGCGGCGCGAAACATGGTAGTAAGTAGCACCAGATTTCAACACCTCGATATCCACAAGGCCACCTGGCTGTCCCTTGATCAGAAACACGCAACCAAATCGATCATGTTGTGATCGACGGAAGGCATGCTTCGAGCGTGCTATATGTTCGTACGTTCCGGGGAGTCAATATTGACTCCGATCATTATCTTGTTGCAGCCAAGATACGCATGCGGCTGTGCAATGCAAAGGATGTATGCTCTGGTACGCAACGAAAGCTGGACGTCGCTAAGCTGCAATCACATCGGACGGCCGAAGCCTATTCCGCTCGCCTCTCAGAACTGCTCCTTCAACCTGACTCTCTACCCAATGATGCCGGTGGACTTTGGGCGCATATATCCCGCTCCATGCGGTCTGCCGCTGAGGAAGTCATTGGTTTCCGACGCCCACTTCCGCGAAATCAATGGTATGACCAGGAGTGTCGCGAAGCTACTGCAGTGAAAAACGCCGCCTACAAAAGAACCCTGCAGTCAGCAGCAACGCGAGCCGTGCACGAAAACTACCGGGAAAAGAGAAAGGATGAGAGGCGCCTTTTCAGACGCAAGAAACGAGAGCAGGAAAGGCACGAGCGTGAGAAACTCGAAGTGTTACGGGGCAGGAATGATGCTCGAAAATTTTACCAACAAGTCAAGCGTCTGACCCAAGGTTTCAAGCCCGGAGCATCAACCTGTAAAGATGAACATGGAAATCTGGTTACGGATACGCAGGGTACACTGAGATTATGGAGGGAACACTTTTTTTGACTTTTCCAAGCTGCTTGCTGGCGATGACTCCACCAATCCCGCCTTTGGAGAAATTAAACCGATGCCACCAATCAACGACGATGGTGTGGACGTTCCACCACCTAGCCATGACGCGGTACGAGTTGTGATCCAACGACTTAAGAACAACAAAGCGGCTGGTGCCGATGGCCTGCCAGCTGAATTGTTCAAGACCGGCGGCGATGAGCTGATAGGGTGTATGCATCAACTCATTTGCAAAATATGGCTAGTTGAAAGCATGCCCGACGATTGGAATCTCAGTGTCCTTTGTCCTGTACTGAAGAAAGGTGACCCGACAATCTGCGCTAACTACCGGGGAATCAGTCTTCTTGCCATCTCTTACAAGGTCCTGTCGACTGTACTGTGTGAAAGACTTAAGCCGTTTGCCAACACACTGATTGGGCCTTATCAGTGCGGCTTTAGACCTGGTAAGTCCACCATAGACCAGATCTTCACACTACGTCAAATCCTGGAAAAAACCCACGAAAAACAGATCGATACCCATCATCTCTTTATCGATTTTAAAGCAGCTTTCGATAGCCCGATACGGGATTTCCTGTATGCCACCATGTCTGAGTTCGGTATACCTGCGAAGCTGGTGCGGCTTTGCAGAATGACGTTGAGCAACACAGCGCGGAAGCATGGGTTGTGCCGCAGACTGATGCAGCCACGCTTGGGGTGTTTGAGAGAAAAATTCTTCGCAAAGTCTTTGGTACTGTTCACGTCGGCGACGACTACCTTATTCGAATGAGCCACATAGTTAAGCGCATCAGTATCCAACGTCTGCGCTGGCTGGGACATGTTGTGCGTATGGACAAAGAAGCTCCGGCGAAAAAGGTGTTTGATGCGGAAGCTGGTGGGCGACGACGAAGAGGAAGACCATGCCTCCGATGGAAAGACCAAGCCGAGGAAACCCTATCCACGCTTGGTGTGACTGATTGGAGAAGGCGTGCGCGAAGCAGAGGCGCCTGGAGAGAGCTTTTGAGGTCGGCCGTAACCCGGTAACAGGTTGTTATGGCCACCCAAGTAAGTAAGTAAGTTATAGAAGGGACTACAAATGGTAAGATCATTTTGATAAATTTTAAGCTTATTTGATCATGGCCCATAGCGTTAGACTTTACTGAAATTATAGTTTTAATTACTTCTTCCTCACTTACAACTCAAAACGAGAACTCTTGTTGAAGCTTGCGGAAAAGGTTATTGTCTGGGACGTAAGAAGATTCATCATTCTACACACTGGAAGCTAAAAAGTGATCATTTGATAACGTGATAACGTTTGCATCAATACTACACTCCATTGTATTTTGATCAAAACCTACTGATTTTAGGTTCTTCCAAAATATTTTCGAAGTTAAATTTATGTGTAACTTTTTCTCTAAAAAACCTTTTTTATCATTTTTGGTAACTACGTGCACTCGATTTCTGAGAGTACGCATCCCAGTTTGCTTGAATTTGATTATACTTCCAAATATTGTAACTTTTATTTCTACTTTGAATAGCTTTCTTCACTGCATTAGTGTACCATGGTTTTTGGCCTTTTTTAAAACGAACAGTTTTTATCGAAACATATTTATTAAATAAGTACTTCAGAATATTTGTAAAACTATTAAGTTTCTCATTTACGTCAGCATAATTCCAGCAATCATGCCAGTAAGCATTTTTGGCCTCAGTACATAGTGCCTCAGAGTTAACTTTATTAAAATCCCTGTATGAAAAGCTTGTTTCAAGATTCATTTTACAAAAATGAACATTATATGTGAGAAATAATAATTCATGTTCAGAGATACCTGCAATTGGGAGCTGTTCAAAGTGAGAAACATAAGAGCAATCGGAAACGCAAATCAAATCCAAAAACTTGGCTTACTGCTAGGAGAAAAACGAGTTGGCAATTCATTCATGATGTTAAGACCACAAGAAGCGACTAAGTCACGTAAATTTTTTGAGCGCGCATCATTTAGGAGCTAATCGACATTGAAATCACCACAAAGTATAATATGCTCATTAGGGTGATTAAAATTTTTTTTTTTTTGTTTTTTTTTAAAGGTGCTGTTGCTTAAAAAGTAAGTTTATGATATGAAGAAAAAGTTCACGAAAATTCAGCTCTGTAACTCAATTTTATAAAGTGGCGCCGGAGCCTGTTAGTTTTACATGAAAATTGTATGGAAAAATTATTTTTTACAAAAAAGGTATCTAAATGAATAAGTGATTAGTGTTGTTGAGCTAATTTCGACGTTATTTCTTACGCTGCATCCGAATCTGGCCTCAGAATTGACCCATCATGTCGGAGTCCTGAAATATTTGAGGTTAAGTACCTAAAATATGATGTTTTGTGTCTACTTTCGAGGTTATGTATAGGATTCAAAGAAAGTTGATCAGCTTATTTTTAACAAAAGCATCATTTAGTACGATCCTTGCCCTTTAAAATGAGCTTTCAAGTGGTGATCTGTGATGTTTCTTTGCAAAGTTATAGCCATTTTAAAGTGATATTCAAGTTTGTCATTTAGTAGTTTTAGTAATTTCTGTGATTTTTGCGAGATCTTGTTGTTGGTGCGAGTGTTTGATGGCATAATTTTATAATATTTTGGTTTTTAATAAATATTGAAAACGTTCAATTTGAAAAAAAAAAAGAATTTAATCTGAGTATTTATGAAAATTCAATTTTGCAAAAACAGCTATTATTTTTCGTTATTTAAATATTTTGTATTAAATTAACGCGGTATAATTATTTAAAAGGAGCGAGAACAGGCAGCACGAAAAAACACGTCTATTCAGCGCACATTTCACTTCTTGTCTAGTGTGGAGTAAAATTATATCACACATTTTACTTGATAAAATTGTTTTGAATACATCTTTTGCTGTAGATGTTTTGTAACACAACATTTCCGAATAATATGTCGCTGGAAATCAGTCTAGTACTGGCTAACTAGTAGTATCTTTGCCACATTGATTGGTTTGATGGGTTGCATATCATATCATTCGTCAGCTTATATATGTACATTCTTTAAGCTCAACATCTGATGCTTCCGATTACGTCAACTGGTGGAATGTATTCATCTTCGGCATCAGACGCTATGAATTCCTCCTCATCACTTAAACTCAATATCTATTGAATTTCGACTATATTGAATCTCTTATCACTAAGTCAAAGTCAAAGCGCAAAGAATTACTGTATTTTACTAATGAAAAATGTTTATGAGATATGACAAATTAAAATTTTAGTTTAATGTCATTATTATGTACAGCACGAGCAATATTTGAAATTTTCATACAAATTGTATAGGGCTACCGAAGTACCCTGTCACCTTGGGAAAGGGATTTTTTTTTGTCACGCACAGAAGTGTTAAGAAATAATTTTCGACCTGTGAACACTTCCATATGCACGCAAGTATTTTTTTTTTTTTTTTAAAAACTTCATTTTCTTTTATTGAATCTTCTCTTAAGAGACTAGAAATATGTTTTAAAATCTTAAATTAAGTAACATTATTATACATTGTTATTATGAATAATTAATATAGTATATAATTTAATAATGAACTTGTCTCCTTATACTTCTTGTGTAGTAGGTGCAGCTTGTGTATGGCTCAGCACAGCGAGTGCACAAGAGCGAATAACTCGTTGGAGCATAGGTATGGACACAGCTGACGATCGCGTCTCCCCATATTCTTTGCCACCCTAGACGACCGAGGTCCAGGTCTTGGCTTGGTAGCTGAGACGAGCTAGGTCTCAGTCTCAGGTTTCGAGTACCACAAAATCGATTGTCTTCGTGGTCGCCGAGACGAACTTGGTCCCGGTCGACAACGTTGGGAGTGATTAGTGCCTCCAGGACGTTCTCGAGGTGGTAGCCGAGACGAACTAGGTCCCGGTCTAGCACCTAAAGAAGACCGAGAAGACACTGTTTCAACTCTCTTCCTGCTACTCTCTCCAATTCATTGGAAAGCGGCCGAGACGAACTAGGTCTCGGTCTTACACCCTCATCGGAAGGGGAGCTGGCTGCGATAAGTTGCCAAGGTTAATAATAATAATAGAGTTTAGCTACTACAGCTATTATAGCCTTCTTAGCTATTTAGCATTGAAGCTTTATACCAAGTAAAAAGCTTATTCAATAAAAAATGGAATAGAAAAAATTATCATGCACATTAATTTGTTATTTATTTTATAATTTTTTCTTAGCTTTATCGCACTTTCTCAACATACCCACTCACACCATGTAAAAATAGACATATAGATATTAAAATAATTATATGTATAAATTTACGTGGTCCAAGGCATAAATGTTAGAAAAAATTTACCCAGCATGCTGTGGGGCTCGGACAACACAAACAAAAAATTTCACACCACCATTAAGCTGCAAATTTAGCTACAGTTAGTTTTCAGTCTAAGCTTGAGTTGACCTTTTGACAAGCTAATGTTATAAACTTCGCAATTATTAATAAGAGTTGTCATGCGATTAAAAGGAGCTGTAGCCATATAATTAGTTATACTAACCGGTTGATAAAATAACTGATAAGAGTTACGAGTACTCCTCCGATTACTATTAAAATGTATATAGTTAAGAAGCTCTGGTGCAGCAAGAGACCCAGTTACAAGTTGATGCAGATAAAGTATATCCGCAATATTTCTACGCGAGCTCAAAGACTGCATATGTAATAACTTTAAACGATCCTCATAAGGAGGAAGACTTAAAGGGTCAATCCAATTTAAGCCATTGAGAGCAAAACGAATAAAATTTTTTTGAATTCTTTCAATTCTATTTATATGAATATTATAAAATGGTGACCATACTTGGCTAGCGTACTCTAAGTGAGGGCGCACTATTGTATTATATAAAGTCACCGTTACTAAAGGGCTATTAAATTCTTTTGCCCACCTCTTAATAAAGCCAAGCAGAGATGAGGATTTTTTACAAATTTGATTAATATGCTCATTAAAAGTCAACTTAGTATCAAAATGTATACCTAGGTCTTTGACTACATCGACACGACAAATATTTTTATCTTTTAATTTATAATCAAATTCCACAATAGTTTTCTTCCTGGTAAAAATCATAGCTTGGCATTTTTCAGGATTAAGATGTAAGTTATTCTTAGAACACCAAACTTCAAAGGATTTCAAGTCAGACTGAAGTGGAATAGTGTCACCAACCCCCTTTACGTTCCTGTAAATTTTCATGTCATTTGCATATACTAACAGATGGGAGTTTTTAATAACATGTGTAACGTCATTAATTGCTAAAATGAACAGGAGCGGCCCCAGGTGGCTTCCTTGTGGAACACCTGATGTCGCGCTAAATGGGGAGGAAAACACTCTCCTAAATTTTATTTGATACGAGCGATCAGATAAATAAGATTCAATCCAGCTGACAAAACTTAAGGGAAATCCAAGTTTCTTTAACTTAAACAAAATCAAATTATGTGGTAATTTGTCAAATGCTTTACTGAAGTCAGTGTAGATGCAGTCAACTTGCCCACCAGAGTCTAAAGAGCTTAATGCAAAAGAAGTGAAATCAAGGAGGTTAGAAACTGTAGATCTGCCATTAACAAAACCATGCTGACGAGTTGTTATGACTTCACCACAGCACACCTTAACCTGATCGTATATAATATGTTCAAAAATTTTCGGTATTGATGATAACTTAGCCACGGGCCTGTAGTTTGAAACATCATTTTTACACCCTTTCTTGAAAATGGGGCTAATGTATGCATTTTTCCAAAATTTAGGAAAATAGCTTTCTTGAATTGATCTATTAAATAAAATACTGAGGGGCTGACTCAGCACAGAGCTGCAGTTTACTAAAACTGTCGCAGGAATACCTTCCGGCCCGGAGTTGAAGTCATCATCAACAGATGAAATATGAAACATTATTACTATGGATATATTAACATGTAAGTAGAATAACAATGTTACTAATTCCACACTCTGTAGCTCAAAGAACTAGAGGCGAATGTCGAGTAGGTTAACACATAAAACTTAACAGATACAAAAGATCGTTCATGGGGTCTTTTAAATAAATAAGTGAATTTAAACAAAAAATATAAATTTAAATTGATTAAGAGTAATTAAAAATAATAAAAAAAAAAAAAAAAAAGGAATGAAAAAATAAATATACATATATAAAAATAAAAAAAGAAAATAAAAAATGTAAGAAGAAAGTAGGCAAACAAAATAAACAATTGATCTTCTAAAATTATATTTGAATATGTAGAATTCGATCTAACTCTTCGTAGTTGAATCTAAAGAGCCACGATTTCACCTCAAGCAGGAAAGTATGCTTGTTTCGTATACAGCGAATATTGTTTGGTAAGTTGTTATACAATCTTGGGGCTATTGCAGAATGTGAATGTAGGAAATGTTGTGTATTATGCGGTGGAATTATAGTTTTATTATATTTGTTAGTTCTTAAATTATAATTTATATTGTTAGCGTTTGTCAAATGACCATCATTATGAAAAAACATTTTAAGAGTTTTATAAAAAAACAAATGTTTAAGAGGTAGAATTTTAAGGCTTTTGAAAAGTGCAAAGCTATGTTCAATTCGTCTTTTGCTGCAGATAATACGGATGATGTGCTTTTGAGTGATTAGCAATGGACTAATTTTATTATGGTGTGTACCACCCCAACAAGCCAGCCCATATTCCAATTTAGAATGAAGAATGCCATAGTAGACGCAAGTTAATAGCTTGTTTGAACAAAAGGGTTTTAAAAGATAAATTTGTCTTATTGCCGACAGCGCATATCTTTTTAGTGCACTGGTATGTTCCGACCATTTCATTTTCGAGTCCAACATAATGCCTAAGTATTTGAAAGATGTAACGCAATCAATTTTAAAGCATTCGGAACAGCAAGCTAAGTGGTGGTTAAAAGTAGTCAACGAATGATTTGTTGTGCTACATGTGTAGTTATCAAGCATAAACTTATTACAGTTAGAGTGATGAAATACAAAATTATCACACTGAACTTCTCTAGTATTGAAAAACATTACTTTGGTTTTGTCACTTAGGACCAGCTTATGCATTATAAACCAATGTCGCAAGAGACTTAGATCATGATTTATACTCGATGTCAAATCAAGTATGGAGTCACACGAGTAAATGCCAGCCATATCATCTGCAAAAGCTACTGTTTTGCACGAGAACTTTTGATTGAAAATTGTGTTAATATAAATTAAAAATAGTACAGGACCTAGAACCGAACCTTGCGGTACACCTGTATCAATTTTGACGAAAGAACTGAACTTATTTTTTATTTTCACTCGTTGCATCCTGTTTCGCAAATAGGAGCAAAACCATTTATGAACAGATCCTCTAAGTCCGCATTTATAAATTTTATGCAAAAGTATCTTGTGGTCGACAGTATCAAAAGCTTTAGTGATATCTATAAAAAGTGCAGCAGTTTGATTCTTATTGTTAAGAGAGTTGTAGACATTATTGCAAAAATTTAGAAGAGCATCTTCGGTTGATAGATTTGATCTGAAACCATACTGGTGTTCACTAAAAAATTTAGTTTTATTTAGAAAATTAATAATTCTTGTTTTCATAAATTTCTCATACACTTTCGAAAATGACGGTAAAATATATATTGGACGGTAATTATTCGGTAACCGACTATCTCCTTTTTTGAACAAAGGAATAACTTCCGCTTTTTTTAACTCCTCTGGGAAGATTCCAACATCAATACTTTTATTGACTAAATGACAAAGAACGTCAACAATATTGTGCACTATTTGTTTTATAAATGTATTTGAAATGTTATGTTCAGTTTTTGTGTTTGAATTCTTTAGTGACATAATGATTTTATAAATTTCTAACGGAGAGACGGGCTCAACAAAGATGCTCAAATTTTGAGATGGTTCTTTTTCTAAACAGCTACAAGTCGTATAACTGTTGGCATTATTGGTACCTACGCTTTTTACAATATTTGCAAAGAAATTGTTCAATGCGTTTGCTATGCCTGCTTCATTTGATAAAGATTCTCCATTAACTTTTAAACTGGAAATTTTTTCATTTTTATTTGATCTATTTAATAAGTTGTTAACAATTTTCCATTCCCTCTTCAAATCACCTCTGACTTGATTAAATTCGTTGATATAAAAATTATTTTTACAAACAACAGTATCTTTTTGAATTTCCTTACAAAGTATTTTATATTGGGCTTTTAAAATGATATCATGAGGGTTTTTTGTGACTTTTATTTTTGTGATTAATTTTTCTTAGGAGTTCATTGGTCATCCAAGGTTTTAATCTGATGAGTTTTGAACTTTTTGCATTACAAGTGTAGGTGCAAAAATTTATATGTTGCTTCAGAATTTCCATGAACAAATCAAAGGATATTGATGGATCTGGTTCATCATAAACCTTGTTCCAGAATTCAAATCTTAATCTGTTATTCAACAAAGTAAAATCTGTTTTCATGAAAACATTGTTACAAGATTCAGCTTGTTCTTTGACAGAATTTTCAAAATTTTCGAAACAGAGACAAGTTAAGCAGTGGTCTGTTACTTTTAGGTCACAGACGGAACTACTTACGGTTGTCCTGCAAGATTTGTTTAGCCGTAAAAATATATGGTCAATACACGTAGAGGAAGAATCTGTATTTCTGGTTGGTTGATTGATACAAGATTCAAACCCGTTGGACGATAGCATGAATAAATACTTATCTACAACACTTGATTCATTTAAAATATTTAAATTAATATCACCTAACACAACAAGATTCGAGTTTTTGATATTTCCCAATAATCCACCCAGTTCACTCAAAAACACATCATTCACATTACTATCATTGAACCTATAAATGCAAACAAATACAAATTTTTGATGATTTATCGAGCACACAACTTTTACCACATCTGAACTAACAAAATTCAATTCAGAGAACTCACAATTTATTTCTGTTTTAATAAACACTGCAACACCACCTGCCGCATAATTATTATTGCACTTCGCAAAAAAATTATATCCTGGGATATCAAAAATAGATCTTTCTTCATCGTATATCCATATTTCCGTTAAAAAGATGAGATCGGGCTTATTTTCGAAAGAGTTTAAAGTTAAAAGAAAGTGGTCGAAATTCTTACGCATGCTTCTTATGTTTTGTTGGATAATATAGAATTTTTTTAATTTGTTTGGATTATTTGAGATATCATAAAATTTAACATTTTTGCAATTTACAAGTGGACAGTTGTACAAATTCGCTTGAAGATCTTCATTTTCCACAATCATTTAAGTTTATGTGTTGTTTGGTAAATGCGAATTTTTCAGATTTTCAAGATCTTCGAGCGATTCGATTACAATGTAATTGTCTCCTTCCACTTTCCGCATTAAAATCCTACCATTTGAAATCCAAACAAATTTAAAGTTTATATCTTTTTGTAGCTTTTGAGCTTCTTTTAAAAGATATCTAGTCATGCCAGACAGACTGTCATTAACATAAATATTATTGTTTCTCTTACATGCAAATATTTTTGAACATAAATTTCTCTTGTTTGCAGACTTTCTTTTCATAATATTTTTTTTTACGAGAAGAGAGACAAATTTTACACAGAGAACATCAGTTGTAGAGTTTTTTTTGTTTTTTATCTTCTTGACATAGCAGTTGTCGATCTGTGTCTCCGAAACATCCACCTTTAACCCGTCGGAAAATACTCTTAATGCTGAACTGAGAGCGTTGTTGTTATTAAGATTAGGTACTCCCACAATCTCTATGCACTTCTCTCTTTCATGTTGCTGTAGATAACTAACTTCTTTTTGAAGTTTGTCTACCTTCTCTAGCAATAACTTTTTTTCCTCTTGTAGAGACTGGATTGTTGTAAGAGAATTTACATACAATGTTTTAAGAGACATGATCTCCTTATATACCAGCTCCAAGGTTATTGTTGGTTGTTGTGGCTGATATTCAGAGTCGTTAGACACTTCGTAGCTTTGTTGTTGTTGTAAGAGTAAAGTTTGCTCTTTCTCATTTCTAGACTCTTTCGCTACGGAGCCAACCGAACTTTCTATGTTGATGTTGTTGTTGTCAAATTGCGGTTGAATGCAGGCAATGACCTCTTCGGAGATTTTATTTTTGCCACTGACCTGTTTTTTGGGTGTCTGCAGCTGCTGATGTAGGTTCTGCGTTGATGTTGATTGTGTTGAAATTGTTCTTGCTGCTGCTGTTGCTGCGCTCTTGAAACAGTTTTTTGTGCTGAACAAGAAGGTAAAATCTCTTTTGATAATTTGGCGGGCTCTTCTGTTATTGCTGAAGCTACAGTTGGAGATGAAACACGCGGAGGAGAATGGAGGGTGGCACGTCTCACAGCTGAGCAGGCACCACACATGAACTCTCTATTGCCTTCACGCATATATACCAAGTCATCTGGTTTTATTTTCATGCAGCTACAATGATAGAATTCATTGCAACCACCACACTTTATCTTATCTTGGTGACGCTCCACCTTTTGTTTACAAATGCACGGCATTTTACAACGCAAAACAATTTATAACTACGGAATTTAATCAAATTTTAAAGAGCTCGTTACAAATACGTGTTGACCCCACGACGACACGAATACATCTCTATGATTTCAGGAGAGAAATAAATCTCATTAACCGAAACTAAAGGGTCGTTATCCATATATTCAAAATAGTTGATTTCAGGGCTAAATAAATCCGTAGAAAATGATTCATTAAACAAATTAGCAAACAACCCGGCTATAACTTGTGGGTCGCTAGTGAGCCCGTCAACTGTTTTAAACTCAGATGGAAACCCGTCAGATTTTTTTTAGAATTAATAAAACCCCAAAAATGGCGTAGGTTTGTTTGATTCTGTTAATTTCATCTTTTACCATGGGGATGCATAGATCTCGGTGAATGTTTTCATTCCGTATATACCTCCTGGTGCACAGGTGCACCTGTAAATATTCTTAAGATTTTGAACTGAGCCCGTTGTATTAGTTCAATGTTTGAGGAGCTGGCGTTACCCCATGGTTGGATACCATATAACCAAATTGGCTTAATGATTGTTTTGTACAAAAGGATTTTATATTCAAGCTTCAAATGGGAACGATGATTAATTTACCAGTGAAGACTGGTGGTTTTTAACTTTAACTGCGTTTTTTGGCTTCAATATACTTACGACATGTTAATCGTCGATCTAATTGAATACCTAGATATGTAACAATTTCACCCTGTGGGACTGAAATATTATTTAGTACAATTGCAGGGCATTCACAACGCCTAAGAGTAAAAGTAACTTGCTTACATTTTTGCTCATTTATTTTTATGCGCCATAGCGATAACCATTTTTCTATTGATTTTAAATGAAGCTGGAGGTTTCGAGAAGCTTCCAAAGGGCAATGGTTACAACTTAAGACTGCGGTATCATCTGCGAATGTTGAGATGGTAGTGTTGGCACTGATTGGCAAATCTGAGGTATACAATACATATAGAAACGGTCCTAGTACGCTACCTTGAGGGACACCTGCTCTTATATTAAAGTGAGTTGAAATAAAATTCTTGTGTTTTATTTTAAAAAGTCTGCTTTCGAGGTAAGAAGTAAATATTTTATGAACATTAAGAGGCAATAGGTGTTCAATTTTTTTGATAAGGCCTTCATGCCGTACTTTATCAAACGCCTGTGCGACATCGAGAAATATTGCAGTGCAGTATTCACTGCGCTCATAAGCCTTATTTATTTCATTTGTGATCCTATTAACCTGTTCGATTGTGTCGTGTTGTTTTCGGAAGCCGAATTGGTGTATGGAATATGGCATTAATTTTGCTTGAATTTTTCAAATAATTTTGACAAGCAAGGTAAAAGGCTTATGGGTCTATACGATGACGGTAGTGTACGATCTTTGCCATGTTTTGGTATCATGGTTATCAACGAGTTTTTCCATTCTTTTGGGTAATATCCGTACTGAATTATAGCTTTAAAAAGCCTGGTCAGAAAGATGACACCTGAGTGAGGCAGTTCCTTAATCATTTTGGGAGTGATGTTATCACACCCAGGGGCTTTTTTAGGACACATTTCTTGAATTAAAATGATTAAATTACTGCTGTGGAAAGTCATTTGGATAGTATCTGTGTTTATTGGCAGTTGGGAAGGCATGAAACCTTGAATGTACGGATTTGGTTGAAAAACTGTACTTAAGTGATTGGCAAAAGTCTCAGCTTTTTCTTCATCACTTCTAGCCCAATTTCCATGTAAATCTCTTATCGGAGATTCACTTTCAGTGGGTGCTCTAATTTTTTTGCTGGCTCTCCACAAGGATTTTAGTCCATTAGCATTTGGGGCAAGTTTTGAGACATATTTTTGCTGTTCCACGTCTTCTTTGTTTTTTAATGCAGACTTAAGTTTGTATGTAGTAATTTTTAGGTTCGCTTTAGAAGTTGGGGATCTATGGACCTGCCACTCTCGCCTTAACCTACGCTTTTCTGCTACAAGAATTTCAATATCACTGTTAGTAAGGAAACGGGTTTTTGTATTTTTCTCCGCCTGATCAGGTATTGAGTGCTCAGCAGCTGAATACAGTATTGTATTAAAAACAGCAACAGCATCGTCTATATGCTCGTTGTGTTCTATCGAATAGGTTGAGTGGATTTGTGAGCTTATGTATTTTTTGTACTTTAGCCAGTCAGTCTTATGCGACGTTAGTCTCATAGGGGGCTTAAGATCAACTGATTTCTCTAAAAGGCAAAAAATGATTGGAGAATGATCTGAAGAGAGTTCAAAATTTGTCTCGGCTATTAATAAGGTTCTATCGATACCTCTTGTGATGGCAAAATCAATGAGGTCTGGGGTTTTTCTTCGGTCGGCTGGCCAATATGTTGGTTGACCAAAAGAAGCATAGTCGAACGTGGTGTTTCATTAACATATTATATAATTGTTTGCCTTTAGGGTTTATAAGACGAGATCCCCAGTATGTATGTTTGGAGTTATAGTCTCCAGCAGCTAAAAATCTAGTTCCCAAGGTATCGAAAAATTCTTTGAATTTTCCCTCACTGATTGCGAATCGATAGAATTTGTATCCTGGTATATGAAAATTTTGCTTGTCTGTCAGATGAGTCTCTGAAACAAGCATTAAATCAATTTTTGCATGGGTTACATAATGAAAAATTTCATTTTTATTTTGGCTGATGCCGTTTGCATTCCAAACACAAATTTTTAGACTTATTTTTGCGCAATCAAAATTTGAAGTAGCTGGTTTTGCGTTTTAACTAGATCTTGTAGAGTTGATTGCATTGAAACCATAAATTGATTCAGGGTTTGAGTTAAGTTTGTGATCTGTTTTTCCAAGCTACTTTGTTGAGGGTTCGTTGCTCCTGATTTGAGCACATTTGCATATGAAATAGCTGGATTTACTGGATGCGCAGTGCTTTGTTGCTGGACAAAGTTATGGGTTGGAAATATATTTTGAATTGGGTTTCGGTTAACTTTCCTTTTTTTAGAGATTCTAGCTTTTAGCTCTTTATAAATAGGGCAACCCCTGTAGTTTGCAGTGTGATCCCCTTGGCAGTTAGCGCACTTCTTTAAATTTATATCTAATTTTCAACTTTTTTGAACACTTAGAAATGTGGTGAAGTTCTCCAAAAGCAACACAGACAGATTGAAGGGTACAGTATGTTTTTGTATGCCCATACTCTTGGCAGTTAGTGCATTGTACCGGACCGTTCCTTTTATGAGGTTCCTCTACCACCACACGACGGTGAGGCAAATATTCAAGTTTATAAATTGGGTGTACCTCATTCTTTTTTAATTTAGTAGAATCAGGATAAAGATCAACCTTAAACATAGGTTATGGAACCTTATCCTATATTTATTACAGCTTTAGCATCAAAATATTTCAGACCCAAAGCTTCTTTGATTTCAGCAGGGTCAACAGAGGATTCAATACCTTTAACAACAACTATAACAAAATACTGCTTTTAAGCTGGTATGTGTAATAAGATTTATTACTGTCGTTAAAGTTTTTCGCAATAATGCGGAAATATTCCTCGCTTTTTACTTGAATTTTCGTTTCATGAAGATTACCTCTAATTGAGGGAACAATAAAAAAGGCATCTTTCCCTATAAGCTGTGTTAGCTTTGCTACTAAAGCGTTTGAGCTTCGCTCACGCAAATAAATTGGAGGCGGCTTAAAAGTGTTTGGTGGTTCGCTAGCATTGTTTTCGTCAAGTTCGCTTAATGGTGCAAATCGATTGCCAGATGGAACATTTGAAGGTGTTACTAAATTGTAAGTTTTGTTTATCTTTGAATTTCCTACATTCCCTTTTTGAGGGCTGAGCTTTCGCTTTGAATTCAAAGTTATGTAACGATCTATACCTGTTTGAACTTTATTTTTTTCCTTCAGTTGATCGTGCCTTAGGAATAGTACCGGTAGAGGTTGATTGTGATGTTGAATCATTATTTACAGCCACCTGGGTTGAATAGCTATTTTCCTTCATAGCAGGAGAGCTAGATTTTTCAGCTTTTTGCCTGCTCTGTTGCTCCTGTTCTTGTAGAAACGGTTGTTGTTGTTGCAACGGTTGTTGTTGTTGTTGTAGTAACTGTTGTTGTAGCAAGTGTTGTTGTGGTAACTGTTGTTGTTGTTGAAGCAACTGTTGCGGTTGTTGTTGTAGTTGTTGTTGCTGTTGTTGACTCCCTCCAGATGGAGGAGAGCGGCTCAACGTCATAATGTAATAATATTATGTGAATAAACAGAAGCTATTTTTTTAGCCACTTCTGTCATCCACATAATTTGTTGCAGATTTTTAGAATCTGTCAACAAAATATTGGTTTCTCTGGTTTCTGAAAAGCGTAGCCTGGAGCTTTTTTCACTAAAAGCTGTTTTTGGCCAATTCTCGACACTTTGTTAAATTCGTTGGTACAGTTTAAATGCAAAAAGTTACCTGCTTTTTTGCTATATTAGCACCACAAAAAACAGCTAACTTTCAGCTTGTCTGCCAATCGCCGTGTCTTAGCAGTCAATAAAGCTGCGAAATCGCGTTATTTAATTTGTATTTATCACCGAAATTAAATTACAAAAATAAACTTCGCACAAAGAACTGTCACCACTTATAGTGTTACCACTATATGCACGCATGTATTTGAATTTCAGGAGAGACAAGCTGTCGTATAGCGCTACAAAAATATACGCACCCGAAAGTGTTATTTTTTTTTTACATAAGTATATAGTACCGATAACATCAACAGTTAACAACTGCTGAAAGAAAACAAAAACGCACATAAGGACTGTCCCAGAAAAATTTGTCACTTTTATTTTGTTTGATTATGGTCTACCTGCTAATCTTATAGGTCTAAAAATACGCAATATTTGTTGTACTTAAAATGACGTTTAATATGATGTTTTACACTTGGTGATTGCAATTTTAACGACAAAGATGTCGAGCAAGCAGCAAAAAGTCTGCGAGCTCATTTTGTACACATACAAAATTAAAATATTCAGCTATAGCAAAAATAGTTGGTGCAACAGGTTGAACTGTTTTTACGGCTATTTCTAATTACTAAAAGGGTCTACCTGTTTCACGAAAAAAAGGTTCAGGCAGAAAATCAGAATTTTCAAACTCAAGGGTAGTGGCGAAGGTGAATGGTTTTTTGAAGCATAATCTCAGCACCTCAGTGCGAGATATGGCGGCTAGAGCAGGTTCATCAAAATCTACTGTACAAAGGATAAAGGAAAAAAGTAAGCTGAAGACATATAGAGTTCAAAAAGTACCAGACCGTTCTGATGAAAAGCAGTTGATGGCTCAGATACGAGCCCAAAAATTGTATGAAAGGTACCTGACTAAATTTGATTACTGCGTTATGAACGACGGAAGTTACGTCAAAGCAGATTTTAAGCCACTATCTGGGCACAAATATTATACATCACCGAAGAAGGGGCATATGCCAAGTAAATTTAAAGAAAAAAAAAATCTAAATTTTCGAAGCAATATATGGTTTGGCAGGTCATATGTACCTGTGGCCCCAGAAGAAGCTTCTTTGTTAGTCAAGGCACAATCAATTCAAAAGTTTATATAGACGAGTGCCTCGAAAAACTTGTTCTACCATTTATTCGTGCATATGAAGGTACAGTGATTCTCTGCCCCGACTTAGCAACCTCTCATTACTCTAAAGCTATGATGGAATGGTACTATATCAAAGTAAAAAGATCAATTTTGTACCAAAAATAGCAAGACCGCCCAACTGCCCAGAGCTTCGCCCAATTCGGAGATATCGGGCTCTAATGAAAAGATCTTCGAAAGAGTGGCAAGACTATAAAAAGCTTACAAGACTTTAGACTGAAGTGAAAAAGATCGTTCCGTACTGTCGATGAAACACTTGTACAAAATATAATAAAGGGCCTTAAGAACAACGTTAGAAATTTTTATGAAAAAAAAAATTGTTAATTAGTTTTTAGTATTAAAAGAAAAAAGACCAAAAAGTTTATAGGGTATTTTTTTATAACTGAAAATAAAAAGTGACAAATTTTTCTGGGACAGTCCTTATTTGTCAAAATATTTATGCCGACCACTGTATTTTATTGTAAAATTTGTGAATTCGAAAAGTATGCTTCCGACAAATACATTATTCATATTACTTCAATATTTGGAAGCCCATAACTTGACAACTAAGCCTTATACAAAAAAAAAAAAAAAACTGTGTCATTCATACTTTCCAGAGGTACAATTAGGCCGAATGTGAACGAATTTGAAAAACTCACTTTTTTTTTATGTCCGCTACAAATGAAATGCCCGTATTGCTAATTAATAAAGTTTTAACGACTTTGCTTGAATAGAATTTACTAAGTAGTTTTTTATTATTTCAAATCTAGGATTTTAATTATACTCACAGTTAATGCAAAAACATTTTGATAGGACACTGAATCGGAAATGTTTTCATTTGCTTTCACAGACTCCAACTCTGTTTCCATTGCTTTTATGTCTTTATCAGTTACATCGATATGCTCATCTCTTTTCTTCTTTATGGCCTCAGTCACCGGAAATATTTCTATATTTGTGTTGTTTTTAATTTTCAAAAGAATTTCTTTGTATCTCTCTCTTTCCTTTTTACCGTTTAACCTATATTTAGTTATAAAGTAAATAAAAAAAAATATCCGATTATTTTATTAATTTCTCACTTAAAGTATAACAAGTTACATATACAGGCTAATGAAAAGTTGAAGCATAGACAAAATGGAATGAAAAACTCTCAGTCGAATCTTGTTTGCATGGATTTCCAAACGAACTGGTGTTAAATAAAATATAAGAAAAGGATGTAAAATATTAGTATTAACAAGTTAAAATTACTATGGGCATTTGTTTCATTTCCACTTTTAAAGTGGAATAAAAGTCAAAGTAAAACACTTATTTTCTTCTGTTACTTTAAGGAATAGCCCTTTGGTAGCACTTTATTTAGTGGTAAAGTTGATGGCAGTACTGGTTCCAAGGTAGAGGCAATAAGAAAGCAATTCGAACGTGAGGAAAAACGCAAGTGTTTTTCATGGCTATCTATAGGAAAGCAAAAGTCAGCAAAACCCTCCAAAATTTTTTAATGCGACTAATTTTAAAATGTTATATTATTTTGTGCACTACCCCTTTTTATGCTCTAAAAAACAAGGCTGTTTATTTTAAAGAACATTTGAAATTAAAGGTGGTATAAGTACAAATAATATAACATTGGATTAAGCAACTCTTGAAGAGGAGAAAAAAATTTTTATTGATATTTTTTTACAAAATTGCGGCTGTGCAGTGATTACCGTGAACCGCTTTTTCAAAAAGGTCTTCCTCGGCGAGCACTAGAAGTCTTTTTATATCTTCAATCTTTATATAATTTTTTGGAATCTATCATCGTTTTTTAGCTCATTTGTTGAGAAAAGTTTTCAGTAAAAAATAAATGAGAAAAAAAAATTTTTAATTTTTGGTCCAAGAATTATCAAAATTTTTTTTCTCATTTATTTTTTTAATGGAAATTTATGTAGTGGCATTGAGAATGTCAAATTATAGTGTAGTAAGATAAATACAGTGAAAACAACAAAGGATTTGAGCTGCTACAGAAGAAACATTACAGCTCTACTCGTCGGAGAGACCACAGATTTTCAATTTTTCGGTAATTGTTTCCATTGCAGAATACCTTTTTTTACCATTTATCTAAAGAAGACATAACAACGAGTATATGAGCCAAAACATAACTCCTTAAGAGGTGTAGTTTTAAGAGAAATCGCAGCTAAAAATTTCGGTTTTTTTAGCTTAAAAATTAAATTTAACAACAACCTCTAAATATTTCCGCCTGAAAAAATTACTGCCTTTGTGTAACTGAAAAGTATCTTTTGCTCAAGTTTCAGCTTCATAGATACTTTTTTGTCAAAGAAAAAAATTAAAAACCAAAAAACCAGTTTTCAGCCATTTTTTCGATAAATTTTGATGTTAAGGTGAAAATAATCAGTACAAAAGTTGTAGATCTTATTATTTCCTACAACTCTTGCATTAAACTTTTTTGGATATGATGCACAGTTTAGCCAGAAATCGTGAAAAACCGTGTTCGACCTCTAAAAATGCACCCCATTCCACCCCGGATAGCTGCTGTCGGTTCGATTTTTTTGTCCGCTTTTACAAGAGCTTGTTCAACAATATTCCGTTGTCAGATTGCTGCAACGAATTATTTTGTTGTTCAAACCCTATTTCTCCTGGACTAACATACATATGTATAATTTACTAAAAAGACAGGGCAAAATTCCGTTGCTATAATACGAATTTTTCGATTTTACGAATAGGCCTGACATTATATCATTCGTATTATTGGACGTTGATCGTATTTATTTTATTTTTGGGATAATGAAAGGATATAAAATGCAGAATTATAACTTATACAAAAATGCAAATTTTCACCGTCGGCTTTGTTTTCAGTTAATGTTCTATATGATATAAAATTTGATGAAGCTACATTTTGAAATTTGCCATTAAAACCGTAATTTTTTTTTGACAAAATATCTACTTTTATAATGGGTCCAACAAGATTTGTTATTTTTAATTTTGCGCCATTTTTGAACTGTCAACACTCAGCACTCATTGTTATGACTTTTGATAAGTAAATATTAGGTTATTAAATATAGAGCAATATGCACTGGCACAACTTATTGAAATAGTCTCCCTACAAAAATAGTGAATAGTGAATAGACTAGGACTGATTAGAGCTGTAAAGTCTTCAACTCGTGAACGTCAGGCCAGATTATCTCAAAATATCGCCACCGCACTATAGGTCAAATAGCACATTTTTCTGGCCAAAACTAATATCGCCTATATTATCATGGTGATTAACTGCAAATGTATTTTTTATGTTGACTCTAGACTAAAATAAGAACTCTGACCCTTATGCTACAGGGTCAAAAATGGTACATACTACATTTTTTTTAAAACTCCATAATTAATGAAATAAAAGATGTGTTTTTATTTTTAGATTCTTATATTAGGTTAAAAAATACATAACGTTTACTTAAACATCACTTTCTAAAGATAAATTAGTTAATATGTTTAAATACATTGAACTTAAAATTTCGGTTTCCCCAGTTTTATCGTCATCTCTTCATTCTCGCGTACTTTTAAATATAGCTTGTTAAGTTGAATTCTTCGTCTGGGATTTCACACCTTAATAATTGGATCACTTATCGGAAGTTTGAGGCACTTTTAGTTTGAATGCGCCTATTTAAAGACAGCGAAAAAATAATTGGATCTGATGTGTCTTTTGCTCTATTAAACACGTCCAAGAGTGTATTTACGCAGCTACTTTTTCGTGCATGACGTAATCTATCAGATAAGTACAACTTGTGTCGAGATTCTGCTGATTCATCTTCAAAACAACCAACAGGAAAAACTAAACCCTCTATAATTTCCTTGGAATGAATGACAGTTTTGTGTTAAGTTTCTGTGATTGGGAGCCACGGATACATGTTTTGAATAATTTTTGCGGTTTCAATGCAATAAACTTGAAATGTATCTACATTCAAAGGAAATTGACATGACAAGCTTATTAAAATTAGCTTAAGGCCATAGCTGTAAAATATTTTAAGCTTTCAATTTGTAATTATAAGCTTAAAAATAAATAAATAAATAAGCTTATTAAAATTATTTTTAGGCAAAAAATCAAGCCCTTGTCAATGCTGGTAATTTGTAAAATAGTCCATGTTCTGCAAAACCTCGGCGCACAGTATGCCATCGTTTGTGCTCCCGAAACCACATACTTTCCGCTTAGCCACTATGAGGACAAACATTTTGAACAATAAATATTGTATTATTTTCTTTTTTCTGATACTGCATTTTTTGTCATCTTCATTTCTGATTTGCCAAATGGCTTACAAACGAATTGGCTTATTACGAGTATATTTTTGAAAACAAAGATTTCTCACTTCACTTGGCCTCGTTGAGCTTTTAACGAACGTTTGACTTTTCCAAGCCATTGCTTAGAAATGTTGTTTTTTCAAATTCTGTCTCAGGTTGTAAAAGGAGTACCCATTATCCGTATACATAATGGCTACAGGGGTGGTAAGTCTTGTCTCTTCAGTCGAGACGTATTCGATATTATGAGTAGGTTCCTGGCCAGAATGTTTCGATGTAGCTGTATTTTTTGTTGAGACGATCGCTTCATGTTTTTCTGTCTCTGCTTAACAAAAGGTGTACCAAGATTTTGGTACATTTGAACTTCGATTATCCGTGATGGTTAGGACTGAGCTCATCCCGGATAATCGAAAATCCCAGATAATGGAATCACTATTTTATATTATTCCTTATCAATTTTCAAAGTCGTAAATACATAATATGTTTAGAAGACTGTTTTACAAAAGTATTTAAGTAGTTATAATATTCATTTAATGTTGTTTGTTAATTACGTTTAGTTTTGATTAAGTCAATTTTTTCTTTGATTGTAAGAACTTTTCTTTTTCTTATGAGTATAATAATAGCTTTGTACTAAAGAACTCTATATTCAAGGCGGAGTTTTGAATGTTTATGCAAAAGCCAAATAATGCTTGATGTTTTCAAGTTCCTTTGAATTTTTTCTTTTCAATTTGATCTTTCCAAGCCACTAGTTTAAAATCCATGTTTCGACGAGACGCATGTGCTTATCGAATGTATGTGCACTCAGACTTCCCGGCTAGGGCCGCGGTTTCCCAAAGCCGCATCTAGGCGTATGCATAGAAAAAAAAAACTAAAAAAAATTACAAACGGGGAGCAGAAAAACCCCAGGTCCCTTCCCTTAAATCCCTCCTGTTAGCATCACTGTCCTACCACCCCGGCATCTCCCCTAAAATTACTGCCTAGCAGATCTTCATGTTAAGGAAAAGAAATATTTAATTTTTCTTTAATTTAATTAATTTTAATTTTAAATTCATTTTCTTTTTCTTTTCGCTTTTTCTTTGTTTTTATAATTTTAATTTAAACTATAGTAACTTTTCTTTATTTGTATACAAATTTATAAATCTTATTTAACTATTCTTTTTTTAATTTTAATTTACGAAAAATAATTTTGTTTTTTTTTAAATTTTAAAAAAATTTAATATAGCTTAAATAATAATAAAAAAAAAAATGTATACTTATAATTTTGGGGTACCCCGCTGCTTGCTGCTGCTGATGTCTCGCCAATGCTGGTTGTAGCTGGTGTTGATGCTGGCTGCTGCAGCGGCTATTTGATGTTGTTGTTTTTTTATTTATTTTATTTATGTAAAATTGTTGGGTTTTGTAACTTTTCTGGTTTAGTTACATTCGTTTTTTATTGTTTATATTCTTTAATCTTATAGTAAAATTGTTTTTTTCATTTTTTTTAATTAATTGTTGTATGGGCGTTATTTTAGGGAGTGTATAAGCTATCTGTTTTTCACTGGGGGTTTTTGTGGGCCCGTTGATTTTGTTGTAATAATGTTGTACTTCAAATTTCCAGAGTTTATGTTGCGCGTTTATATAGGTTACATTAACTTTTTTGCGGTCACTGGGAATTTTGTAAAGCGAATAGCTTGCAATATTGATTATCGTATTAAAGCTAACCTTATATCCTAATTTTAAGTAGGTTAACTAATTACTTTAATTTCTTACACAAATATTAATGGCAGCTACAGTCAAATTTGATATATTCATTTAATTTGGGTAGAATTGCAAGAATTTATGGATTTCAAAAATTTTTTGGTTATGTCGAACTAACGAGTTTTCACTGTAATATTTCAAGTTGTTAACTTCCAACGACGCGAAAAATTTTAAAGTTTTCGGAAGTTTCAAGGTGCTCCAGTAATGAGCAGCGGCGGAGTTGCGATAATGACAACGTGACTCACGGTCTTAATTATTTCACACTGTTTAAAGCTTCCAATGAATAAGCAATCGTATGCTATTGTCAAAATATCCCAAATAAAAAATTTTAATTTGTTTATTTTAATTTTATATCTTACACACGCGCTCACTTGAATACTTTTTATTTCGGATGCGTTAGGTTATTGATGGCAAGGGCGCTTTTTTGAGCTGCGGCTAAGCAGCAGCTGCTGCCACTATCGCGGTTCGCGACCATCCACGTCCGTACGCACTCACTGTTCTATTCTTTCGCGTACCCACGCTAGAATTATTTTTCTCATGTCAATACATATCAAATACATACATACATACAAACATTTGCTTAGAAATCACCATGACCAAAAAAGAAGCGAAGAGAAAAATATCATCAAGGTGGCGTGTTTTTCCCGTTCGTCCGTCACTCACGCCATATATTTACAGTTTTTGTTTTGTTTCGCTTCGTATACTTACGTATATGCGTATATACATTTTTTTTGTCTTGTAACACAAAAAAAAAATAGCTTAGCATAACAACAAAAAAAGAAAAGCGTTTGAGTGGCGTGCTTTTACCGCTTTGCAAGAACAGTAGAGCATATATTTTTTTTGCCATAGCAAACAGGGTGGTTAGGTAAATTCGTTACACTATGAGGGTCTGCGTAGCAAGAAAAATTGCAGTGTCATCACAAAAGTAGATGTAAGCACAGAGTTGTTTATTTTCAAGTCAGAAGTGTAAATTAGGTAAAAAATTGGGCCTTCTGAGACGCCTCCAAAATTTTCTATATCATCTGAAATGTAGTCTTTACAATCAACCCTGTGTTTTCGTCCTGTAAGGTAGGACCCTAGTAAAGCATGGGTGTTTTTAGAGCGTTAGAGCCCATGGTGTCACACGTTGTCAAAAGCTTGGACTACATTAAGAAGCACTGCTGTCTATGTTACTATCCTGTGAAATTGCTCTATATGGTGATGAGGTATTATGTTGCGTTCTTTCACGTGCGAAATGGTTTTCAAAAGTAGCAGCTTTTCAAAAAGTTTTGATGTGGGCAGCAAGGTTATTGACCAATATGATGAAACTTGTGTGGATTTTCCCAGGCTAAGAAATCATTTTGATTTAAGACATCTTCCATATTTTTGTGTAGTGGCCCAATCCAATAATAGCATTGAAAAGTATGTTTAGATGTCTGACTGCACATCATGGCATTGATAGCTGAATATTCATTCCTAGAAATATCACTTGGTGGTTGGAGCTGAATCTGTAAGAAAGTAGAAGGATTCCTTGGTTTAATCTATAGTATACTTACTTGGATCCAAAAATAGAACCTGCTTTTAATTTATGTGTAAAAAATGTTAAAAGGAAACACTAGACCCTTTCGCTGTTACGAACAAACTCCATTTTATTTAACATTTTAAATAGCTTAACACCTCTCTTAGTAAAAACTTCAAAAACAATTACATACTAATTTTGATACAATTACAATAACAAAAACTTACGTTTACAAAAACTAATTATAGCTTGCAGTATTTGGTTTACAAGAACCATGACTTACAAACCTAGTGGCGTTTAGATATTTCCGGATCAGACAGTTGGCGTTTACTTGCTGATTTATTGTTGCAGTTAAGTACATTGTGTTCTCATTTTGTTACTTTTCAACAAGCAGAATTTGCACATAGCAACTTAAACTGACCAACAAATCATCAAATGCCCAAAAATATGCCGTATCATAACAACAGAAATTTAATGTTATTGGATGATGTTAATCATTATCTCAAAAATATACTATAATATGTCGTTTTGTTTTAACAACGTATTATGATATATCTATGTGGTAATAAACCCACAACATTCCTCACTCCTTTGGATAAGAAAACATTATTGTTAATTCTTTACCATAATTTTTTCTTAATAACACATTATTATGTATTATTATTTTTCTTTCTACTAAATTTATTTGAAATTTATATTTTATTTACACCAAGGCCCCGCTTTGCGTCGCTATTCGGTTCCACCAGTAGAGACGCAAACTGAATTTTGACGCAAAGGCTACAACTTAAAATATATTGGTCAGAGAAATCATTACAACACATTTATATAAATAAAATTCAAAATAAAACAAATAGGTTCCAAGATAATAGAAATAAAATAAGTTTAATCCAATAAAATTTATTAACAATATAAAAACACATAAAAATACAGTGATTAATTAATTAAGCGAAAAATATAAATAAATAACCAAAAAGATTACTTTTTAAAAAATTGGTGCAGAATGTACTGCATGTTCTTTGTTTTTTTTTTCCATACATTGCTTTATAGCACTTCTAAGGCTGCTCGGCTTACCTTACCACTTCTTTCTTTATCAAAAATCGGCAACGAGAAAAAAAAAATTACAAAAAATAAAGACGCATAACGAAGAGCCGACGCAAAGTGGGGATTTGGTTTTTATTAAACCGACGCAAGAGCGAATAGACGCATAACGAAGAGACGATTAGCGGGGCTGTGGTGTATATGCAAGCAATTTTTAGAAGTACAATTTAAGTTTTTTTAAATAATCCTACTTAATTCATGGCACTACTTTTCTCCGTCGCCGCTTGTCTTCCTTGGTTGGAGCTCCTAGGCTTTGAATGTTTGGCTAAATTAGACTAGAACTTAATTTGTGCTTTGATTAAAGGAGCAAAGCTAGTGTTTATTCGGCCTTGAAAGTCTTAAATTAACATATGACCGGCTGCACGTCATTCCTGTGGCAACTGTTATTTCAAATTCATGATGAAATGGTTTATACCACAGTTTCTTCTTAAAAGGGGAAGCGTTTGCTGCAAACAGCAAAAGCTGCTTGGATGTCACCACGTAGGGGTTGACAACAATTTAACTATTAACGCTGGATATTTCGTTTATTGTGCCAGAAATAGTCTTCAGCTTACCTTTATCAAATTATATATGTTTTTATCTGCTTTATTATTTTCAAAACTTTCGAAGCTCGTTGTAAACTTTCATAAACCTAAAATATGTAAATAATATATACGTACAGTTACTCACAAAATTGAGTATACACCTTGATTTGCAAGAAATATTGGCAATTATTAAAGAAATTAACAATGTTTAGTAAATAATTTTAATGCATGGGTATAGATACCCATAAACTTTAAAATTTAAACACTTAGTGAGTCATAAACTTTAAAACTTAAACATGTCAGTGAACTCACTTGATTTTTAGCTCACGATGCATCGTCTATATAATACACACAAAGTAATATCTATAAAGTAATTTAATTTAATTTTAAAATAATTAAAATTTTATCTAAAAATTTATCTGCAACTATGTAAATTGATTTACTTATAGTGTTGGAAAAAATAATGCGGGCAAACGCATTATTAAGTGTAATTTTTTTGGTGTTAACAACACACACATATCGAAAAGTAAGCTCAATAAAATAACATTTATAAATTATTTTCTGTTCAAACAAAACTACAAAGAAATTATCTATCGGGGAACATACTTTTTATTAACGTATTTATACTTACTTGGGTGGCCATAAAAACCCGTTACCGGGTTATGGCCGACCTCAAAAGCTCTTTCCAGGCGCCTCTGCTTCGCGCGCGCCTTCTCCAATCAGTCACACCAAGCGTTGATAGGGTTTCCTCGGCTTGGTCTTTCCATCGGAGGCATGGTCTTCCTCTTCGTCGTCGCCCAGCGGCTTCTGCATCAAACACCTTTTTCGCCGGAGCTTCATCGTCCATACGCACAACATGCCCCAGCCAGCGCAGACGTTGTATAGTGATGCGCTTGACTATATCAATGTCATCGTAGACCTCGTGCAGTTCTACCTATTCGTTCGAATACGGTAGTCGTCGCCGACGCGAACAGGACCGAAGATTTTGTGAAGAATTTTTCTCTCAAACACCCCAAATGTGGCTGCATCGGTCTGCGACACAACTCATGCTTCTGCGCCGTAAAGTAGCACGGGTAAGATGAGCGTCTTGTAGAGTTTTAGATTTGTCGGGCGAGAGAGGTCTCTACTACTCAATTGCTTACTGAGACCATAGTAACACCTATTACGAAGAGTGAGTCTTCGCTTCATCTCCAGGCTGGTATCGTTTTGAGTGTTCACGGCGGTGCCAATATAGGTGAATTCCTTGACAACTTCGAAAGTATAGCTTTTTGCAGTAACATTGTACACTGGCTTTTCCAACTTCCCTTCCATCACAAAGTTGAAGAGGTTGTAGGATAGTGGATCGCCCTGTCTGAAACCTCGTTCGGTATCAAATGGTTCGGAGAGGTCCTTTCCTACCCTGACGGAGCTGGATCTGTTGCTCAACGTCATTCTGCAAAGCCGCACTAGCCTCGCAGGTATACCGAACTCAGACATGGTGGCATACAGGCGATCCCGTATCGGGCTATCGAAAGCAGCTTTAAAATCGATAAAGAGATGGTGGGTATCAATCTGTTTTTCGTGGGTTTTTTCCAGGATTTGACGTAGTGTGAAGATCTGGTCTATGGTGGGCTTACCATTTCTAATGCCGCACTGATAAAGCCCAATCATTGTGTTGGCGAACGGCTTAAGTCTTTCACACAGTACAGTCGACAGAACCTTGTAAGAGATGGCAAGAAGACTGATTTCCCGGTAATTAGCGCAGATTGTCGGGTCACCTTTCTTCAGTACAGGACAAAGGACACAGATTCCAATCGTCGGGCATGCTTTCTACTAGCCATATTTTGCAGATGAGTTGATGCATACACCCTATCAGCTCATCGCCGCCGGTCTTGAACAATTCAGCAGGCAGGCCATCAGCACCGGCCCCTTTGTTGTTCTTAAGTCGTATCACAACTCGTACCGCGTAATGGCTAGGTGGTGGTACGTCCACACCATCGTCGTTGATTGGTGGCATGAGATTAATTTCTCCAAAGGCGGGATTGGTGGAGTCATCGACAGCAAGCAGCTTGGAAAGGTGTTCCCTCCATAATCTCAGTATACCCTTCGTATCCGTAACCAGATTTCGGTGTTCATCTTTACAGGTAGATGCTCCGGACTTTAAACCTTGAGTCAGAAGCTTGACTTGTTGGTAAAATTTTCGAGCATCATTCCTGTCCCGTAACACTTCGAGTTCCTCACGCTCGCGCCTTTCCTACTCTCGTTATTTGCGTCTGAAAAGGCAACTCTCTTCCTTTCTCTCTTCCCGGTAGTTTTCGCGCACGGCTCGTGTTGCGGCCGACTGCAGGGTTCTTTTGTATGCGGCGTTTTTCACTGCAGTAGCTTCGCGACACTCCTGGTCATACCATTGATTTCGCGGAAGTGGGCGTCGGAAACCAATGACTTCCTCAGCGGCAGAGCGCATGGAGTGGGATATATGCGCCCAAAGTCCATCGGCATCATCAGGTAGAGAGTCAGGCTGAAGGAGCAGCTCTGAGAGGCGAGCGGAATAGGCTTCGGCTGTCCGATGTGATTGCAGCTTAGCGACGTCCAGCTTTTGATGCGTTCCAGAGCGTACATCCTTTGCATTGCACAGCCGCATGCGTATCTTGACTGCAACAAGATAATGATCGGAGTCAATATTGACTCCCCGGAACGTACGAACATCTAGCACGCTGGAAGCATGCCTTCCGTCGATCACAACATGATCGATTTGGTTGCGTGTTTCTGATCAGGGGACAGCCAGGTGGCCTTGTGGATATCGAGGTGTTGAAATCTGGTGCTACTTACTACCATGTTTCGCGCCTCGGCGAAGTCGATCAGCAGTAGACCGTTGTTTGAGGTGGTCTCGTGAAGGCTGAACTGATCGACAGTGGGGCCAAATATACCTTCTCTTCCGACCTTTCCGTTGAAATCCCCGAGTACAATTTTAACGTTGTCGGCCGGGCAGCGGTCGTATACTTCCTCGAGTCTCGCATAGAAGGCATCTTTGACAGCATCGTCCTTTTCCTCCGTCGGGGCGTGTGCGCAAATCAGGCTGATGTTAAAAAATCGAGCCTTGACGCGGATTGTAGCCAACTTTTCGCTCACAGGTGTGAACCTGGAGATATGGTGGCGAAGTCCATTGCTTATTATGAATCCGCATCCCGATTGGCGCCTCTCCGCATGGCAATTGTAGTAGATATCGCAACTTGTTTGGTTAAAGCAACCTTGTCCTATCCATCTTATTTCCTGGATGGCGGTGATGTCAGCCTTAATTTTTCCGAGGGCATCCGCCAATTCGATAGAGGCACCTTCCCTATTGAGGGTCCGGATATTCCAGGTGCATATCCTTTAATCATAGTCCTTTTTTCGTTTGCAGTGGTCGTCAACGTTGAGGGGTTCTGTATCCGAGGCTTTTTTAGTCTTCATTGGAATTTTTTTTTACGTGGCGGGTACCAAACCCTGCGCACAACCCAGTTTACTTCCAGGGAGGACACGCTGCACACATTCGCTCACTATCTCAGCGCATGCGGAGATAGCTACCGAGATGGAGTCGCGGGGATGCTGTGTGTCAACTTGCAAATGGTTGGCTCAGAGATCGCTCTGGCAATCCCCAGGTGGAAAGCAGTCAGAAACTTTACTCTGATCAACCAAAAGCCAATCCATCCTCCATCCACATTCCGAACTCAGTCTTGATTATAAAGTGTTTTGTATAAAACTAATATTATACCTATGTATGTATATGGTCATACGGTATCCAATTGTGGGGCAACGCAAGCTTATCAAATATACATAGAACTATTGCAGAGATTTATTCAAAAATACTTCGAATTATTTCCGACGCATCATGGTATGTCAAGAATATAAACATTCATCAAGAACTTAGTAAACCTTTTATTAAGGAGAAAATCAAAAAGCGATCATATCAACTAAAACTACAAGAGCATCCAAACATACTGGCTAGGAACCTACTCTTTACATCGAATACGTCTCGATTGAAGATACTAGGTTTACCACCTCTGTAGCTAAGTATTATGCATGCATATTAACAACTGAAGACAGAATTTGATTTAAAAAACAACAACATTTCTTAGCAAAGTACAACGCTCATTTTTATTTTTTTAAGATATGCATAGTTTTTGTTAGTCCCAAGCGAGTTGTCCTAAGGCTGGCTTCTTCTACGTTTTACTCAGACTTGGGCGTAATCAATTACATTTGGTAATTAATTACACATGCAATTATAATTACTTGTAATTTTGTAATTGAAATGATTCAATTAGAATTACATGTTAATGTAATTGAAAATTACGTATTTACAAGTAATTGTAATTGAAATATTTCCGACGGAAATTATTGTAATCCAAAATAAGTAATTGAAAAGCAAAGTAGTTGAACGAAATTTGTAATGGATTACTTTTACTTGTAATTTCCAACTTTTCAAGTAATCAATTACAAGATATTATTAATTAATACTAAATACAAATACATATCCATACATATACATAAATACATTAACACGAAATATAATATTTCTGGTTTGTCCAGAGTACACTTTTTTAAACTTCTATCGCTAAGTTTTTGACGTCGGGGTTGTAACACAATGCCAGCAAAAGAAAAAAGCCTTTATTCAGGAGCTGATGATGGTAGTGGAGTGTTCGACCTCTCAAACACTTTTCTTATGGTGGGGATTTTTTGTAAATATGACCAAATCTTCTTGATCTACGAATTTTATAAAATTTTATCGCTTGAAAGAAATTTTTTTTTTCAAATTTTAACAAATGTAATTACAGAAAAATGTGTAATTAATTACATTTTTGTTTCAAATTACTTGGCAAAAATAATGGATTACAACTCTCTAAAGGAATTCATTTTCATGGATTAATAATCCAATTACAAAAGTAATTAGAATTGCATGTAACTGTAATTTTAAATTATATGTAATTAAAATTAATGTAATTAAAAATTTGAAATTAGATGAAAATTCGATTACAATTACTTTTAATTTATTTTTTCAATAAAAGTAATCCTTACTTGTAATTGTAATTGAAAAAAATTTAATCCAAAAATACCCAAGTCTGGTTTTACTGTTCAACCTAAATTGGAGTGCCAGCGTCGTTTAGCTGTCAAAATTCTCTCATGCCCATGCATTTTAATGACTTACTTACTTACTTGGGTGGCCATAACAACCCGTTACCGGGTTACGGCCGACCTCAAAAGCTCTCTCCAGGCGCCTCTGCTTTGCGCACGCCTTCTCCAATCATTCACACCAAGCGTGGATAGGGTTTCCTCGGCTTGGTCTTTCCATCGGAGGCATGGTCTTCCTCTTTGTCGTCGCCCAGCGGCTTCCGCATCAAACACCATTTTCGCCGGAGCTTCTTCGTCCATACGCACAACATGTCCCAGCCAGCGCAGACGTTGGATAGTGATGCGCTTGACTATGTCAATGTCAGCGTAGAGCTCGTACAGTTCGTGGTTCATTCGAATACGGTAGTCGTCGCCGACGTGAACAGGACCGAAGATTTTGCGAAGAATTTTTCTCTCAAACACCCCAAGCGTGGCTGCATCAGTCTGCGACACAACCCATGCTTCTGCGCCGTAAAGTAGCACGGGTAAGATGTGCGTCTTGTAGAGTGTCAGTTTTGTCGGGCGAGAGAGGTCTCTACTACTCAATTGCTTACTGAGACCATAGTAACACCTATTAGCAAGAGTTAGTCTTCGCTTTATCTCCAGGCTGACATCGTTTTGAGTGTTCACGGCGGTGCCAAGATAGGTGAATTCCTTGACAACTTCGAAAGTATAGTTGTACGCAGTAACAAAGGATCCAATACGCCGCGTCTCCCTGTTTGTGGACAGCATATACTTTGTTTTGCCCTCGTTCACCGTCAAACCCACTTTCGCTGACTCTTTTTCGATAGCAGAGAACGCAGCAGTAACATCTCGCTTACAACGTCCAATGATATCAATATCATCGGCATATGCAAGGAGCTGGACACTTTTGTAGAAAATAGTGCCAGTACGATGTACACTGGCTCTTCGCAACACTCCTTCCATCACAAAGTTGAAGAGGTTGCAGGATAATGGATCGCCCTGTCTGAAACCTCGTTCGGTATCAAATGGTTCGGAGAGGTCCCTTCCTACTCTGACGGAGCTGGCTGTGTTGCTCAACGTCATACTGCAAAGCCGCACCAGCTTCGCAGGTATACCGAACTCAGACATGGTGGCATACAGGCAATCCCGTATCGGGCTATCGAAAGCTGCTTTAAAATCGATAAAGAGATGATGGGTATCGATCTGTTTTTCGTGGGTTTTTTCCAGGATTTGACGTAGTGTGAAGATCTGGTCTATGGTGGACTTACCAGGTCTAAAGCCGCACTGATAAGGCCCAATCAGTGTGTTGGCAAACGGCTTAAGTCTTTCACACAGTACAGTCGACAGGACCTTGTAAGAGATGGCAAGAAGACTGATTCCCCGGTAGTTAGCGCAGATTGTCGGGTCACCTTTCTTCAGTACAGGACAAAGGACACTGAGATTCCAATCGTCGGGCATGCTTTCTACTAGCCATATTTTGCAGATGAGTTGATGCATACACCCTATCAGCTCATCGCCGCCGGTCTTGAACAATTCAGCAGGCAGGCCATCGGCACCAGCCGCTTTGTTGTTCTTAAGTCGTTGGATCACAACTCGTACCGCGTCATGGCTAGGTGGTGGTACGTCCACACCATCGTCGTTGATTGGTGGCATCGGGTTAATTTCTCCAAAGGCGGGATTGGTGGAGTCATCGCCAGCAAGCAGCTTGGAAAAGTGTTCCCTCCATAATCTCAGTGCACCCTGCGTATCCGTAACCAGATTTCCATGTTCATCTTTACAGGTTGATGCTCCGGGCTTGAAACCTTGGGTCAGACGCTTGACTTGTTGGTAAAATTTTCGAGCATCATTCCTGCCCCGTAACACTTCGAGTTTCTCACGCTCGTGCCTTTCCTGCTCTCGTTTCTTGCGTCTGAAAAGGCGCCTCTCATCCTTTCTCTTTTCCCGGTAGTTTTCGTGCACGGCTCGCGTTGCTGCTGACTGCAGGGTTCTTTTGTAGGCGGCGTTTTTCACTGCAGTAGATTCGCGACACTCCTGGTCATACCATTGATTTCGCGGAAGTGGGCGTCGGAAACCAATGACTTCCTCAGCGGCAGACCGCATGGAGCGGGATATATGCGCCCAAAGTCCACCGGCATCATCGGGTAGAGAGTCAGGTTGAAGGACTGCTCCTTCTGAGAGGCGAGCGGAATAGGCTTCGGCCGTCCGATGTGATTGCAGCTTAGCGACGTCCAGCTTTCGTTGCGTACCAGAGCATACATCCTTTGCATTGCACAGCCGCATGCGTATCTTGGCTGCAACAAGATAATGATCGGAGTCAATATTGACTCCCCGGAACGTACGAACATATAGCACGCTCGAAGCATGCCTTCCGTCGATCACAACATGATCGATTTGGTTGCGTGTTTTCTGATCAGGGGACAGCCAGGTGGCCTTGTGGATATCGAGGTGTTGAAATCTGGTGCTACTTACTACCATGTTTCGCGCCGCGGCGAAGTCGATCAGCCGTAGACCGTTGTTTGAGGTGGTCTCGTGAAGGCTGAACTGACCGACAGTGGGGCCAAATATACCTTCTCTTCCGACCTTTCCGTTGAAATCCCCGAGTACAATTTTAACGTCATGGGCCGGGCAGCGGTCGTATACTTCCTCGAGTCTCGCATAGAAGGCATCTTCGACAGCATCGTCCTTTTCCTCCGTCGGGGCGTGCGCGCAAATCAAGCTGATGTTGAAAAATCGAGCCTTGACGCGGATCGTAGCCAACCTTTCGCTCACAGGTGTGAACCTGGAGATATGGTGGCGAAGTCTCTTGCTTACTACGAATCCGCATCCCAATTCGCGCCTCTCCGCATGGCAGCTGTAGTAGATATCGCAACTTGCTTGTTTAGAGCAACCTTGTCCTATCCATCTTATTTCCTGGATGGCGGTGATGTCAGCCTTAATTTTTCCGAGGGCATCCGCCAATTCGATAGAGGCACCTTCCCTATTGAGGGTCCGGATATTCCAGGTGCATATCCTTAAATCATAGTCCTTTTTTCGTTTGTAGTGGTCGTCAACGTTGAGGGGTTCATTATCCGAGGCTTTTTTAGTCTTCATTGGAGTGTTTTTTTTACGTGGCGGGTACAAAACCCTGCGCACAACCCAGTTTACTTCCAGGGAGGACACGCTGCACACATTCGCTCACTATCTCAGCGGATGCGGAGATAGCTACCCAGATGGAGCCGCGGGGAGGCTGTGTGTCAACTTGCTAATGGTTGGCTCAGAGATCGCTCTGGCAATCCCCAGGTGGAAAGCAATCAGAAACTTGACTCTGATCAACCAAAAGCCAATCCATCCATACATTTTAATGAAGCCAACCGAAATAAGCAACTCTCTAACGCCAGCGTATTCGATTTTGCAATTTTAACAAATCGTTGGCAGCTCAATTTTTGTTTTATTGTGTTGATTTTTTTTCCTGCCACAAACAGCAAACAAATAAACTCTACATGACATTTAACGTTACGCTCTTGATTAGGTTCAGCGCTCAACTCAAAAGCGTAGCGCTGGCAAAGTTAACGCCCGAAGCTCTAATTTAGGTTGAACAGTTAGTAAGTCGGTTTTTTCATTAAGTTTCAACGAAATCAGACTTATACTTTGGCCGCGCCGTTTACAGGTTTGAGCTATGAAGCTCAGATATTGGGACAGTTACATATTTTTATTCCTCAATCTAAAATTTAGGCAAAAAAAAAACAAAATCCATCTACAAAATTTTCAAAATAAACGCCCTTATACATACAGTTGCGGTCAAAATAAAAGAAACGAGGTGTCATTTATGAATTGAAAGAAGATATTTCGAACTGAAGTTTTTTTTCTTCCAATCTTTTAATATATAGTTACTTGATAAGTACACAAAATAAGCTCATGACAATTTGTTTCAAAAAAATAACGGTACTTTCTAGGTTTGCTATTATATTGAGTAATATGTAATTTCGAGCGGTCAAAATAATATCAGTGCTCAACTCCTTTTCTTCTCAAGACTAGGTATTTACTTTTATTAAAAAGATTTGATCGTAACAAGTAAGTTCCATTATTTTTGTATAATACTCCAATGATTTTTTTGAGGTTTTGCATTTTAGTGGGCCGTGGAAAGCATTCTACGACAGAGCAAATTAAAATTATTAAGAATTCCATTTCACAAGGTGAGACTTTTACGGAAACTTAAAATTTTATCGGATGTTCATTGGAAATGGTTTAGAAAACGATGAAATACACAAATACACGAAAAACACGAGGAAGGAAGTTTCCATGTCTCCCCTTGACGTGAATTGTTCGATACGGCTTTCGATTGAGCACTGCTATTATTTTGACCGCTCGAAATTACATATTACTCAATATAATAGCAAACCTTGAAAGTACCGTTATTTTTTTGAAACAAATTGTCATGAGCTTATTTTGTGTACTTATAAGTAACTATATTTTAAAAGATTGGAAGAAAACAAACTTCAGTTGTTCGAAATGTCTTCTTTCAATTCATAAATGACACCCCGTTTCTATTATTTTGACCGCAGCTGTATGTACGTATAAAAAAATAGAAGTTCAGTTTATTTACTGGTAACATCCACTTGTCAGAAAAGCTATTCACACATTAAATAACTGAAAATTTTATTAAGTTTAATCACACATATCACAACTTCGTGGTTAAAATTTAAAAAGAAAGAATTGTTTATCCAACTCACCATTTAACGGATCTGTTTTTAGCTAAACAGGAAAATTTGTTTAGTTTAGTGCGTCTTTCGTATCTATTTTTGAGTTCAAAACCCGTAATTGTATGTCCATGCAAATTATTTGACACGGGCTTTAAATCACTTTTCGAGCTTATAGCAACGTTAATTAAATCATCTTCATCCTCTTCGCTGTATTCATCACTACTTATAATGTGTTCACTTTCCTCATAAATATCCAAACGTTCCATTTCTGCGGATAAAAAATGACATTTTTAAATTGACAACCCTGAAAGTTAATTTTCAAAGAAAGTTTATGATATTATGGTTAAGTTTTAGCATTGATCAGTGCATATATTCTTGATCAACTACATCTTAGTCAATCTAGCTACACATTAGGGTGGGTCAAATTTTTAAGCGACAAAGGGTATAGCAAAATTAAATTCTACGTTCAATTCTAAGAAAATTCGGCCAAGGAACCATGGGTCTAAAATCAAAACCGAGCCGCCGGAAATCTCGTTGAAAGTTTGAGTATCGAAAAAACACTAAAAATAGTACTTTACATACAAATGAGGCTATAAAATTATTCGTATCTTTATAAAAACTTGCCTTGGGTGGTTTTTCGATAAGAGAAATCTATTTTTAACAATTTTTTTTCCTAAAACATCCGCCAGGGGGCGCAACTATGGAAATTTTTCGCTCTTTGGCTATTTTGAATGAAAAATTTATTATTTTTTCAGTATGCTTCTTATGAAATTAACATACAATAAAAAAAGGTAAATTTTATTATTTCTTATGAGTGATACATAAAGTTATGTTTATTTATAAAATTCCTGTTATGGTAGAAACTAACTTAATTTCTTTAGTAAGGATTGATTATCATTTAATCGCAGCAAAAGTAAAAAAAAAAATAACAAAAAAATTTCAGTTCGGTTCGAGATCATTAGTGATGTTAGTTTTGAAGTTTTTGTGTAAAAATTTTTGAAAATAAAATAAATTTAGACTTATCCATTATATCAAGTTGCCCGTGATCGTCGCAAAAGCTTATATGTATCTTTAAAAAGTGCTGATGCCAAACAAGAAGCAACACGGTCTGAGATACTAAATCTCTCACACATCATTGCAAAATGAAATACTTCATATCTTGCAACATATAAACCTCTTGTTTTCGACGTCTTTTCAAATATAATTTCTGATATTACTTCATCTGGTGGCATGTATGTTTCGTCGCAAGTACTTGGCAGGGCCGTATTACCGCAAACGCCATTGACGCCATGGCGTATGAGTGGCTAGGCCACGGGGGCGGCAAAATTTTGAAAAAAGTTTTTTTTTTTTTTAAATCCAAAAATTAACACCAATTATGAAGTGGTAGAAAGAAATGTAAGTCTGTATGAATATTTTCTTTAGAATTTTTATTTAACGTATAGTAAACAGAAATATATTTACAGAGCAATTTTTCTCGTTTTCAGTAAGTTGAATTAATTTATAAACTGGTTATAATCAAAATTCTTATTCAGTTCAGCCTCAATGCTCAGCAAAGCGAGGGCGTTTAGATGCTCGTTGCGTTGAGTGGAGCGATAGAAATTTTTTACCCTTTTAAAACCCAAAAAAGATCGCTCTCCACTACAATTTGAAACCATTATGCCTAACGTAGTATGGAGATTTGGATAGATATGTTGAAATTTATTATCACAGATTATTTTTGATAAATCTAAACCTGTGGGTTTTTAAATTTTAATTGAATTTAAGTACGAAGTGCAGTGCGAAGTGCAGTGCGAAGTGCAGGCATTCAACTGTGAGGGAGTCATCTAAATCTTGAGGATACATTTTTATAAGCTTATCGACTTCTTTGGCAGTCACATAAAGACTCATCTGTTGTATTTTGACTAGAAACCCGTAATTTTCATTAATTTCTACATAAGTAACTTTGCGCTTTTTCAAATTCTGAATTGATACATCTAAAGTTGAAAAACAAACGTTCATTCAGAAATGTTCTGATGCAAAAAACTAAAAATCTTCCGTGGAGTTTTCCTCGTCAAAATGTGCTTTACGCTTTCGAGCGCGTTTATTTTCCATTGCCGTTTTTTATTGTTCAAATAAATAAAAAAAAAAAACACTGTAACACGTGTTGTTCTGTTGGTAAATTTATACCACCAAAATATTTTGGTAAGCCCAAAGCGAGCACGTTATGAGAAGACATATGTCCCAAATTTGACTCAAAGCTGGTATCTGTTTCCATAGGTGATAACATTGACGGCTCCATAATAATTACAATTTTTTCAAATAAATGAATGACAAAACTTTTTACTTATTGTTAATATAAAAAAACTACAGTCAGATCGGTCGGTTGGGAGAAGTTTTCACTTTTCTTGTTATGAGTTATTTTATTTTCACACAAAAACTTCAAAACTAACATCACTAATGATCTCGAACCGAACTGAAATTTTTTTGTTATTTCTTTTTTTTGCTTTTGCTGTGGTTAAATGATAATGCAATCCCTTCTAATGAAATTGAGTTAGTTTCTACCATAACAGGAATTTTATAAATAAACATAACTTTATGTATCACTCATAAGAAATAATAAAATTTACCTTTTTTTTATTGTATGTTAATTTCATAAGAAGCATACTGAAAAAATAATAAATTTTTCATTCAAAATAGCCAAAGAGCGAAAAATTTCTATTGTTGCGCCCCCTGGCGGATGTTTTAGAAAAAAAAATTGTTAAAAATAGATTTTTCTTATCGAAAAACCACCCAAGGCAAGTTTTTATAAAGATACGAATAATTTTATAGCCTCATTTGTATGTAAAGTACTATTTTTAGTGTTTTTTCGATACTCAAACTTTCAACGAGATTTCCGGCGGCTCGGTTTTGATTTTAGACCCATGGTTCCTTGGGCGAATTTTCTTAGAATTGAACGTAGAATTTAATTTTGCTATACCCTTTGCCAACTTTTTTCCACCCGAACAAATCGACCCACCCTACTACACATGTATGTATGTACTACAGAAATTACGATTACGTGAAAGCTATTATCCCCAAATTGAAAAAAGCCTTAATGAGACTACTTCACCGGATGTTAGTTTGCAAAATAAAACTATTACCGAGGCTGCTATGGTTTTTGCTTCCACTCCTTCGATCTCCACTTTACCTAAACAAGCTATTTCCTTAAAAAAGAAAAGAAAGTCTAAAAAGAAATTAAATAAAAATCTGAGTAATGTGGGGAGGGTGGGCGGTGCGGCCGTTAGTCGTGACAAAACTCCCGTGGATTGCTCTCTAAATACCTCTTCCCACTCCCAATTTTCCCGCTATAATCTCTAGTAACAATCTTCCATCTCCTTCCTCCACTATAAATAATCCTCTGTCAATTTCGGTTATTGCCAATCCGCGGGTGGATGTTGCGATTGATTGCTCTGTGCCTCCGGTTTCCCTGCAGGCATTACCAAGGTTAAAATCGATTTTCATTTCACGACTTCATTCCAACACTACCTCTGACAGCGTTAAAAATTTTATCAAACAAAATCAAATTATTCCTGCCGACGCCTTCGTTTCTTGCAGGAAACTCGGTAATAAACCAACTCATGCGTCTTTTAAAATAACAGTGGCATCTTCTAATGTTTCTGCCATTCTTAAATCTAAAGCATGGGTGGATAATATCTATATTTTAGAATTTAAATCGAAAAAAAAATGATAAAACTGTCCGTTCCAATTCAAAAAACTGAAACGGCTATCCCTTTACTATCAAAATGTAAGGGGTTTGCGTTCCAAGACGCAAGATATCATTTTATCAACTCAGAATTTCTCTGAGGATATTATCGTGTTTACCGAAACTTGGTTAAATAACAGTTTTCTCAATATGGAACTTTTTGATAATAGTTTCCATGTTTTTGGAAGAGACAGACACTTGGAAGATCTTTCTTCTGTTGGTGGAGGCGTCTTAATAGCTATAAAAAATCATTTAACCAGTTCATTAGTTGAAATTGCCTGTGCATCTAATATTGAACTGTCATGTGTTAAGGTTACACATTGTAACTCTAATTTGTACATTCTTAACACTTATGTTCCTCCAAATAGTAGCGCAGATGTCTACAAATGTCTTTCGATGACCGTAGAATATATTATTAATGAACTAGACACTAATGACGACATTTTGTTGTTCGGTGACTTTAATCTGCCTGACCTAAAATGGACTCCTGCGGACGATGGTACATATTTTTATGCATCTTGTCCAAAAACTCGAAAACAACAAATTTTTGTTGACGAAATACTTTCAAATTTACAACAAGACGGACGACAACTTGACTTAGTCTTGGCTACAAATAGTAGCAATGTTGCTGTAAGAAATGCTATCCATGCTCTGTCTCCGGTTGATTCCTATCATCCACCTTTGAGTATTGTGTACCAATCTGACAATGAAAATTTGACTAATGCATGTTCATCCATTAATATTTACGAATTCAATTTTAAGAAAGCTGACTTTTTAAGATTGAATGAAAATTTAAGAAATAAATTAGATGACTTACTCACTTTCATTAATAACAATACATTTGATGATTGCATTAAATTTTTCTATGGTAAACTTTCTTCCGCCATAGCATTGTCGGTTCCATATACAAGGAAGTACGTTAATAATTCCTCGTACCTCTGGTATACAAAGGATTTGAAAAAAGTTCGCAATGGCCGTAATAGGGCATGGAATAAATATTTTTGTAGACAGGACCGTAATAACCTTGTTGCTTATCAGCGACTGTTTCTTGAATTTAAAGATATGTCAGCTTTGGTTTATTCTGAATATTTGAATAAAATTATGCTGAATATTCTTCATGACCCCAAGAATTTTCGGGGTTTTATTAATTCTAAAAAAAAATCTGACGGGTTTCCATCTGAGTTTAAAACAGTTGATGGGCTCACTAGCGACCAACAAGTTATAGCCGGGTTGTTTGCTAATTTGTTTAATGAATCGTTTTCTACGGATTTATTTAGCCCTGAAATCAACTATTTTGAATATATGGATAACGACCCTTTAGTTTCGGTTAATGAGATATCTTTCTCTTCAGTTGGATTGAATCTTATTTATCTGATCGCACGTATCAAATAAAATTTAGGATAGTGTTTTCCTCCACACTTATCGCGACATCAGGTGTTCCACAAGGAAGCCACCTGGGGCCGCTTCTGTTCATTTTAGCAATTAATGACGTTACACATGTTATTAAAAACTCCAATCTGTTAGTATATGCAGATGACATGAAAATTTACAGGAACGTAAAAGGGGTTGGTGACATTTCTCCACTTCAGTCTGACTTGAAATCCTTTGAAGTTTGGTGTTCTAAGAATAACTTACATCTTAATCCTGATAAATGCCAAGCTATGATTTTTACCAGGTGGTCAAAAGAATTTAATAGCCCTTTAGTAACGGTGCGCCCTCACTTAGAGTACGCCAGCCAAGTATGGTCACCATTTTATAATATTCATATAAATAGAATTGAAAGAATTCAAAAAAATTTTATTCGTTTTGCTATCAATGGCTTAAATTGGATTGACCCTTTAAACCTTCCTCCTTATGAGGATCGTTTGAAGTTACTACATATGCAGTCTTTGAGCTCGCGTAGAAATATTGCGGATATACTTTATCTGCATCAACTTGTAACTGGGTCTCTTGCTGCACCAAAGCTTCTTAACTATATACATTTTAATAGTAATCGGAGGAGTACTCGTAACTCTTATCAGTTATTTTACTAACCGGTTAGTAGAACTAATTATATGGCTACAGCTCCTTTTAATCGCATGACAACTCTTATTAATAATTGCGAAGTCTATAACATTAGCTTGTCAAAAGGTCAACTCAAGCTTAGACTGAAAACTAACTGTAGCTAAATTTGTAGCTTAATGGTGGTGTGTATTTTTTGTTTGTGTTGTCCGAGCCCCACAGCATGCTGGGTAAATTTTTTCTAACATTTATGTCTTGGACCACGTGAATTTATACATATAATTATTTTAATATATATATGTCTATTTTTCAGGGACCCAAAATAACTATTATTTTCTTTTTTCATATTGAAAAAATTGCCCAATTTTAATAATTATTTTTAAAAATTGGTTTATAACTATTATGAATAAGAGATATTTTATTAGTTGTCAATAACTATTATTTTTCAATGGATTTTTTTTACGTTGAGTCATAACTATTATGCATAAGAGATATTTTATTAGTTGTCAATAACTATTATTTTTCAATGGATTTTTTTTACGTTGAGTCATAACTATTATGCATAAGAGATATTTTATTAGTTGTCAATAACTATTATTTTTCAATGGATTTTTTTTACGTTGAGTCATAACTATTATGCATAAGAGATATTTTATTAGTTGTCAATAACTATTAATTTGGAAAAAATATTTTTTTACGTTGTTTTGAAAAAAGTGTTCAACAGATTTTCATTTTTGTGAATCTTTTTGCACCAATCGATGGGGAGGTGGTTTTTATGACATCACCAGAGGTGGTCATCGGTTCGAAAATGTACGCGATTTTGACTCATTTTTGAAGTTTTTTTTGCTTCAATCAATGAAAAGAGGTCTAAAAAGGATATTGGCCATCACTAGAAGTGGAACCGATCCTTGAAAGTGCTCGATTTAGGTCCATTTTCGAAATTTTTTTTGCAAAAAATCGATGGAAAGAGGTTGACAATGGGCTTTGGCCATCACCAGAGTTGGTCCCAACTAAAAAAGTGGTCGATTTTGGTCCGTTTTGAAAAAAAAATTTTGTACCAATCGTTGGAAAGAGGTCGAAGTCGAAAAAAAAGGTACCAAAAAGTGCCCGATTTTGGTCCATTTTCGAAATTTTGTTTGCACCAATCTTTGGAAAGAGGCCGAAAATAGATTTTGGTCATCATCAAAGGTGGTTTCGAGTCCCAAAATGTGCCCGATTTTGGTCCATTTTCGAAATTTTGTTTGCACCAATCTTTGGAAAGAGCTCGAAGTCGAAAAAAAAGGTACCAAAAAGTGCCCGATTTTGGTCCATTTTCGAAATTTTGTTTGCACCAATCTTTGGAAAGAGGTTGAAGTCGTAAAAAAAGGTACCAAAAAGTGCCCGATTTTGGTCCATTTTCGAAATTTTGTTTGCACCAATCTTTGGAAAGAGGCCGAAAATAGATTTTGGTCATCATCAAAGGTGGTTCCGAGTCCCAAAATGTGCCCGATTTTGATCCATTTTCGAAATTTTGTTTGCACCAGTCGTTAAATAGAGGTCGAATATGAATTTTGGACCTCATTTGAGGCGGCTCCGGACCCTGGAAAGGACCGTTTTTGACCCATTTTCGAAAAAAAACTTCTTTTTTCTGTAATAAATGGGAAAAGGTCGAAAATGGATTTTGGACATCACTTAGAGTGGCTTCTGAGTCCGGCCCCGAGAAAGAACCGTTTTTGACCCATTTTCGGAAAAATTTTTTTTTTCTGTAATTAATGTGAAAACGTCGAATATAAATATTTGACATCATTAAGGGTGGCTCCGGGCCCTGGAAAGGACCGCTTTCGATAATTTTGGTAGTTTTCAAGTTCCGGAGCTACTCTAAAAGATATCCAAAACGCATTTTCAACCTTTCATAATCGATTGGAGCAATAAAAAATTTTAGGGTGGTTCATAAAAAATTTTTTTTTTGCTCCAATGCATAGATAAAGCTCGAAAATGACTATTGTCGACATTTCCCTATCGATTCGAACAAAAAAAAAAAAATTTTTATGAACCACCCTAAAATTTTTTATTGCTCCAATCGATTATGAAGGGTTGAAAATGCGTTTTGGATATCTTTTAGAGTAGCTCCGGAACTTGAAAACTACCAAAATTATCGAAAGCGGTCCTTTCCAGGGCCCGGAGCCACCCTAAATGATGTCAAATATTTATATTCGACGTTTTCACATTAATTACAGAAAAAAAAAATTTTTCCGAAAATGGGTCAAAAACGGTTCTTTCTCGGGGCCGGACTCAGAAGCCACTCTAAGTGGTGTCCAAAATCCATTTTCGACCTTTTCCCATTTATTACAGAAAAAAGAAGTTTTTTTTCGAAAATGGGTCAAAAACGGTCCTTTCCAGGGTCCGGAGCCGCCTCAAATGAGGTCCAAAATTCATATTCGACCTCTATTTAACGACTGGTGCAAACAAAATTTCGAAAATGGATCAAAATCGGGCACATTTTGGGACTCGGAACCACCTTTGATGATGACCAAAATCTATTTTCGGCCTCTTTCCAAAGATTGGTGCAAACAAAATTTCGAAAATGGACCAAAATCGGGCACTTTTTGGTACCTTTTTTTACGACTTCAACCTCTTTCCAAAGATTGGTGCAAACAAAATTTCGAAAATGGACCAAAATCGGGCACTTTTTGGTACCTTTTTTTTCGACTTCGAGCTCTTTCCAAAGATTGGTGCAAACAAAATTTCGAAAATGGACCAAAATCGGGCACATTTTGGGACTCGAAACCACCTTTGATGATGACCAAAATCTATTTTCGGCCTCTTTCCAAAGATTGGTGCAAACAAAATTTCGAAAATGGACCAAAATCGGGCACTTTTTGGTACCTTTTTTTTCGACTTCGACCTCTTTCCAACGATTGGTACAAAATTTTTTTTTCAAAACGGACCAAAATCGACCACTTTTTTAGTTGGGACCAACTCTGGTGATGGCCAAAGCCCATTGTCAACCTCTTTCCATCGATTTTTTGCAAAAAAAATTTCGAAAATGGACCTAAATCGAGCACTTTCAAGGATCGGTTCCACTTCTAGTGATGGCCAATATCCTTTTTAGACCTCTTTTCATTGATTGAAGCAAAAAAAACTTCAAAAATGAGTCAAAATCGCGTACATTTTCGAACCGATGACCACCTCTGGTGATGTCATAAAAACCACCTCCCCATCGATTGGTGCAAAAAGATTCACAAAAATGAAAATCTGTTGAACACTTTTTTCAAAACAACGTAAAAAATTTTTTTTCCAAATTAATAGTTATTGACAACAAATAAAATATTTCTTATTCATAATAGTTATGACTCAACGTAAAAAAGAATCCATTGAAAAATAATAGTTATTGACAACTAATAAAATATTTCTTATTCATAATAATTATGACTCAACGTAAAAAAAATCCATTGAAAAATAATAGTTATTGACAACTAATAAAATATCTCTTACGCATAATAGTTATGACTCAATGTAAAAAAAATCCATTGAAAAATAATAGTTATTGACAACTAATAAAATATCTCTTATTCATAATAGTTATGACTCAACGTAAAAAAGAATCCATTGAAAAATAATAGTTATTGACAACTAATAAAATATCTCTTATTCATAATAGTTATAAACCAATTTTTTGACATAAATCTTATAATAGTTATGTCCCTGCTATTTTTACATGGTGTGAGTGGGTATGTTGAGAAAGTGCGATAAAGCTAAGAAAAAATTATAAAATAAATAACAAATTAATGTGCATGATAATTTTTTCTATTCCATTTTTTATTGAATAAGCTTTTTACTTGGTATAAAGCTTCAATGCTAAATAGCTAAGAAGTCTATAATAGCTGTAGTAGCTAAACTCTATTATTATTATCATTATCATTATCGATACATAATCCGTTTTTGCCTGCTGCGGAAATAAAGAAAGTGCTTAATATAGTAGCAAGTGTAGAAAACGTTAGAAGAAAACTCAGTTAAACCAATTTGAGTGCCCAGAATCCACAATCACTTCTATTGTTTAAAAAAATGCTTATCACAAACATACCGGACTTTGCGCACGGGTACTTAGTTGGTCGCTTGCAAAGTAGATAAGCATTATGTGGAGCGATGAGAGTAAGATAGTTTTTTTGGTGGAAAAGGCACTCGTCAATATGTAAGGCGTTGCCCAAACACAGAATATGATACTTGGAATGATCTAACTCTTATCATTCCACTCTACTTTGCAAGTGGCCATTTTCAGTACCCGTGCGCAAGATCCGATCTCTTTGTGATAAGCATTTTTTAAACAATAGAAGTGGAATGCTTCTGGATTCTGGGCACTCAAATTGGTTTCCCTGAGTTTTCTTTTAACGTTTTCTACACTCACTGCTATATTAAGCACTTTTTTTATTTCCGCAGCAGGCAAAAACGGATTATGTATCGAAAGCCGTATCGAACAATTCACGTCAAGGGGAGACATGGAAACTTCCTTCCTCGTGTTTTTCGTGTATTTGTGTATTTCATCGTTTTCTAAACCATTTCCAATGAACATCCGATAAAATTTTAAGTTTCCGTAAAAGTCTCACCTTTTGAAATGGAATTCTTAATAATTTTAATTTGCTCTGTCGTAGAATGCTTTCCACGGCCCACTAAAATGCAAAACCTCAAAAAAATCATTGGAGTATTATACAAAAATAATGGAACTTACTTGTTACGATCAAATTTTTTTAATAAAAGTAAATACCTAGTCTTGAGAAGAAAAGGAGTTGAGCACTGATATTATTTTGACCGCTCGAAATTACACATTACTCAATATAATAGCAAACCTAGAAAGTACCGTTATTTTTTTGGAACAAAATGTCATGTGCTTATCTTGTGTACTTATCAAGTAACTATACTGTAAAATATTAGAAGAAAAAAAACGTCAGTTGGTCAAAATATCTTCTTTCAATTTATGAATGACACCCTGTTTCTATTATTTTGACCGCAGCTGTATGCCAAATGATAGAGCTCAATGAGCCTAAATAGAATATCTAGGGTTTCCTTGCCAAATCCTGTCCAGATGGCCGAAAATTCCCGAATTTCAGCCAATTTTGTTGTTTGATTAAAACTGTAGTACATAACAGATAGAACTCGAAGAGGCCTAAATAAAATACATGGGTTGCACCCGTTTTTGGGGTCAACTTTTCTTAAATGAGTGTTCGGTCTTTCTTACACGGTTTTGATTTAACACGGTCTAGAAAAAAAATTAATTCCGTTTTTGCACGATTTCCTTTGATTTAGCACATTAAAAAATTTGAAGAATTTGATTGAAAATTTAAAGAAAAATATTTTTATTTGCCATAATTTCTTAGAAATTTAGTTATAGGGTTGAAGAAAATGGAACTAATCCCCTTTTTTTGTATGTATGTGTATACATGTGGGAAGGGAGTCAGACGGACGACGACTGCGTAGCGGACTAACAACTGTTGCGTGATGTACGTTACCGTGTGAACAAAACCAACCTTAATTTGGCAGCACAGACGAAAAAACGATACTCGACAAAATAAGGACGCTAACATGATTTAAAAGACGAACGAACAAGGGAGTTGTTGTAGACGAGTAGCACGAGACGGAGCAGTAAAAGTTGAGAGGAAAAAGTTAGAAATAAACTAAAAAGAAATGTGAAAATAAACTTAAAATAAAAACTGCTAATAACTAAATTAACTTAAATCAAACTTTGTGAACTTAATAAACTTTGTGAACTTAAAATAACTTAAATAAAGTTCTTTATACGGAAATAAAAAGTGCGTGAGTTTCATTTATCCAAAAGGAATGAACAAAAACCTACATACATTAGGGTGGTTCTTAGGAAAACAGAATTGGAGACGCCCCCTCAATCAGTTCGAAATAGGATACAAAAAATTTAAAAATTAATTTAAAATTTTTATCTTTCTCAAAGTGAAATTTGACCTAAGGTGCATTTCTTTAAACTATTTTTTCTTGAGTGGCTTTTAATTTTAAGAAAAAATATATTAAAACAAGGTATCATTTGAATCTAGTTTTTTAGATATAGTCATTGGAAGTTGCGAATATAGCTTTTCTAAAAATCATTTTAAGTTGGAAACTGCTGAACAGATTTTACAGATATTGATGTCACATGAAAGGTCATTTTACTGTCAATAAGATTGATGCACACACATTTGAAATAATATCCACGTGTTTTGAGGTATGGAGGTTTTTTAAAAATTGTAACGATTTTTTTTTTTTAAATAACTGTTATTTTCTCTAAAAATTGTATTATTAATCCGTAATTTTATTAACATATTATGATAGCCCAATTAATTGACTTTAATTTCATATGACTTCAATATATTTAAAATCTGTTCAATAGTTTCCAACTTATATGATTTTTAGAAAAGCCTTATCCAGACAGTACGTAGCGAAGTGGAATAAAAATTTAGGGTATTGAGTTTTTGGCGAGGCACCATTAAAACTTTTTATTTTTTCATTTTCGACAAGAAGTTTTACAATTGGGCAAAGTATTTATTCTCGAATGGATATAAAGTATGTTCATACAAGTATGTAATGACAAAATTTTAACCCTTTGCAATTCGACAATACTTTTAATTCCCTTATTATAAATTTCAAATGACATGAGATATCGCTGTGAATGAATATAATATCTCCTAGCCAGTTACTTAAAGTTCTAAAGAAAATGGCAAGGTCGAAAAACCAACATACATATGTGGGTTCTTTTTGACCACAACTGCACACAAGCAATGATGTCTTGTTCTGCATCAACCGGTAGTTATTAAACCTACCCAAGGGCATGACAATCTTCTAGACAGTGCCCAGTAGAGCACCCATGAAATGTATAAAATGTGAAAAAGTATTATTTGTTTCGCTCCACACGCCTTTTCTAATAGAATGGGGGTAAAAAAGATCTGCAAAAAAAATGTAGTGTTTCTATTGGAAACTGCCCAGTCGAATTTGGCCCAAAGGCTGAAAAATTAACTTAAAATGAGTTTTTTTTATTGATATTTAGAGGTAGCTAGTTTCCGATTTATAATAATATTTAATTAATAGTTTTTTTTTAGCTTCAAAAATTAATATTTTTTAATTTGTGTTTTTGGAACAAAATTTAATAATAATAATATTTTTGTACAGAGCTTCTTGTTCAGTACTTTTAGTGCAAAAAACAACAAAAAAATTACAAGCGCAAAATGCATTAAAATGGGCAACGAGCTGCTTATACTAGTTTCAATGACCGCTACGTCATATCATCAGTAAGCTTTGTTAGCCGAAGTATAGTAGTTCTACAAGCCTACTATGTAATGTTTCTTGCGTTGATCTGTTAAGAATCACAGCAGTAAACAAAACAAAAACTTCTACATCTTAATGCAATTGACCTTGTAATCTCTTTGATATCACACATTTCTTGACGAGCGATTACAAGGTCAATTGCATTAAGATGTAGAAGTTTTTGTTTTGTTTACTGCTGTGATTCTTAACAGATCAACGCAAGAAACATTACATAGTAGGCTTGTAGAACTACTATACTTCGGCTAACAAAGCTTACTGATGATATGACGTAGCGGTCATTGAAACTAGTATAAGCAGCTCGTTGCCCATTTTAATGCATTTTGCGCTTGTAATTTTTTTGTTGTTTTTTGCACTAAAAGTACTGAACAAGAAGCTCTGTACAAAAATATTATTATTATTAAATTTTGTTCCAAAAACACAAATAAAAAAATTACCCTCGGTGAGCTCGCCGATATTTACATGTAGCACTTGCAACTTCGTTCGGATCGCCAAAAAAGCGGACAACGATGTGAAAGAAAAAAAAATAATGTGATTTTCGGAGTCAGCAGCCGATTTTACAAGAGAAATGAATAGTGACACCTAAAGTTCAGAATTATTTTAATTATTTGTAAACTAGTGTAATTAATGAATATAAATAATTAAATTATACATTTTGTGGGATTTTGAGAACCACTCAGAAAAGTTAATAATTCGAAAAAGTTAATCACCCTTGAAACATTTCGATTAACTTTTTCGCGATTGTACTGTATCAATAACGTCATTCCTCTATAGTTCTGGTAATCGTTTAGGCAAGTCGTAATCTAAAAAACAAATTTTTTTGTTGGTATTTGTAGGTATAAATGTCTACAATTTATTTTGTTAAACAATTAATTATATATTTATTAAGATATTAACTTTTAACAACATTCTATCAAGTATCAAGTTTTTTAATAATGTTTTGAAAATTTTTACAATCAAAACTTAAAACTATTTGATTACTTATGAAATTTATTTCGAATAAAATCAAAGTGAAATTGATAAAGTGATGATGCTACATCACTTCCCCTCCAATTAAATGAACTGATATTAAGTAAAATGAATGAAATGAAATTTATTAATTAATTAATGTTGTAAGTGACTGCACTTTTGTTTATGGAGGTGTAAGGTGTTGTAGAATTTTTGTTTTGAAATTTGTGTATGAATGCTGGTTTGAGATTATCAATTGAAACAGTTTTAATAAAATTTCCAATTCTAATTTTGAATGTTTTATTTTTCTTGGAAATTACTTTAAAGGGACCTTCATATGGTTGTTGGAGTCCTGAAGAACGATTTATTTTCAAAAAAACATACTCACAGTTATTTAATCCTCTAGGAACATAAGGCTTAGTTGAGTTATTGTGGTGAATTATATTGGATCTGGTGTGAGCAAAATGTTTTCTAAGTTTAGATAGCATTTCGTCTTCTCTTAGTGGTACAGAACATGATGTGATTAATTCACCTGGTAATCTCAATGTTTGTCCATATACTAGTTCTGCTGGACAACATTTAAGATCTTCTTTGACAGTGCATCGTAAGCCAAGTAAAATAAAAGGAAGTTCGTCGGACCAATGTATTAAATCTTTAGAAGTTAATATTGCAGTCTTAAGTTGACGATGGAAACGTTCGATTATTCCATTAGCTTGTGGATGATAAGCTGTACTATGAATTTTATGTGATCCAAGTAGTTTTGTGAGTTCTTGAAAAAGTTTGCTTGTAAATTGGGTACCTTGGTCAACAGTAATGTTCAAAGGTACTATAAATCTTGGAATGTATTGATATGCAAAAGTTTTAGCCACTGTTTGAGCTGATATGTCTGTCTCTTAATGGAAAGGCTTCTGGCCATCTTGTGTTTCTGTCAATTATCGTTAGGATATATCGATAGTCATTTGAAATTGGAAGAGGACCAACCAAATCCATGTGTATTTGTTCAAATCTACTTGCTGGTATAGGAATTATGTTGACTGGAGATTTTGTATATCGTTGAACTTTTGACTTTTGACATTCTATGCAGTTTGTGGACCAAAGGTTTAAGTCTTTTCGCATCTCTGGCCAGAAATATTTTGATTGAATCAGTTTTCTAGTTGGTCTAGTTCCAGGGTGTGAAATTGAATGCAACTTATCAAAAATTGTTTTTCTCATGGAATCAGGTACGTATGGACGTGGAGGATGATTTGATATGTCGCACCAAATTTTAAATCAGGAATAAATATTTCTTTCAGATTAAATTTAGGATTAGGGGTCGAAATAAGTGTCTTAAGTTTATCATCTTTATTTTGCTCTATGTACAATTTTTCAAAATTTATATCAATAGATGATATTGCGTCAATTTCTGGAATTCGTGATAGCATATCAGCGACGATATTATTTTTACCCGAAATGTATTGAATGTCATTTCTAAATTGCGCAATATACTCGAGGTGTCGTGTCTGTCGAGGTGATCTGTCGGCTTTTGAATCAATGGCATAGGTAAGAGGTTTGTGGTCTGTGTAAATAGTAAATTGTCTACCTTCTAAAAAATGTTTGAAATGCTTAACGCTATTGTATATGGCTAAGAGCTCACGATCAAATGTTGAATACTTAATTTCGGTTGGACTTAATTTTCGTGAGAAGTATGCTAAAGGTTCAATAGTTTTGCCATTTGATTGCTGCAATACTGATCCAATTGCAATGTTTGAAGCGTCGACGGATAATGACAGTTTTGATTTTTTACGAAATTGGTTCAATAAAGTGTTTTTGGCGAATTTTTTACGTACATTTATGAACGCGTCCTCTGCTTCTTTAGTCCAAACTAGTTTTTTTTTCTTTATTTTTGATAGCTTTCGTTAGAATATCATGAAGTGGACTTTATGATTCTGCTAATAATGGAACAAATCTGTGATAATAATTTATCATGCCTAAAAATTTTTTTAATTTTGTAATTGAATTTGGTTTTTCAAATGTAAGAATTACTTTGGATCTGTCTTCAGATGGTTGAATTCCTTTTGCTGAAATTTGGTAACTTAGAAATTCAAGAGATGAGACGCCAAATACACATTTGGAAGGTTTGATATTGAGTCCATATTCATCAAGTTTTTTAAAAACGGTGTGTAAATGTTCTATATGTTGTGCTTCATTTTCACTTGCAATTAGAATATCATCGACGTAGACAAAAGCAAAATCAAGTTTACAAAATATTTCGTTTACGAAACGTTGAAATGTCTGAGCACTATTTCCTAATCCAAATGGCATCCTCACAAATTCAAACATGCCAAATGGTGTGGTAATAGCAGTTTTATGTATATCACATTCAGCCATACGAATTTGGTGATAAGCTCTAACAAGGTCTATTTTAAAAAAAATAATTTTGTTTCTCAGATTTATATTAAGGTCTTGAATGTGGGGTAGTGGATAACGATCAGGTATAGTGATATTGTTTAACCTACGGTAATCGCCACATGGTCTCCAATCATTGGGTTCCTTTTTGGGAACTAAATGAAGTGCAGATGTAACGTGAGAGGAAGATGGACGACAAACACCGATTTTAACTCAAAAATCGAATTCTGCTTTTGCTGTGTTATATTTTAACGGATCAAGTCTACGTGGTTTGGAAAATGGTAATGATCCATAAGTTTCAATCCTGTGAACTGTGGAATGTTTTACGGGTTTCCTATAGTCAGGTTCCGAGATTATACTTGGATATTCGTTTAATAACTTTGTAAATTTATTTTCTATTATATGAATTTTTAGTTCTGAGATTTTGGAATAACCTGATCTCCAAGAATTAATAAGTTTTGTTGTTGGATCAATAATTTGTTTCTTTTTGATATCAACTAAAATTTCGAATTTTTCAAGAAAATTTGCGCCAATAATTGGTGTTTGAATGTCTGCGAGAATGAAGGGAAAATAAAAGTCACGTTTTAAGCCGAGGTCTATATTGAATAATTTTGAGCCATAAGTCTTAATTGTTGTACCGTTTGTTGTACTACGTCTGAGTTTTTTTAAAACTTTTAAATTTTGTGATTGGTACAACAGAAACGACAGCACCTGTGTATCTATTAAAAAATTAAGTTTATTTCTTTTGTCGAAAATGAAAAGACGACGAGTTGGGTTAAAATGTGTTCTATTATGTGTCGTCGTCATAATAGATGCATTTAGTTTAAATTATTATCATATTTTTTGGTAGTTCTAGTGTTTTTAAGAAAAGAGCAAGGTTGAATGCATTTACGTGCCTTAATACCAAATTTGTTATGAAACCAGCAAAAATTTTGTTTTAAATTAGTTTGGAAAGGTTGTTTATGGTATGTTCTTGAATTGGATTTTAGTTCAGCCATTTCTTCTGATAAGTTATTTACTTTTTCAAACATTGTCGACGTTAATTGGACAAGATTTTGCATGACATTTTCTGTATTTTGATGTGTTGACATGACACATATTTCTGGTTTATGAGACAGTTGAAATATTTTATCAGCCATTACTAACTGATCTTCGAAGTTTTGAAAATTGTTTTTAGCTAAATGGATTTGTAATTGTTGGGGTAATTTTCTAATCCATAATTTTTGTAAAAATTCATTACTAACTATGGTTAATGGTCCGGCGAGTATTTTTATATCACGATAAAGTTCCGATGGCTTACGATCACCCAGTTATATATCATTAAAAATTTTTTCGAAACGTAAATCTTCGCTAAGCGAAAACCGTTGACATAAATTTTTTTTAATATTTGCGTAAAGATTAGAAGGTGGAGGAAATTGTATTATATCTAACAATTTTGATTCTACTTCTTGTTGAAGTGCAATTATCACGTTTTGGTATTTGATAATATCGTTGGTTATATTATTAAGAGAGAATTGCATTTCCATTTGTAAGAACCATGCTTCTGGATTTTCAAACCAGAATTGTGGTAGTTTTATTAAAGTTTTTATGGGTGTAGAGGTTGTTGGTATATTTGTTTGGTTAATGGTGTAAGTGTTTGTGGAAGTTGAAGGTTCGGTGTTGTCACTTGCAACATTTAAATTAGGATTAATTTCGCGACGAGGGGAGCGAGATCGAGTGGTAGGCATTTTAAGTTATTATAAATTAATTGGAAGGAAAGGATTTACAGATTTGAAATTGCTCAAATTGAAAATGTTACTAAATTATTAAAAGGTTAAAATGTTTAAAGACAATACAATTAAGTAGTGGAAAAATGTTTTAAATAGTTAAAAGGATTTTGTGATTTTATATTTATTTATAAGTAGATATTATATTGTAGCGAAATTTGGTTTATGCTAGAAGACTCTTGAAATAAATACCAACGAAAGAAACTAAACGATATTAGCACCATCTAGCGCAAAATGCTAAAAATAATAAACCGAACAGACGCTGCAGTAAACAATAAAAAGTCAACAACCGAGAGAAATTATCGCCGTCGTACAACGTACAACGCCATCTAACATCTAGCATAATAGCTAGCTCAACGTCAACGTGGTGAATTGTGGATAGTAGTAGAATGCACGCTACAAAGTAGCACTGGTGGGTTGTAGATAATGGTAGAATATACGCCACTTAGAAGGTACTGGATTATTCGAGAGAGTGATGACTGCAGTATAAAAAGGGTTGTCATCTGAGCTGAACACACAGTAGAATTAAACCAGCGAAGCAGTAAGCAATAAAGTGAATACAGTGTGATCCGTAGTAGAACAAAACAGTTTTCTATACAGTGTTAAATTAATATTAGAATTTGAACGTTAATAAAATAAACCATTTTATAACTAAATAAGTTTGTGTGTTTTTAATTGTTACACAATCCAGTGATCGAACTCAGAAAAGTGTGAGAGATCGAAATTATCGTCAAAGGGACAGAAATTTCGTAACAATATATTGTTTATGTGTGTATATATATATATATATACTAGCTGTCCCGGCAGACGTTGTTCTGCCCTTTTCGATGTGTGGCGCAATGTTGTATGATCGCATGCGATGGAATGTAAAAGCGAAACAGCCCATTTTCCCAGTGAAACTAACTTTTGTCCCTATCCTTTTACAAATATGTATATAGCAGGCCTGCCAGACGTTGTTATGTGGGGCGATAATTTTTTCCCTTAAAACTTACTTTTGCCCGTGCCTTTTATATACATGTTTATGTACCAAGTCCCATTCATCTGTGTCCAGTAGTTGGTGACATATGATGAATTTGATTTTTAAAGGCGTGTCACCGACCATTTTTTAAACCAAACTTTGTAAAAACCTTCCACAGGCCACAATTACGAAATCTTCATGTAAATTCTATTTAAAAACTTATTTTGTGTAAGGGCCACCCAAAGTATGCACCCTAAATAAAATGTGTACGGCCTTAGTTGTGCCTCTTAATATAAAAGCCATGTAGTGTAAGTTCCATGAAAATAGAATAAGCGGTCTTCGAGAAAATAATATTTTAAAAATGTTTTTGTATTAGGGCCAATATAAATATGAACCCTTTATTAAAGTTTTATAGCCTACTTATGCCTCTTAATATAAAAGAATGTGCTGTAAATTCAATGTGGTGTAAATTCGGTGTGATTCGATTTACCGGACTTAGTGAAAATTCTATTTTAAAAATATTTTTGTTTGTGGGCCTTCCTAAATATGCACTCTTAATAAAAGTCTTATATTCTATGACACCTGCGTGGTCGATACTAATATACTGTAAAATTTTCATCAAAATCGGCCGGATAGTTTCCGCGTCCATAAAAAACAAACAGATAGACGGACAGGCAAAAACTAAATTTTATAAAAACAACAAATTGCAGTTTAACTGTAAAAAGCAATTAACATCGTACTCTCTCATCAAAAGTAAAAAAAAAATAACTCAAGGAGAGTGGTTCTTTGAACTTCGAAGTCAAATACAAACGGTACAAATGAAAACAAAAATAACAACACAGAAATCAAGAAGCAGCATAAGCATAAGCAACGACAAATCGAACGACAAATATTGTGTGAGGTTTTGCAAAAACTTAATCCTAAAAAATAGCATTTTTAACTTAAAAAAATCATAGAAATAAGTATACAATAACCATTTTTAGTGCAAATATGTTGTTTTAAAACATAATTTATTAAAATCGGTTCAGTATATTTTGCGGTTTCGCGTTACAAACCATTTCCATATAAGCAATTTTATATAAATAGTATAGATAGGTAAAACTTGCGCTTAGATTTCCTTTGGTTATTCTATTTCAATTTGGTGGTAAAATAGTTCACAGGTACATATGAATATGAAAATGTAATTTGTAACGATTTCTCATTCGATTTGATTGAAGATATATGTGCATAAGCATATTTTGTTGAGGATGAGATTGACTTGAGTTGATTGTTGAATTACTTGCAAGATCGACAAATTGTAGGTATAAATGTCTACAATTTATTTTGTTAAACAATTAATTATATATTTATTAAGATATTAACTTTTAACAACATTCTATCAAGTATCAAGTTTTTTAATAATGTTTTGAAAATTTTTACAATCAAAACTTAAAACTATTTGATTACTTATGAAATTTATTTCGAATAAAATCAAAGTGAAATTGATAAAGTGATGATGCTACAGTATAGTATAGTTAATTTTAAAATGTTTATTATTAGTCTTCTTTCTTCTATTTTTTTAGGGGAAGATGGCTTAATTTAGTTCACATAAGTTATCTCATGAGGTGATGAGATATAACTCACGCGCGATTTTTAATATAAATTTTTTGTCTGCGACAAGTTTCTTTTTAAAATTAAAACATTGATTGTGTTACATTCATGAACAATTTGTCCAACATCAGTGTGTTAGCGAGAAGCGCTCGTCAAGAAATGTGTGAAGTCAAGGAGATAACAAGGGCACTTGCATTGAAATGTAGAAGTTTTGTTTTGTTTTTTGCTGTGATTCTAAACTGATCAACGCAAGAAGGGGAACATAGTAGGCTTGCAGACTACTATACTTCGGCTAACAAAGCTTACTGATGATATGACGTCATTGAAACTAGTATAAGCAGCTCGTTGCCTATTTTAATGCATTTTGCGCTTGTAATTTTATTTTTTTTTTTGTGGTTTTTTGCACTAAAAAGTACTGAACAATATGCTCTGTACAAAAACATAATATTAGGAAGCCTACTTATTCTAAGTGTTACGTGCAATTACTGTGGCTACCGAAGCCGGTGTTGGATATACTATAGGACGGAACCGATTTTCAATCTCAACAAAATATTAAATGGAAGCGTTTCCGCGCTGAACAGCTGAATATACATATGTACAGTAGGTGGCCAAATTATTGGGGACAGTACTAAAATTTTTTTATTTTCTAGTTTAACCGAATTTTTTGAGCATGTAAATTAGTTTTCATAAAGTTTATTAACTTGCTTTTTCTGCTGGTATTATTATTGTTGTTTTTTATAAGCGGCAACATTAGTAGTCGGTGTCATCTACTAAATAAGAGAGGTTAAGTGAGATTACTTCTTATTTGGTAAAACGTGCTGTTGTAGTTTAGTCGTTTAAGGTTTGAATAAATAATTTTTTGCCCGCCTTTCCTGTCCGTAATGTTCAAAATGTAAATAATGGTTCTTATTTAATTAGTTTTACTAAGTTTCATGAATTAATTTATATTTGGACAACGGTATTCAGGTGCAACTTCAAGTGTTTTTCAACACACGTCTATAAGAAAATATAGAGAAATACAGACGTAATTATGTCACTCATCATATTCCCAGAGATACATAGCTACATTGTTTGTTTTAAAGTCTGCTTTCAAACGCATTACAAAAAAAATAGATCAAAACGAGCTTCTGAACTCAAACCGCGTAGGGAAATGTGGTAGAAACAGAATCACCACAACTCGTACCGACCGTAAAAATATGGACATCTGCCTCGAAAATTGTAAGAAAAGTATGGCTCACTTAACTACGATGATAAACAACGGGGAAATTATCGTCTCCAAAGGGACAGGTCGGCTGCAAATTAATTATTTCGTAGTTACGTTGGTTAAAAAAATATATTTATTTTTTCATTTCTTTTGTTTCTTACAAAATAATTTTAAACTAATTATAATGCTTAACTTTTACTTTTCACTTCACAAACTTAACTGCCTTCTGGCTTCTGAGTTCTGACAATCAAATAACATGCTTTGGTTTGGTTACTTGGTCTTTTATACAAATCAATCCTTATTTACTAATTATGTACTATTATGTATTTGTCACATATTTACGTCTGTAGTTTGGGTTAAAGTCTAAAAGTCTTCATATTTAATTCTCTTTAAATTTAATTGATCCGAAAGTATGTTTCTTCGATATTGTCACGTACGTTGAAAGTAATTACACTGAATTTTCGGTAACTTGATTCTTATTACCAAGTGCAACCTTATTCTTGTTTGCAATAAATTTTAATTATGTTTTGCGTATGATGTCAACGGAATGTCGTTCCTTAACTCCCTCCCTTCTTTTAAACGGATTGTCCCAATTCGTTATTTAATCTTTCTAATTTATTTTGGAGTTCTTCAAAGCTTATTGGTATTTCTTCTGATTGTTTTGGTTTGAATTTTTTAATTAGTTTCGTCATTTTTAGTGCTGCGTATATAATTATCATTAATGTTATTATTGTTGACAAAGTCCATATAGTATGTGTCTTAACATAATTTTGCTTAATTTCTAATAAATCTATATTGTCGAAATCTGTAGTAAGACTTTCTACTTCGATTAATTTTTGTATCTCGTAATTATTTAAATTTGTATTCTTAATATAATTTACAATTATTTCATTTTGATTATAGTATGTATCATTATCAATTGTTATTTCTTCTTTGAAAGTAACTAAATAGATTCCATCTATTTTAACATTATCAACTGTATGAATGCCGCTTAACAATATGGCTCCATCTTTTATTATTTCTAATTTTTTATTTTCTCCTTTAATTTTATTACATTTTCCTTTTTTGTTATTTAAGATTTTTGATAGACATGTTTCTTCTTTATCTAGTTTACAAAATGTATTACTTAATTCTTTTTTACAAATTTCTACATTCAGATATTTATTTCGACATTTTACAATTTCTTGTGGTATTACTAATTTATACTTATCTTGGCTTAGTGCTCTAATTTCAAAAAATTTACATGTCTGTTCAATAATTGGATACTTAATATATATTACTATCAAATCTTTATTTTGAATAATTTTAAAAATTGAAACATCTAACAGATCTATTATTGTCACTTTTTCGTGTTCGTGTTTTATTACTTCTTTTATTTCTTCTAAGTGTAAAATCATAGGACTAAGTATTCCTGCTTTTGCTAGTGTGATGGTATGTATGACGTTATGTAGCTCGTTTATAATAAATTGATTTCTTCTTTTCAAAGCTGATTTATGTTCAGAATTTGGTAAGCCTTGTACTATTTTTGTTAGTTGTTGTATCGCTTTAAACATTTGCAAATTTGTCGTAAATTGTTTATTATTATTCTGAACAAGTTCGTCTAATTTTGTATTAATATTAACTAAGTCATTATAGTCTGGTGTACCAGCTATCCATTTCCATACTGTACCTAATTCGTTTATTCCTCTTTTCTGTTTCGAATTTTTATTCTTTTTATTATAACCTTTTTGTTTTTGTAATTGTTGTAATAACATATCAATCAAATTTATCCCAAAATCTTCTTCAACGTTTTCTGTGTAGACTGAATTTGAACCGTTTCTAAATTCTTTATAAATGTTATTCTTAATTTTGTATTCTTCTACAATTGTGCTGTAGTACGTTAGATTTGTAACATGGAATAATTCTCCATACTTGTTATACGTTACCGCTTTGTCATTTTCTATCAATATGTAATTGTCCCTTGTATAATCTATCAAATCCAAAATTTCTCCTTTAATTCCCATTATGATTAAAATTAGAATGATCTGTTGCAACATCTGCAAAAGACATTTACATTAATATTTAAATTATAATTTCTTAAACTACTAATTTATTTTATTAAAATATCCATCCTAAGATTTCTATTTCATCACCATCTTCATCATAAACTTTTTCATCCCCTTTCCAAAAATCGTGCTCTGCTATTGGAAGTTGCATAGGAGTTGCTTCTTCGACTTCCATTTCACTTGACACTTCGTCTAATGGTAACACTAAAATATTTTAATTATGTCTTTATATTATCTTTATGAACTATTCTATTTCTAGAATTAATTTTTATCCTTTTACCTAGGTCTTCTTTTACTACTTGCTTTTTATATCTCGGTCTTAGTTTATTTCTTTCGCCTATTATTTTTTCATATATTATTTGTCCTACTTGGTAATTTTTCTCTCCTCTATTTTTGTTATGTGTTTGTAACATTCTAGTTTGTGCTTCCTTTAGTTTATTTGGTATTTGTGTATGTTCTTTTTTATTAAATAATATTTCAAATGGTTTTTCGTCAATGACAGAATGTATCGTTTTGTTATATTGTTGAGCAGCTCTGATTATAGATTCTAATCCACTAACAAGATTATGTTCTATTTTTATACATCTAGCCATTTCTATTAACGTTGAATGAACTCTTTCAACTTGACCATTACTTGAACTATGTCTTGGGTCGCAATAGTAAATTTGAATATTTAATCTTTCCATTTGTGATTTAAATTGCGGAGTGGTAAATCCTGGTTCATTATCTATAATGATACTTTTTGTATTTGGGAATGATTGTATAATCTCCAAAACTTTTTCTTCTAAATTATTTTTATTATTTATCTTTCTAACTACCAAATATTTTGAGTATGAATCAATGCAAGTCATAAAGGTTAATTTTTCTGCGTAAAAAATGTCAACGTGTAGTTGTTCCCCTTCGTTGTTTGAAATTGGTGCCTCACCAATTGGTATCTTTTTTGGGTGACGGTCATATTTGTTGCTATTACAAATTTCACAATTTTTCACATATTCTTTGAATTTTTGTCTCATTTCTGGCCAATAATATTTGTCATCAATTTGTTTCAAATTTTCTTTGTAATTTCTGTGAGCTCTTGTATGTGTTTGCTCAATGATGGTACTTTGATCATCTCTATTAGGTATGTCTATTGGGAATTTTTTCGTATATACAAATTTCATATTAAACGTACTTAAAAGAGCGTTTTTTATTTCGTACAAATTTTCTATTGTACAATGTATTGCAGTTACAAGTTTTGGGTTTAGAAACTCTTTTAATATTGGTATTAATCCTTCTACTGTATTATATTCTATTATATGTCTTATATTTCCAAATGAATTTATTCTTTCATGTATAACATCTATTCGTCCTGGGTTTTTATTAATTAAAATTTGTTGTTTAAACTGGTTTAGTGGTTTATTAGTTTCATCTATACTTGTGTTATCACTACTTTCTGCTGAGTGTTGTGTTGAGTGTAATGAAGAACTATCTGATATTTGATTTAACATTTGTCGTGACAATGCATCAGCTACAACGTTAGTCGCTCCTGGTTTATATATAATTTTTGGTGCAAACTCTTCTATAAAAGCATGCCATCTTTTCATTTTTGCATTTGGGTTTCTTGTTGAAACCGCAAAAGTAAGTGGTTGGTGATCCGTATGGATCTCTAAATCTCTAACTCCGTATAAGTAGTTTCTTAGATTTTTTAATGCCCAGACTATCGCGTAAAGTTCTTTCTCGTTTGTAGCATATCTTTGTTCTGTTGGGTTAAGGGTTTTCGAAATAAAGGTTATCGGATTTTTATCCTGCGATAATACTGCTCCTATAGCAATATTTGAGGCGTCAGTTGTCAAGATAAATTTTTTATTATAGTCAGGTTGGTATAATTCAATTTGATTTTTTAATGCGTCTTTCAAATTTTTACAGGCATTTATTCCTTTCTCATTCAGTTTAATTTCTGTTTCCTTTGATTTGTATTGAGAAACTTTTCCATTTTCTCCTGAAAGGTGTTCAGTTAAAGGTTTAGCGATTGTAGCATAATCTTTTATAAACTTTCGATAATATCCTGTTAATCCTAAAAAACTTCTTAACTGTCTAAGCGTATTTGGAATTGGAAAGTTATCTATTGTTTCAATTTTTTTTGGATCAGTTTTAATTATCTGATGAGCAACTTTATATCCCAGAAATTCTATTTCTTCTTTATAAAACACTGATTTTTCTAGTGATATTTTCATATGCGCTTTCTTTAATGTCTCAATAATTATATTTAAATGTTCATTGTGTTCTTTAATTGAATTTGAGAAAATTATTATGTCATCAATGTAAATATGACAGAATTTTCCTACGAATTCTCTCAATATATTGTCCATAGCTCTTTGGAAAATACTTGGAGCATTTTTTAATCCAAAGGGCATCCTTAAGTATTCGTATTTCCCATTATTGACTGAGAAAGCTGTCTTTTCTATGTCGGAATCTTTCATTAGGATTTGGTGAAATCCTGATTCTAAATCTATGCTAGAAAATATTCTTGCTTTACCTAAATTTGACAATATAACATTTGTGTCGGGTATCGGATATCGATCTGATACTGTTTTTTCATTAATCTTCTTATAATCTATCACCATTCTTAATTTTGGTGTACCGTCTTCGTTTAACCCTTTTTTTGGTACAACCCAAATCGGTGAATTGTATGGGCTTTTACTAGGCCTTATGATATTGTTTTTCAACATCTTATCTATTTCCTTATTAACAAAGCTATTTGTTGATAAAGGATATGGGTACTGCTTACTCCATATCGCTGTATCAATTGTGGTTCTGATTTCAGCTTTAATATCGGTCCGAAAAGGTAAATTTGTATTTATATTATTATGAGATTCATTAATTTGTTTAATGACACTTTTTCTTAAATCTTCAATCATATCTGAAGTTTCTGTAGAGTTATTTTTTACTCTTTGTTTTCTTGAATCCTTTTGTTCAAGATTATTCATATTATTTATTACTTTTAAGCTGGTATTATCTTCAGCTGGTATTTCAAGATCTCTTTGTCTCAAAATGTTATTAATCTTTTTATTAATGACCGATGTGGTAACCTTTTTTTGTTCCACATATCTATTCTCCTCATTATTCAAATATTTTATATCATAATTTAATCCATTATGTATCATAATTGAATTTTTAAAATCCAATTTCATTTCTGTCTTTCTAATAAAGTTTAATCCTATCAATAGATCAGCTTCTAAGCTATCTATTATGTAAAATCTCTGCTTGACGTTAAAAAGCGTCAATTCAGAGTAATGAGTAATAATCGTATACCCATTTATCGTCTTAACTCGTTTCACTATATCTAACTCAAATTTATTAATTAATGTGTTAGGTCTACAGTAACAACTCGTAGCACCTGTATCAATCAAAATTTTTAATTCTTTCTTCTGTTGGTCGCTTGTCCCGATGATGTAGGGCAAGACGTTGTTTCGTCTAAAAAATGATCTTCGTTAATATTATTTATTCTTTGTACTTTTGGTACATTTATTTGATTACTGTCGTACGTTGATCTTTTTTGTGGGGGTAAGGGTAAATTTTGAGTCCCTCTAAATTGTGGTTTAAATGGTTGTTGTCTGTATGTTGGTCTAATAAAAGGTCTGTTGAATTGGTTGCTAATACGTCTTTGGTCTGATCTATCTACATCCATTGGTTCAGGTCTAGATTCTCTTGGCCTTAATTTAAATGTATCATTCCAGTTTCTTTGGTCCATAGTGCAGTTTTGTGCGTGCCATGGTGACCATGTTCTCCCATTGTTTGTTATGATATTATTTCTTGGATCGTACGGACCAGTTTTATTTTCCCTATGCCATTTGTCATTGTAATTTTTTGGAAATCTTATTCCTACTGTCGATTGTTGGTTTTGATTATTTTGGGTTTTGCCAAATTGGATCGCAAAATTAGTCCTTACGTTATTTGCTTCTAGTTCTTGTGCTTTCGCTAAAGCATTTGGCAAATCAGAAGGTGACATTGAAAATAATATATTATTCAAAGGATGATTTAATCCCGTTATGAAGACTCTTAATGCGTTCTGTCTATTTTTATGATTTAGTTCATTAGTTAAATGTTCACCATTACCGTGGGTCATTATTGTCTTGTTAACTAGTAGTGTCAATTTTTCGTTTACTAAATTGTAGTAATCTACCACTGATAGTGATCCTTGTCGAAGGATACTTAATTCCTGTTCGATTGTGTGAATTGGACGTTTGTCTGAATATGTAAAGTCTAATCTGCTTATTATAGCATCCATGTTAAGTACTGTTCCATGGTTAGTCAATTGGTCATTTGCTTCCCCTGTTATTTTGTTCCTCAAAATCGTTAATGCAGCAAAATAGCGTCTGCTTCCTTTTACATACAATTTTAGTGAGTTATTTGCTGCTTCGCGCCAGCTTACGTATGATTTACCTGAAAACTCTGGTAATGACTGTATTGTTGTTAACGGTTCATCACATGCTATTGAATTATTAGGTTCTTCTGGTTGGTACTCAGTAACAGTGTCTACCGAAGTTAATTGAGATAATTGACTCGTTAGCTTATTTATTTCCGTTTTTAATAAATCAGTTTCGTGTTTAATTAATCTAGTTATTACGTCACAATCTACATTCACATTTGTATGAGTATTCATCTTTGCAAAACTTTCTATTAGATCTTCCAGTTTCAAATTAATATTTTTAAAAAATTTTTTTTTTAAAAAAATAATTCACTTTACTTTCCTTAATATATATATAAAAAAATAAAATCTTTTCTCTTACTTTATTAAGATACTTGTTGCTTGTAGTGGTTGATATAGTTTCCCTTAGTTCTTGGGTGTTTCAAACTTGATCACTTTTACAGATGTCTCGTTGTTGATTACGTCTGTCCACTTTTGTTGGTCCCAGTTGATGTTTCTTCTGCTTTGTTGATACTTGTGGTTTTCTCAACTTGATAATTTCTCCGTTTAAATTTGTAAGTACTTTTTCTCCTTATTTTTGGTTGATTTAATTTTTCACCAAGGATACTTTTATGTTACTTTAAAAAATTGGATATTTTATGGTGCAGAGTTTTAACATCTCCTGGCAAGATCGCCAATTAATTATTTCGTAGTTACGTTGGTTAAAAAAATATATTTATTTTTTCATTTCTTTTGTTTCTTACAAAATAATTTTAAACTAATTATAATGCTTAACTTTTACTTTTCACTTCACAAACTTAACTGCCTTCTGGCTTCTGAGTTCTGACAATCAAATAACATGCTTTGGTTTGGTTACTTGGTCTTTTATACAAATCAATCCTTATTTACTAATTATGTACTATTATGTATTTGTCACATATTTACGTCTGTAGTTTGGGTTAAAGTCTAAAAGTCTTCATATTTAATTCTCTTTAAATTTAATTGATCCGAAAGTATGTTTCTTCGATATTGTCACGTACGTTGAAAGTAATTACACTGAATTTTCGGTAACTTGATTCTTATTACCAAGTGCAACCTTATTCTTGTTTGCAATAAATTTTAATTATGTTTTGCGTATGATGTCAACGGAATGTCGTTCCTTAACTTGCATTTGACAGAATAGAACCTGATCGGTTATCGTTCTATCAAAAAAAAGGTGCCTGACCGATGCCATGAAGAAGAAGCGACTGCAATGGGCGAAATAACACTTAAACATGACTGTTGCGTAATAGAATCGATCGCTGCTTCTTAGAATAGAGAGTTCGTGAACTACTGGTTTTTTTTTTTTTAATAATCGTGTTTTACAGGTATAATTTCCTGACGTGTCAAAATTCCAACTTTGGGTTGACAAAAGTAAATATTTCCGACGATGTCCTGGGGAGCAGTTCCACCCCGACAGCCTTGTAGAGAAGGCTAAACACCTGGCTAGCATCATGGTGTGGCCTATGATCTCAGTCAAAGGCATGGGACCCCTATGCATCGTGGTAGAGACCATAAGGCAGGGCCAACACAAGCGAGTACTAGGAAATCGCCTGCTGTCACAGCTCGAAGAATGGTTCCTTGGTGACGAGAGTACCTTTTTATGCACTATTCGGCACCTTGTCATAAAGCCAGGAGTGTATCTGTAATTCTAGCTGACAAAAATATTAGCCTTGGCTGGGAACTCACTTGACTTGAACCCCATTGAGAACATGTGGGAGCTAACCGAACGGGCGATCGTTAAAGAATTGAATACCAATAAACCGAAGTTGATTGAAGCAATCGTCACAGAATGGCATCACAACACCGAACTCCAACAACATCCAAAAAAATTGTATACAGAGCATGCCCGACGCATACAAGCCATAATTGCAGCTATGGGTGGAATCGCCAAATATTATAATTATTTGCATAAAATTTTCAGAGAACGTAAATATTACTTACTCTATTAGAAACGCACTTAACTAAAAAATATTTCTTCACTATAAATAATTAATCTGCAAAAAAAAAATTTCGCTCGGATATGGTTTAGGAGATATAACCATCGGAAGATGCGGATATAGCTTTTATAAAAAACAGTCGGTAACCCCTGGACAGATTTCCAACACATTTATATCATAGTACCAGGAGACCGACCCTAGTTCGGTTTTTCGTTTTTAGGTTTAGAAAGTCGAAAAAATATGCAATATGTTGAAATAGTGAAATGAGGTTAGATTACATATGTCGAAAAATATTTAAAAAGATAAAAGACCTTGATAAAATATGGAAAATGTAGTAAAACGGCAGAGGTTAAAAAGCTGAAAAATGTTCGAAAAGTCGGAAAATATGGAAGAGATTGAACAAACTTCAAAAAATTTTGAAACAGGTAAAAGGCTGAAAGAGTCAAAAAACAATGAAAATGTTGAAAAACTCGAATAAAGTTGAATGAGGTTAAAAGCGTCGAAATAAATTGAAAGGGGTTGAAAAAGTCGATAAAATATCGAAAATGTTGAAAAAATTGAGAGGTTGAAACCGGTGAAAAAGACTGATAAAGTCGATAATATATGAAAAAAGTTGAAAAATTTGAAAGAGATTGAAAAACTCGAAAAAATTTAAAATTTCGAAAAAAGTTAGAAATCTCAAAAAAATTCGAAAAAAGTCGAATGAGGTTGAAAATGTCGAAAAAATATGGAAAATGTTGAGGAAAATTGAAAGTGGTTGAAAAATGTTGAAACAGTTGAAAGAGGTTGAAAAAGTCGAAATATATGGAAAATGTTCAATGAGATTGAATAACTCGAAAAAAGTTGAATAATGTTGAAAAATTGAAAGAGGTTGAAAAATGTTGAAACAGTTGAAAGAAGTTGAATAACTCGGGAAAAGTTGAAAGAGTTTGAATAACTCGAAAAAAGTTGAATAATGTTGAAAAATTGAAAGAGGTTGAAAAAATCGAAAAAAATATGGAAAATGTTGAAAGACGTTGAAAAAATTAATAGAGTTCGAATAACTCGGAAAAAGTTGAATAAGGTTGAAAAATTCGAAAAAATATGGAAAATGTTGAGAATAGTTTAAAGAGGTTGATTGAATAACTCGGAATAAGTTGAACAAGGTTGAAAACTTCGAAAAAATATGGAAAATGTTGAAAAAAATTGAAAGAGGTTGAATAACTCGAAAAAAGTTGAGAGAGGTTGAAAAACTCGAAAAAAGTTGAATGAGGTTGAAAAAGTCGAAAAAATTTGGAAAATGTTGACAAAAGTTGAAGTAGGTTGAATAACTCGGAATAAGTTTAACAAGGTTGAAAACTTCGAAAATATATGGAAAATGTTGAAAAAAATTGAAAGAGTTGAACAACTCGAAAAAAGTTGAATGAGGTTGAAAATGTCGAAGAAATATGGAAAATGTTGAGAAAATTTGAGAGGTTGAAAAACTCGAAAAAATTTGAAAGAGGTTGAAAAACTCGAAAAAAGTTGAATGAGGTTGAAAAAGTCAAAAAAAATATGAAAAATGTTGAGAAAAGTTGAAAGAGGTTGAAAAATAATGAAGCAGTTGAAAGAGGTTGAAAAACTCGAACTAAGTTGAATGAGGCTGAATATATTAAAACCAAATTTTATTAGGATCACTAATATAGTATACTAAAGGTAACATAAAATGTTTTAAGCTTGTATGGGAGGTGCCACGCCCATCCCGTCAAAATTCATATACATAATTTCAGATCCTATAGTGACCGACACCTCTACACCAAATTTAAAAAATATTACTCCAATAGCACACTAAATATGGCATTCAACTTTTTTGCTTATATGGGAGGTGCGACACCCATTAATGCAGTCTCGTCGATTTTCGTCTACTTTCAAGGCTTATAGTAACCGACACCTTTACAACAAATTTTAATGAAATTACTCCCACAGCACGCTAAATATAACTATCAACGTTCTTTTTATGTATGGGAGCTGCCACGCCCACTGATGTAATCCTATCAAAATTCATTAAACTTAAAAGGTTATAGTAGCCGATATCTCTGTACCAAATTTTATTAGGGTCACTCATACAGTGCACTTAATATAAACTTAAACGGTCTTAGCTTGTATGGGAGGTGCAATCCTAATGCAATCCCGTCGAATTTCATTTAATTTCAAAGCTCATGGTAACCGACACCACTATACCAAATTTTAAAAAGATTACTCCCATAGCACACTAAATATAACACTTAACATTTTTTGCATGTAGGGGAGGTGCCACGCCCACTGATACAACCCCATCGAAATCCATTTAGTTTCAAAGCTTATAGTAACCGACATCTCTACACTAAATTCTCTTATTATAACGTTTTTAAATATTGTGGGCTGTGCCACGCAATTCAACAAGTTTTGCCAGTATAGTGGCATAGCTTGTTATGATGACTGCTTTTAGCGGTATTGTCTTCAAAATTTTTATGAAAATCGTGGGCGCCGTTTTTGAGTAATATTGAATCAAAAATTTCAATTGTTGAAAGATGCCACGCCCTCTTCTCCAATTCCGCCCACTTTTATTACTATTGAAGATATTTATGATTTGCATCAGTCTACCAAATTTCATCAAAATATCTTAAATAGTTTGCGAGATATCACGTTATAAAAATTAAAGTTTAGGGCTGTGCCACGCCCCTGTAAGAGTCTTGAAAAACTTAAAACCTAGCCCAATCTTAATTTTTTTCACATATGCATGAGATCCCCAAGTTTCATCAAAATTGCTGCAGCCGTTTTCGAAATAAAGTTCATCAAAGCAGCGCATGCATCGCACGCATCATATGCTTTGACAGAAGAATTGATTATATGCCTTCATATGGAGAGTGATATATACACAAGAGCAATTGACGCGCGCGCTGCTTTCAATGCCCAAAGTTCGTCAACTTTCAACATTTTAAACGCGTTAGACGCTTTTGACAGCTAAGAGAAACTAAACATCACTATTTGACAAATTGAAAAATAAATATGTATTTACTTATTTGTGCAAGTTTTGTTCAATTTCGAATTCAAAGTGAAAAAAATTTAAATGGAATGAATTAAATTATTGAAAATTTGCGTGCGGTAAAATAATTTCCGAAAAAAAATTAATAGCGAAAAAAGAAATAAAAAGCGAATAAAACTGTCAGATAAAAGCGCGCGTGCTAAGTGACACTACACGCATTAGTCGCATCTGATGCAAAGCGTCTGATTTCTATGTACCGGAGCCTTAATATATAAACCGAACTCCTCCCAAACGGCTTGACCGATTCTTATGAAATTTTTTGTGTATATTTAGTAGGTCTGCAAATAGGTGGTAGGCTATAAGACTTTTATTTAGGGTGGCTCTCATACAAATTTTTTTTTTTATAATAGCATTTTCACAAACACCACTGCATCGATTCACATGGAATTTACACCACGTAGCTTTTATATTAAGAGATATAGTAAGGTCTATAAAATTTCTATTTAGGATGCATGTTTAGAGTGGCCTTCATACAAATTTTTTTTTGCAATATCATTTTCTCAAACACCACTCCATTGTTTCACATGAAATTTACACCACGTGTCTTTTATATTAAGAGACATAAGCCGCGTTTTATTCGCTTTGATTAAACATAAAAGTGAATAAAACGCATAAGTTTAACCTTTTAAAATTCTGCATTTGCCCAACAGGTGGCATGACAGTGTTTGACAGAAATTCTATCTCAAAATGATAGCCGGCTTTATGGCCGTGTGGTTGAACGGGGCCTAGCACGGCAAGGGGCCTCATGTATCAGTACATAATTTTTTTTTTCAAATTATTGCTGTCAAATCATTTCAAACTGTTTTTATAGTGTCGCAAACGCTAATAACTAGTACCAAAGTTTTCTTTTCGTTCTCTGTTGTTTCATCACTGTTTTTATTTTTATTATGGGTTTCTATTTTAATATTTCGGCCTAGCACTGACTGGATGCACGGCCTCGCGTTACTTTAGAACGCTTCCTCAAAACTCCAGCACAGTTGCCATATATTTTTAATTATTTTAGGTTTGTGTCTATGATGCTTCAAACCTTAGCAAAGACAAAAAAAAAGTTCAACCAATTGAACTGGAAATTGAGCTGGTTCACGCATTTGTATGAAATTTTGGTTTAACCAAACCCAATAAAACACGGCTATAGTTTAGTCTATGAGACTTTTATTTAGGCTGCATATTTAGGATGGCCCTCATACAAAAATCGATTCACATGAAATTTACACCACGTAGTTTTTATACTAAGAGACATGGTTAAGTCTATAAAACTTTTATTTAAGTTGCATATTCAGGGTGGCCCTCATACAATTTTTTTTTTTGTAATAGCATTTTCACAAACACCACTCCATCGTTTCACATGAAATTTACACCACGTGTCTTTTATATTAAGAGACATAGTTTAGTCTACGAGACTATTATTTAGTCTGCATATTTAGGATGGCCCTCATACAAAAATATTTTTGAAATAGCATTTTCCCAAAGACCACTCCATTGATTCACATGGAATCTACACCATGTGTCTTTTATGTTAAGAAACATAGTTTAGTCTATAAAACTTTTATTTCGGGTGCATACTTAAGGTACCCCTTATTAAAAAATATTTTCAAAATAGCATTTTCATAAAGACCAGTCCATCGATTGACATAGAGTTTAAACCACGTGTCTTTTATGTTAAGGGACACTGTTTGGTCCATAAAACTTTTATTTAGGGTGGCCCTCATACAAAAATATTTTTAAAAAGACCACTGCATCGTTTCACAGGGAATTTGTACCACATGTCTCTTATATTAAGAGACATTGTTTGGTCTATAAAACTATTATTTAGGGAGGCCCCCATACAAAAATATTTTTAAAATAGTATTTTTACAAAGACTTCTGCATCTATTAGATATATATATTACACCACGTATCTGTTATAGTAAATGGCACAGATATGACCATGCAGTGCCACGTCTTATATATAACAAAAGTCCAAAATTTGTGATGCAGATGAATGAGACTAGATACATTTGTTTATAAAAAGTACGGGCAAAAAGAAGTTTCAATGAGAAAATGGGTGGTGCCACACCTTCCATATGCGAATAAAATAACATTTTGTATATATCAGCAATTATTTGATGCAGATGATTGAGACTTGTTAATTATGTAAAACACAAAAACTATAATAAATTAAACTCATCGCACCACCTAGCAGTAAGGCCAGAACGACGTCTGCCAAGTCCGCTATACTATACTATATGTAAAAGAGTAGGGACAGAAGTAGATTTCACTTTAAAACTGGGCTGATTCGCTTTAACATTCCATAGCATGAGTTCATACAGCTTCGCGCTACCTACCGGAAAGGGCAGAACAACGTCTGCCGGGACAGCTAGTATATACATATAAACATCTATACATATATATTTCAGGTGTCTGCAAACAAAAGTAGACAAGTCCGACGGATGTGATTTTACACAAACTGAGAAGAACACTTTACAAACTTGTTAACATGCTATAGCCAAGAAAAAATCCATACAATAAAAGAAAAGCACGTTTTTATTACTTTAATAACATATTTAGCACGGAATCTTTTAAATAATAAGGGTTATTTTAATAAAATGAATGGACGTATTTAACTCTGTTTCCGAATGGCGGACATAATTAGTTTCATTTGTAAGCGAACGGGAAATAACCAAGTTTGTTGGTTACATACAAACCAGAGACGTATTCAGTAAAATAATATTCAGTGAAATAATATTAATCATCTTTATTCATAAAAACACATAGAAATATAACATCACGGAGATATCATGGTTTTGCAATAAAATAATGATATGCGGTTTTGGTATTCCTTTAAGCAAATATGTAACAGTTCTTTAAAAATTATGTACGACTGGATGACGGTAAGATAATATTTGATGTGTTGCAACTAGAAAGTGGAAAATCGGTACTTTTTTAATTTTGTCCGTACAATTTTCAATTTTTTTATAAGAAAAAAAGAAGAAGAACAAAAACTAATCTCGGATTCGGATTCCCTGATCGATAATTGCCCGAAAACCATACCCACTTTGATTGAAAATTTGAGAACCTCGGTAACGTGCACCATTTTTAAAATTAATCTTTTTTTTTCAAAAGTAGACAACTTCAAACAGGTGGCGCTAATTCAGTATTCAATATTAATAAAAATTCTTTGAGCAGCTTTGTCTAGATGTGTAATGCTATAGATATCAAAACAATACAGAGTGTGACAAAAATAGATTTTGGCCAGCAAAATGGTCAGCGAGCCAACAACGATTTCATGTCACAATTTTTGAGAGAATTTACGGGCAGCCCTTTATTTGAATATCTAAAACAAAACAAAAAGTCACTTGTTTTGCAATGTAAACAAAGATCCGGCCCTGGAATTATCTCTCTTTCTTCGCAACATTTGTCTTCTATTTTTCCGAATGTGCCTGCCTTTTTCTACCTTCATTTGGAAGTACCTCGCAAGCATTTTTATTTATTTTGCATTTGCAATTAAAATAAACTCAAATGCTTTAATATTTCACTAACTTTTTATTAAAATACCGAGCACCGACACTCACAAAAACGTTCGAGCGCAATTGATAATGGAGCGTTGTTATTGGTTAATGTGGACTTAACCAGCTTTGCAAGTGACATCTGAGGACATATCCAATTCTGTTGCTCAACTGTAATTTCAAAGCAAAATAGAACGTAGGGTATTTAGTCTGATATTTAATTTAAAATTTGAATTTGAATGACCGATGAAAGTGTTACCATAAAAATTTCAAAAATTTACCATTTGTGACTTGTCTACTTTTGTTTGTAAGCTCCTGATTTATATATGTACATACAATTTTAGCTCGTTTAATAATAGTAGATGAAAGGTAATTTAGTGAGGTATAAAATTGTGATATAACTATTTACATTCCGTTAGTTTTTTAGATATGAGTATTTTTGAAAATGTTTGACCTTTTTTTTAAACAAAACCGTTATAAAATAAATAGTGAAATTTTTAGAATAACATACAGTAGCGAGCATAAAAAATGCAACTGCGAGCGCTGAGTCAGAAAATTTTAAAATACTCTTTTTTTTTTAAGGAAAAATAAAATAAATAGTGAAATTTTTAGAATAAAATACAGTAGCGAGTAAAAAAATGCAATTCTTCAAAGTTCAATTTATTTCCATAGTTTCCGTATTCTTACAGGAGAAAATATTTTTATCTTAAGTTAATGCTCAGAGGCATAATCACTATTGGCGATGTCTTCACTGAATCTGGAAGGCATAGAAACCACTAAGGACACAAAAGTCTCCATGGATGTATTATCCCGCTCTTCCTGGAGGGTTTCTTCCAAGTTCTTTACTTTGGAGTGAAGTAATAAATAAAATTACTAAATAATAAATAATAATTACTTACTTACTTACTTGGGTGGTCATAACAACCCGTTACCGGGTTACGGCCGACCTCAAAAGCTCTCTCCAGGCGCCTCTGCTTTGCGCACGCCTTCTCCAATCATTCACACCAAGCGTGGATAGGGTTTCCTCGGCTTGGTCTTTCCATCGGAGGCATGGTCTTCCTCTTCGTCGTCGCCCAGCGGCTTCCGCATCAAACACCTTTTTCACCGGAGCTTCTTCGTCCATACGCACAACATGTCCCAGCCAGCGCAGACGTTGAATAGTGATGCGCTTGACTATGTCAATGTCAGCGTAGAGCTCGTACAGTTCGTGGTTCATTCGAATACGGTAGTCGTCGCCGACGTGAACAGGACCGAAGATTTTGCGAAGAATTTTTCTCTCAAGCACCCCAAGCGTGGCTGCATCAGTCTGCGACACAACCCATGCTTCTGCGCCGTAAAGTAGCACGGGTAAGATGAGCGTCTTGTAGAGTGTCAGTTTTGTCGGGCGAGGGAGGTCTCTACTACTCAATTGCTAACTGAGACCATAGTAACACCTATTAGCAAGAGTTAGTCTTCGCTTTATCTCCAGGCTGACATCGTTTTGAGTGTTCACGGCGGTGCCAAGATAGGTGAATTCCTTGACAATACGCCGCGTCTCCCTGTTTGTGGACAGCATATACTTTGTTTTGCCCTCGTTCACCGTCAAACCCACTTTCGCTGACTCTTTTTCGATAGCAGAGAACGCAGCAGTAACATCTCGCTTACAACGTCCAATGATATCAATATCATCGGCATATGCAAGGAGCTGGACACTTTTGTAGAAAATAGTGCCATTACGATGTACACTGGCTCTTCGCAACACCCCTTCCATCACAAAGTTGAAGAGGTTGCAGGATAATGGATCGCCCTGTCTGAAACCTCGTTCGGTATCAAATGGTTCGGAGAGGTCCCTTCCTACTCTGACGGAGCTGGCTGTGTTGCTCAACGTCATACTGCAAAGCCGCACCAGCTTCGCAGGTATACCGAACTCAGACATGGTGGCATACAGGCAATCCCGTATCGGGCTATCGAAAGCTGCTTTAAAATCGATAAAGAGATGATGGGTATCGATCTGTTTTTCGTGGGTTTTTTCCAGGATTTGACGTAGTGTGAAGATCTGGTCTATGGTGGACTTGCCAGGTCTAAGGCCGCACTGATAAGGCCCAATCAGTGTGTTGGCAAACGGCAAGTGAGATGGCAAGAAGACTGATTTCCCGGTAATTAGCGCAGATTGTCGGGTCACCTTTCTTCAGTACAGGACAAAGGACACAGATTCCAATCGTCGGGCATGCTTTCTACTAGCCATATTTTGCAGATGAGTTGATGCATACACCCTATCAGCTCATCGCCGCCGGTCTTGAACAATTCAGCTGGCAGGCCATCGGCACCAGCCGCTTTGTTGTTCTTAAGTCGTTGGATCACAACTCGTACCGCGTCATGGCTAGGTGGTGGTACGTCCACACCATCGTCGTTGATTGGTGGCATCGGGTTAATTTCTCCAAAGGCGGGATTGGTGGAGTCATCGCCAGCAAGCAGCTTGGAAAAGTGTTCCCTCCATAATCTCAGTGTACCCTGCGTATCCGTAACCAGATTTCCATGTTCATCTTTACAGGTTGATGCTCCGGGCTTGAAACCTTGGGTCAGACGCTTGACTTGTTGGTAAAATTTTCGAGCATCATTCCTGCCCCGTAACACTTCGAGTTTCTCACGCTCGTGCCTTTCCTGCTCTCGTTTCTTGCGTCTGAAAAGGCGCCTCTCATCCTTTCTCTTTTCCCGGTAGTTTTCGTGCACGGCTCGCGTTGCTGCTGACTGCAGGGTTCTTTTGTAGGCGGCGTTTTTCACTGCAGTAGCTTCGCGACACTCCTGGTCATACCATTGATTTCGCGGAAGTGGGCGTCAGACACCAATGACTTCCTCAGCGGCAGAGCGCATGGAGCGGGATATATGCGCCCAAAGTCCACCGGCATCATCGGGTAGAGAGTCAGGTTGAAGGACTGCTCCTTCTGAGAGGCGAGCGGAATAGGCTTCGGCCGTCCGATGTGATTGCAGCTTAGCGACGTCCAGCTTTCGTTGCGTACCAGAGCGTACATCCTTTGCATTGCACAGCCGCATGCGTATCTTGGCTGCAACAAGATCATGATCGGAGTCAATATTGACTCCCCGGAACGTACGAACATCTAGCACGCTCGAAGCATGCCTTCCGTCGATCACAACATGATCGATTTGGTTGCGTGTTTTCTGATCAGGGGACAGCCAGGTGGCCTTGTGGATATCGAGGTGTTGAAATCTGGTGCTACTTACTACCATGTTTCGCGCCGCGGCGAAGTCGATCAACCGTAGACCGTTGTTTGAGGTGGTCTCGTGAAGGCTGAACTGACCGACAGTGGGGCCAAATATACCTTCTCTTCCGACCTTTCCGTTGAAATCCCCGAGTACAATTTTAACGTCATGGGCCGGGCAGCGGTCGTATACTTCCTCGAGTCTCGCATAGAAGGCATCTTTGACAGCATCGTCCTTTTCCTCCGTCGGAGCGTGCGCGCAAATCAAGCTGATGTTGAAAAATCGAGCCTTGACGCGGATCGTAGCCAACCTTTCGCTCATAGGTGTGAACCTGGAGATATGGTGGCGAAGTCTCTTGCTTACTACGAATCCGCATCCCAATTCGCGCCTCTCCGCATGGCAGCTGTAGTAGATATCGCAACTTGCTTGCTTAGAGCAACCTTATCCTATCCATCTTATTTCCTGGATGGCGGTGATGTCAGCCTTAATTTTTCCGAGAGCATCCGCCAATTCGATAGAGGCACCTTCCCTATTGAGGGTCCGGATATTCCAGGTGCATATCCTTAAATCATAGTCCTTTTTTTGTTTGCAGTGGTCGTCAACGTTGAGGGGTTCATTATCCGAGGCTTTTTTAGTCTTCATTGGAGTGTTTTTTTTACGTGGCGGGTACCAAACCCTGCGCACAACCCAGTTTACTTCCAGGGAGGAAATAAATAATAATAACAAATAATAAATAATAAATTAGGGGTTTTTTTTCTTACTATTTAGTTGTAAATACATTTCTCATGAAGTTGTGAGAACAATTCTGCAACCTACCAATGCATTGAAAAGAGTTTCTTCCCTTTTTTCAAGTTTAAAGTCAGTCTCGAATCCTCAGCAGAGCAATGTGACTTAATACCCATCTCAACTAAAATGTGTTCTGTCAATTCACTGCATTTAAAGGTTTAATTAAAGAAAACATACGTTCTTCTAAGGAAAGCTCAAAAAAGAATTAAAAACAAAAAACTTCGAACAAAAACTTGAATCAACGTGCAGGTGTACCTATTATTTTGAGCAGGCAAATATTATAACTATGCACAGTAAGTAGAAATGCTCGAAATTTAAGGGAATCACATGAATTGTTTGACTGAATATAGCGCTTCCAAATTGTGTACTTCACGATACCACTACGATTTTTCCTCTAAATTGCCCAAATAATTTTGTAATAGAGCTTAAACTAAAAACTCAAAGGTGTACCTATTATTTTGAGCAGGAGTGACTAAAAATGGAAGACTATATTGTTTTCTAACAAATTCAATTATAACTTGAAAGATTCGGATGAAATAAGGCGTATACGCAGGCCAAAAGGAGAAAGATTGAATCCTAAGTATTGCAAAGCCACTGTAATAATGGAGGTGGCAGTGTAATGGTCTGAAATTTATTTTCTGGTCAAGGGATTGGGCTAATTCATAGGATTGAAGAAATTATGGAACGCTTCATGTACATTGACATATTAAAAGACGTGATGCTGCCATATGCCTATGCAGAGAAGCCACTTGAATGAAGGTTGCATCAGGACAATGATCCAAAATATGTCTCTAATGCTTGTAAGGGCTGGCTTCAGAGCAATAGGGTAGAAGTTTTTGGTTGGCCTGCCTCGACCTGAATCTTCTTGAGATCCTGTGGAATATTATAGACATGAATATCATCAGTTAAGTTGAGAAACCACGGAAGATCCATTCAGAATCATTAAACATGTAATACCCTCTATGCCTTAAAGAGGTGCGTATGTCGTCCAGAATATGCGATTCGCAACTAAGTACTTATTTTAAAAGTTATTATTTACCATAAAAAAGGAGGTGCTTTAGTTTTGTCCGTTAAGTTTTAGGGCTTAAAATGTTCCTTTAATGTTAACTGTTTATTTATGAGACGCAGAATTTTTTTAAATTTTGTTGTCAATAATAAAGGTATAGACATGATTCAATAATATCGGTTACTGCGATGAAAAAATGTTGCTTCTAACATTCGTACACAGAATGTCAAAAGAAAGCGAATGATCGACCACAACAAATAGCGATAACTTTTTTTGTTGAATTAATGCCCAATAAGTTTCGAAATTTTAATAAATTTTTCATTTTGTGTTATAAATAAATAACTTATTTTTTGGAAATCTGCCACAAATTTGTGAAATATGCCACGCGGATTCCTCGAAGGAAAACATTTCCTTTTTTTCTTTTCCCAAAGAAGAAGGAAAACGTCGACGTTGGATTGAAAGCTGTGGCCTGGAGTTGCACGCTTCGTCCCGCATTTGCCAAAAGCACTTCAACGACGGAGATTTTATAAATTGTCCAGGCGGTACTAAAAGGAGCAGGCTGATGCCAAGTGCATTACCTAAGCGTTCAAATCACTGCCCAAAATTTAACCAATGTAGTCAAACACATGGTAAGTCTTATAAATTTTAGCATGTGCTCAAACAGAATCTTGTTTACTTTTATTGAGCAACCAACGGATTTCGGTTTTAGTTAGCTATTTTAAAAAATAACTTTGACGAGTTTTGAGAAGCACTTTTCCAGACGATTTGTGATCAAATTCGTCAGTCAAGTGGGTGAAACAATACCAGTAGGTATAATATGTAATTTTTAGAAGAAATCTCTTTAAACGTTATATTTAGTGTACTATACTGCCCTCAGGAGTGCCTCTAAAATTGAGACAATGGTAATTCTCTTATGAGATTATTTATATGGTTGAACTAAGACTAAGCATTAGCAGTAGTTCATTAGACGCGTAAGTTTCTTAAGTTATACTATGCCATAAGATTTTTTTTTAGATAAGGCTTTTATGCTTCTGAGGGCAGTATCTATCATAAAAAAAAACTAGCTACAGTGATGTCGGTTACCTTCTATTTTGTGTTGAGACTAAGGTCTCAAAAATTAAAACAAAAGCTAGTAAATAAAAAACTGATTAAGATCTTACTTTAAATTTTTTACTGCCTTCAGAACATTCCTGATCCTGCAGTTCCACACAAGACAAAAACAAAGGCCCTTTTCAGGGCCACAATTTGTTTAAAAACAAAGAGATAAAAATTATTTTTACTTGTAAAACAAAGAAAACTATTGGCAACCTGTATAAAAAGCTGTACGAAAATTTCGAGCTGAAATAATTGGTCTTTTGGAAATACTTTGGCGTGGATATTTTGTGCAAAATGAAAACTAAAATGCATACCATCGCATTGGAATGTAATTGGTTTTTGGTAATTGGTTATTGCTTTGAATAAAACAATTAATTAAATATTTTTAATTACAGATAAAAAGTTTCAAAAATACGTTTGTTGAAGATGTCTTGATGATAAATTTCTAAGGGGAAGTTTAAGTCTTTTAGATGTCGTCAGCTGATATTTAATCTATAAGTATATGACAAATATAAATTAACAAAGAAAATGAAATGAATTTTAAGGATAAAATAAAATACGCTTGAAAGTTCTAGCACGATTTAAAAAAAAATATATTAGTTGCAACAAAGTATCCGAACTCGTTAATTTAATAAAACTATAGCATTAATGAACGTTCAGATAAAAAGAGACCATCCCAATATCGCACTAAGCTATTTATAGAATTTAAGCACAAATAAAGTTACGAACAAATGTACTTTTATTTAAAGTATCAATGTAAAAAAAATATTGTTTCAGTCCTTATTGGAATCCAGAATAGTTTATAATTAACTTAAATTTTCAGTTACTAAAGTTTGCAACTTCTCAAGAACATATCCTTGGCCTTGCAAGTCTTCATGGCTAACACAACCTTCCGTACATTCTTTACCGCACTCTCCTCCAATGGTTGTGAACATTTTTTAATGATTTCCAGCAGTAACCATTCAAAGCTCATAAGCATTTCATCGTAAGGCAATGATTTTTAATACTTTTATTTCGAGTTTTTCAATTTTATTTGCATCACTTTGTACTTGGGGCAGCAAAAACTTTATGACAATGTTGGCATAGTTAATCATGCAGTGGCGATAATTGTTAACAGCATTAGGATTATCAGTTTCTGTAACTACGCCTCCTAAGGTGAGCATCATGTCAGAGATGTGTGGAAGCAATCGTTCGCTGCGTGCTAACCATTCTGTTTCCTTCATGGTACAACGAACATAATTCAATGAAATCAGATAGTGCAATTGAGAAAATAAGTTAGCCATTCGTTAAGTTTTGAGGGAAAAAGTGTTACAGGCCAACTAACTAACTAACCATTAAGGCTTTACATATAATAGCTTTATTCTTTACCTAACATTTCAATATCCATTTTTTCATTTTATGCAGCAGTCCTCTTTGTCTACCGCATTGGAAAGCTCTTCTATTTTAGTTTCCAACTTGATATAATCCAATATCTTCTGACAGTGCTCTTCATTCATCAATTTTATGTTATCCCGTATAGATTGCAAGCATTCATCATTACCAAGCGCGACATTGTGATTGAATAACTCATCAAACCAAAGCAATTTTATATGATGCGGCAAATTGCCATGTAAACTGCGTAAAATCATCCCGATGTTAGCATCGTTCAGTCTCCTCTAGGCTCTTGGGTTGCAGGGCAATAGCACGGAGGTGCTGTTCTAAATCATGGGCAAAACTACGGTTTGCTAACATGCGTTCAATGCTGAAGTTGTTATGGAGGTCTCCAAAGTATTTGCCAGGGTGCGTGAGCCAGTAGAAAACCAAAACCATGACACGATAATTAAAAATAAAGCCCATTTGTTTTTATCCATCCAGATGTAAGAACGATTATCGGAAAATGCTGTAATTGTGGCTTGCAAAATATGTGGAAACTGTACGGTTGGCAATAACAATTATAATAATACATATGGGGTAAAACACGCGAAAACGCCAGCGAAAAAATTTTTTGGCTCCGATTTGGCTGAAATTTGGCATTATTGTTATATCGATGTCCAGCAATAAAACTGCGTTCAGGAATTTGCCCTAGTATTATTTGTTGTTGAGATACGCGGGTATGAAATTCACGATTTTGTACTTTTTCAGAATAAGTGTTTTTTTCGAAAATTCATAGCTTACAGCAAACTCTATCAATTAATAATTGGTATACCTACGATTTTAGGTTTTTCCTTGTACTTTTCGAAAAAAAATATTGTTTTTGAAAAAAAAAAATTTTTCGCAAAAATTTTTCGAATTTAAAATTATTTTTGCATTTTTTTTAAAAAAACCATTTTTTAAAAATTTTTTTTTATTTTTAAAAAAAACTTTGATTTATTCTGCGCTTAATGCCGTAAAAATTTTTATGGGGAAAAAATTATTTATATTTTTTTTTTAATTTTAAAAAAAATTAAAGAGCTAAGATTTTGAAAATTGAAATGAATTTTTGAATTTTTTTTGAAAAATGCATTTCTGAATATTTTTTTGTTTTTACATTTTTAAGTTTTTACTTGTACTTTTCGAAAAAAAATACTGTTTTTGAAAAAAAAAAATTTTTCTCAAAAATTTTGCGAATTGAAAAATATTTTTGCATTTTTTTTTAAAAACCCATATTTAAAATTTTTTTTTTTTTTTTTAAAAAAAACTTTGATTTATTCTGCGTTGAATAACGTAAAAATTTTTGCGGGGAAAAAAGAATTTATATTTTTTTTTTAATTTTAACAAAAATTAAACAGCTAAAATTTTGTAAATTGAAATGAATTTTTGAATTTTTTTTGAAAAATCCATTTCTGAATATCTTTTTGATGAACTTCAGATTACAGCTTGATCCGCAAGCTTCAAAATGATATGCCATAACATGAGTGCAAGTAATTAATTAAAATGTTTGAGCCGTTAACCTAAAAACTAAAACTGAAATTTAAAATGAGTGCAGTAGCCTTTCAACGCGTAGTACAGCGCGCGTTTAGTGGCTTAATCATTTTAATTAACTACTTGCCCTCGGATGGAACGGAACTCCCACTGGTCTTCGTACATAATGCTCTAGAGCCAAACAAAACTATTTTGGACCAGTTGGAGTTCCGTTCCATCCGAAATACGTGCCAAGGACCGTAAAGAATGGTGTTGCAAAAATTAACTTTTGGGTCTGCTTTTCATACCCTCTGACACAGGTCTAATTTATTGGATAAAAGGAAACTTTATACGTGGAAATAATGAGCTCAACCATACTACCCTACGCTGAATGGAAAATGCCGTTAAAATGGGTTCACCAGCAAGACAACGACCCAAAGCGCATGAGCAAATTGGCGAAAAATTGGTTTTCCTCAAATAGGATTGAGGTAATGGAGAGGTCAGCCCAGTTCCCAGACCTCAACCCCATCGAAAACCTTTGGGCCAATGTCAAAGAAGCCGTGGGCAAGGAATGTCCTAAGAATGTCAAAGAATTGTGGCATACTGTAAGGGCAGCATGAAAGGCCATTCCTGTAGAGAAATGCCAGCGTTTGGTGGATTCCATACAGCGAAGATGTGCATCCGTTCGTTCTAATAAAGGTCATTTAACTTATTTTTAATAGACTTAATATAAATAAGGTTTAGATACTGAATTACACTTTTTTTAGTTTTGTTTTTTTAAGTATTGCTAAGCACTGCTATTATTTTTCACACCTGAATTTTGGAACGTTCCCTAATTTGTCCCTGTTTGAAGTCCGAATAAATCTTAATGTTCAAAAAAATGCTTGTTTAACATTGGTGAAACATAAATGAAGCAAATAAATTTGGAATTTCATTTTTCCTATGAATAATTTTTATTTTTCATAAAGGCAAAGATTATTTCATATGACACTGCTATTTTTTCGCACACAGGTGTAAGAGAGAAATGCTTATAAACGGCGTGCATATAAGCGGGGATTACTGTACTACTTTTTTTTCCCCATACTGCGAAAAATAAAATTTGATTCCGCAACAAAGGAAATGGATCGCAATGATAATTGTGCCAAGTGCGATACAGCAGTTTCTAATACCGACATGGCCTGGTTTTGTGATGGCTACTGTGAAAGGTGGTATCACTCGGCTTGTGTTAAGATAAATAAATCTTTACATAAGAAAATGGACGAAGTTAAGGGGTACGTCATGTGGTTGTGTGAGGAGTGCAAAAGCATTTTTCATAATTCTATGCTAAAGAATGTCAATGCATTTATGACAAAGGTAAACAAAAGCATGGAAACTGTCATGGAAGCAGTAAAAAAGAGCAAACCCAAATCTACTACTCCTACATATTCTGAAGTTTTAAAGCAAACTGTCCAAAAGCCTCTTAAGCAAAATTTCATAAAATTGAGAAAGAAAATTATTTTCTTCGTCGACAACTTTGTCGTAACGACATACTGATCAGCGGGCTGCCATCAAATACCACCCCTGTTGATGCAGTCAAAAATATTTCTAAAGCTTTGGGCGTTAAAATAGCAGATTGTGATATCAGTTCTTGCTTTTGGGTTGGTCAGACAAAAAAAACAGTTCTGGCTAAATTTTGCTCGGTGGACAAACGCGATGAGCTAATGAAAAAGTACATGGCAAATCGCAATTTGCGCCTATCTCAAGTTTGTCGGACGGAAATAGACTCCAGAATTTATCTCAATGATAATTTACCACCATCTGCCATTAAATTAAAAAACACTTGTCGCAGCCTGTTAAAAAATAAGAAAATAGTGAGCTTTAAACTTCTTCTTTCCATCCCTGCTGCTACTATAATAACTGCCAATGGCGCTCGACGGCAATGCGTACTGGGGGATCTTGTGGAACTTTTAGACAATCAGCCTGATCAGCAATAATGTTATTGGAATTTCTGTGGAACCTTCTTAATTACTTCATTATAACCAGCTTATTATGAGTAACATTTTATTTTTAGTAATATTTTTAAAATGATTTTTAATTGCATTATTTTTATTTTTGTATATAGTTTTAGTACCAAAATTAATTTAATTGTTTCCTTTCGTATCCATGCGCACATTTTTTTGGAGTTAATTATTATTGACTATTAAATATTATTGACTTAATTGGTTCGATTGTGAGTGATAACTCTTTTATCAAAAACTTCTATTCTAAGACAAAAGATTCTCTACGGATTGGCCATTTTAATGCTCAATCTCTTAAACCGAATTTTAATTCTAATAAGCTAGATGAAATTGGAAATGTACTTAATGGTAATTATCTCGATGTTGTAGGAGTTTCGGAAACATGGCTGAAATCATATGTTTCAAATAATTCGATTAACTTCTCTGGATATAAAGTTTTTAGGAATGATCGCTGTGGATCACGTGGAGGAGGGGTTGCTTTATATATCTCTGATAAAATCAAAGCTCGAATTATTCTGAAAGTCTCCAATTACGGCATTTGTGAAGCACTATTTGTGCATTTGAAAACCACACTGAGCAATATAATAATTGGAGTTGTTTACTTACCACATGGTAATGTAAATGAGCTAGATAGTTTTCTGAGTGACTTGAGTATCCGGTTTGAGAATATTATAGTAATGGGTGACTTTAATTACAATCTTTTTAATACCTGCAATTTAGCTAGTCTACAGCCTATTTTACAGCGTTGTAACTTGTCTTTAGTTCACAACAATGTTCCAACCCATTATAACAATTTTTACAACTCTTCGTCCTTACTAGATTATTTTCTTTTCAGTAGCGTCAATTCTGTAACTCTGTCCGACCAATTTTATTTTCCAGCTCTGAATTCTAAACACGCTTTTTTACTTATGGCATATAAATTTAGTTCAAACTCTGTTCCTGTTACTGTTTCCTTTAGATGTTATGAGCCTGTCAATCTTAATGCTTTACGTAGTGATGTCGAAGCCACAGATTTTGCGCCTATTTATCAAACCAATGACTCCGAATCACAGTTACAATTTTTAAATGCAACTTTAGCAGATTTATATAACACTCATATCCCTCTGCAAACTAAAACTGTTAACCGCTCCACCAATAACTGGTTTAAGTGTACTGAAATTTTTAATGCTATACGGTTAAGAGATCTTGCTTTGAAAGCATATATCGAAAATAATTCACTTAGCAATAAGGTTATTTATATAAAATACCGCAATATAGCAAAGAAAACTATTCGCAAACATAAGAGGAAATTCGTTTTTAAGTATTTCTGCAGAGGCAATTCAGCCAAAGATATTTGGACCAGAATTAAGAAATCTGGCGCATCAAACTGTGATAGCAATTTCTGTGATATTAATCCTGACGATTTAAACTCTTTTTTTGTATCCGCGTCGTCCTCTTTTACACCTAGTTCTAATATTAATTTCGAAGAATTAATTGATAAAAATGGTAGTTTAACCTTTCGTAATATTAATGAGACTGAATTATTTTGTGCAATAAATAGAATTAAATCGAATGCTTTGGGGGTTGATGCAATTTCGATAACACTATTTTTACAACTAGTTGTTTTCCACTTTCTTGGAAAACTGCCAAAATTACACCAGTGCACAAGAAAAATAATGATGGATCCTGTGCTGAACATTTCAGACCAATCGCAATTTTACCCGCTTTTTCCAAATTAGTCGAACTTATTATAAAGAATCAACTCATTAGTCATGTAGAAAGGCTTAGGTTAGTTCACCCATGTCAATCAGGGTTTCGGCAGCACCATAGTACCACCTCATTGATTTTAAGTTTGACTGATGACATTCGAAAATCACTGGACATAAAACAGCCCTCTGTTCTTGCTTTTCTAGACTTAAGTAAAGCTTTTGATTCCATTAATCACAATATTCTTATTTCTAAACTATACAATCAATTTAATGTTTCGCGTATATCTTGCAAACTTTTGTTTTCCTTTTTATCAAATCGCTCGCAGTTTGTGAGCTGTAGGGGTAGTACGTCTAATATCCTTAGACTGTCCTCTGGCGTACCCCAAGGTACGATACTAGGTCCATTGCTATTTATGCTGTATGTTAATGACATCGTACCTCGTGTCTCCAAATGTACTGTTCGTATTTTTGCCGACGACATCCAATTATTCAGTTCCAGCTCTAATCGCACCTTTTCCGACTGTATTGTCAAAGTTCAAGATGATCTATTATCTGTTACTAGATGGGCTAGTGATAACCATATTTCAATTAATTCACAGAAAACTAAAATCCTTACATTCGGCGATGCTTACAGCATTTAACACCTGCTCCGTAAGCAAATCCGATTCTGCATCTTGTCTCGGGATAATTATTGAGCCTAGTCTGAAGTTTGACAAACACATCAATCAAGTTATTTCTCGCGTTAGCTTTTTGCTTAAAAAACTATACAGTTTAAGTTTCTCTCTCCCTTTCAAAATAAGACATCTTCTAGCATATGCTATCTTAATGCCACATATATACTATGGCTTAGAAATTTATTCTGGTACTAATCTGAGCAACCTGCATAGACTGAACTCGTGTTTTAATAGAATAATAAGGTATGTCTACCACCTGCGACCTAGAGACCATGTTTCTGATTATGTACACCAATTTCTAGGGTGCTCATTCGTAAACCTTATCTCAATGCGATGTCTATATTATTTCTATTGCTGCATAAAATACCAACAACCTACATATATCATTAATTTATTTTCTTTTCTTAATACGAGAAGGAACTGTCAGTTACGAATTCAGCCCTTTTCCTCTGCCTACTTTGAACGCTCTTTTTCCATAAGAGTAGCTAGACTTTGGAATCATAAAAAGCTAAATTGGAAAGCTAAAAAATTTTTCTTTGAATCCTAGAGTCTTCAAGAAGCTTACCTTAGTACATTTGGCGCGTTCTGAATAATAATTTTTGCTATTTAGAATTAAAAACTACTTTTTCTTTTTGTCTTATGTTCCTTAAGTGCTCATCGTTCACAATTGTTCCATAAGTGTAATCCCAATGTCTTTCCTATTTCTTTTCTCCAGAAGACTGTGCGTTAGGTTAGGTTTTTTATTTTTATATCGTTTTTATTTAAGTTTGCTAAATTTAGAAATTTATAAAGCGTTGTAAACTCCTATCAATATAAGGCCCTTGCATGGGCATTTAAATAATTGATTAATTGAATTGAATAAATGAATAAATGAAAAAATGTCAACGACATATTCATTAAGCCAAAAGATAAAAACGCTTCTCATTCAGAAACAATGAAAAAGATAAAACAACAACTTAATCCAATAAAATTGAAAGTGGGTATGCAAAGCATCAAACAGTTAAAGGATGGAGCAGTCCTTATTAAACCAGGAAGCTCCAATTGTGAAGGCATTTTAAAGACTGATTCTGAAAAGAGTTTAGAGGTTGATCATATCATCAAAATTAATACTCTTAAAAATCCAAGGATTTCCCTACATGCTGTAAACACGCGATATGAGTCCAGTGAGGAACTAAAGACAGACCTTATTGCTCAAAATGCTAAAATTGTGCGGACGGATAATATCCAAATAGTTTATACTACAGAGGTAAAAGGAAATTACAATTATGTTCTCGAGTGTGACCCAGCTACATTTAAAAAACTAGTTAATTGAATTTATTAACATTGGCTGGCGTGATCACTACATTAGGGAGCATATTTTCGTGCCTAGGTGTAGTAACTGCCATGTGTATGACTATTATAAAGCAGGCTGTACAAATGCAGCTATTTGTGGAAAATGTGGTGAACCACATAATACCTGGAACTGCAACAACAGCAAATTAGAGTGCAGCAATTGCAAAGTTAAGCATTTATCATGTTCTGGGCATGGAGCAGTTAGCCTTGATTGTCCATTATACATACAAAAGATTAAAGAAATGCAGTCAAGAACATGTTATAATTAAAATATTTAACTTTCTCGTAATATATACATTACAAAATGGTTAGTACAAACTTTGTATCTATCACTTATTTAAATGCTCGTAGTATGCGAAATGAAATGGGTGAATTCGATGTCTTTGTGCAAGCCACTCCGCAAATAAAAATATTTGTTATAAACGGAACAGGGTTAAAGACAAGCGATGAAAAATATTTTAAGCTACAAGGGTTTCAGCGGAGGATGGAGCTGCTTGTAGAAGTCCACGTAAGTGGGAAAAGTTCCTGATTGCCACTCACTTGGGAGTGGCCAGGGATGATTCTTTTGCAAGCAGTTCAAGAAGCTCACAAACTTCCGGCCTTTTTGGCCAAGTATCCTCTGGAGATCCCTTGGACACCCGTCCGGGGGTGAGCTAGTTGTGAGAAGGCGAGTCTCTCCTGGACTTAAAACTTGGAATGTGTGCGTAGGGTTTGGGTCCCACCACACATTATCATCATTTCCAATAAAAACCAAATCAGCCTCGGATAATAGCCCCCACTACGATGACGACCACTGCAAACGAAAAACGGACAATGATTTACGGATATGCAACTGGAATGTCCGGACCCTCCATAGGGAAGGTGCAACTATCCAATTGGCGGAAGCCCTCGTAAAAATAAAGGCTGACATCACCGCCATCCACGAGATGCGATGGAAAGGACAAGGCTGCTCTAAACGGACGAACTGTGATATCTACTACAGCGGCCATGCGGAGAGGCGCGAATTTGGTTGCGGATTCGTTGTAAGTCGAAAATTACGCCACCTAGTTTCCCGGTTCACGCCAATAAACGAAAGGTTGGCTACGATCCGTATCAAGGCAAAATTCTTCAACATAAGCCTAATTCGCGCGCACGCCCCGACGGAGGAAAAGGACGATGCCACCAAGGATGATTTCTACGCGAGCCTAGAGGACGTGTATGACCGTTGTCCGACAGACGATGTAAAAATAGTCCTTGGCGATTTTAACGCGAAGGTCGGAAGAGAAGGCATCTTTGGCGCTACAGTCGGTCAGTTCAGTCTCCACGAGACCACTTCAAACAACGGTCTGAGACTGATCGACTTCACCGCGGCGCGAAACATGGTAGTAAGTAGTACCAGATTTCAACACCTCGACATTCACAAGGCCACCTGGCTATCCCCGGATCAAAAAGCGAAAAATCAAATTGATCATGTTGTGATCGACGGAAGGCACGCTTCAAGCGTTCTGGATGTGCGTACATTTCGGGGGGTCAACACTGACTCCGACCACTATCTTGTTGCAGCTAAGATCCGCATGCGGCTATGCAATGCGAAGAATGTACGCACGGGCATGCAACGAAAGCTGGACGTTACCAAGCTGCAATCACAACGGACTGCCGAGGCGTACTCCGCTCAACTCTCGGTTAAGCTCAACCAATCAACCTCTGGAACCGACGACGCCGGTGGACTTTGGACACACATCTCCCACTCCATGCGCGCTGCTGCCGAGGAAGTCATTGGTTTTCGACGCCCACAACCTCGAAACCAATGGTATGACCAGGAGTGTCGCGATGCGACTGCTGAAAAAAACGCCGCATACAAGAAGACGCTGCAGTCAGCCGCAACGCGAGCCGTGCGAGAAAACTACCGCGAAAAGAGGAAGGAAGAGAGGCGCATTTTCAGACGTAAAAAAAGGGAGCAGGAAAAGCGTGAGCGTGAGGAACTTGAGGTGTACCAGGGCAAGAAGGATGCACGAAAATTCTATCAACAAGTTAAGCGTCTAACTCAAGGTTTCAAGCCCGGAGCATCCACTTGTAGAGACGAAAATGGAAATCTGGTTACAGATACACAGAGTGTACTGAGGTTATGGAGGCAGCATTTCTCCAACTTGCTTACGGGCGATGATCCCACCAATTCCGCCCAGAGAGAATGCAGTACGATACCACCAATCGATGATAACGCAGTGGAAGTACCATCACCTAGCCATGAAGAGGTTCGAGTTGCTATCCAGCGACTCAAAAACAACAAAGCAGCGGGTGCTGACGGCCTGCCAGCTGAGTTGTTTAAAGCTGGTGGCGATGAATTGATAAGGTGCATGCATCAACTCATCAGCAAAATATGGCTAGCGGAAAGCATGCCCGACGATTGGAATCTCAGCGTGCTTTGTCCTGTAATAAAGAAAGGAGACCCGACAATCTGCGCCAACTACAGGGGTATCAGTCTTATTTCCATCGCATATAAGATCCTCTCGAGCGTATTGTGTGAAAGATTGAAGCCGTATACAGAAACGCTGAACGTATCCTATCAGTGTGGCTTTAGACCTGGTAAGTCCACCTTAGACCAGATTTTTACACTACGCCAAATCCTGGAGAAAACCCATGAATATCAAATCGACACTCACCATCTCTTCGTCGATTATAAAGCTGCATTCGATAGCCCAGTGCGGGATTGCCTATACGCAACAATGTCTGAGTTCGGTATACCTGCAAAGTTGATAAGGCTCTGCAGGATGACGTTGAGCAATACGTGTAGCTCCGTCAAGGTAGGTGTTGGGTCACCGATTGGGAACGACTGCACTTAGTGTTTAGATCTACTCATTTCTTTATGCTTTCAATGCACTCATTTTTTATATGCATATAAACTAACATGTTATTTTATTATTGTTTTTTCTAACATGTAAAATCATATGCATAAGTACATACATAACAAATTAACTGCTAATCAATTGTCTCACAACTGCACATATGCATAACTCTCATTTTTGTCTCTTATGCTTTATGCTATATTCTTATTTTGTAAGAACTAGTTTTGTAAGCATTAGAATTTTGGAAACTTAAATAAATTAGTCTACGATTAACCTTAAGCGAAAGACGTTGCCTTTAATTTTTTAATTGTTTTTTAAACTTAGTTTTTTAGCACACTCGTTGCCCGTAGATACTTTTGCTATTTCGATTAAGTTTCTCGCGGTTAGGAAAACTCTCCTGATCCTACATTTTTGGCGCCCAACGTGGGGCACGAGTGTTTAAATTTAAAAAAAAAACTATAAAGACTTTTAAAAATTTTCTTAAAAATAAAATAAATTTTTGGAAAAATTCGTGGCATTCGCGTCGCGTAACAAAAAGGTTCCAGTACCTTAAAAAAGTTTTTGTTCCTGTCTCATTTGCTGGTTCGTCGTTGGACTCATTAGTATTTTCGTCTCGTCGAGGGATTTGGCTGTAAAATCGAATGTTAAGGAAAGACCATATATATCATTGGAAGTATATGTAAAATACAGTTCCGTAAACTGTACCAACTGGTAAGATCACACCATTCCAAAAATCCCGCTATCGTGCTTGCGTAGCAACACCTAAAATTCGCTAAATTTTCGCTGCTAGCGTCGCATCGTTTGACCTGCAACAATTGAAGCCGCTGCCGCTGCTTACATTTTCGGCGCATCTTACTGCGTTTTGCCATTTGTCGTCGCCTTCGTCTCTTGCCGTCTCACCACTGCTCACTACTTTGTCTTCGATTTGCTTGCCTATCGTGCGTGAGCTTTTCTCTGCTGCTGCTATCGTTTATTGCAATCATAGCTGCAGCTACTCTTGCGCTCTTATACATTTATAAATTTGCTAATTGTACCTCGCTTCGTCTATCGTCGAAATCACTTCGTTTTTGGTATTTTTGAACAATTAGCAAATTCGGTCACAATGACCATCGAAGAACTTAAGCAGCAGAGAGCTAATACAAAAAAAAGTATTACGCGTATTAAAAATATCATCGAAAGCAGTGGTAAAGGGGAAGGGAAGGCTCTATCCTCTGCCGAACTCAAATGTCGCTTAGGTATACTTGAATCGTATTTCAAGCAAATTCTTACTATACAAACGAACATTGAAAAAATTGATACGGATGATTCTTGTCGTTCTGACATTGAAGAGCTCTACATTACCACAAAATTAGCCATTCAAACGAGATTAGGAGACGATGTACACAACGCTTCAATGTCGGATGTCACCTGTTTTATGCCTATGCAAAATTCAAAATTACCACAGTTAAAACTGCCAACATTTAATGGCAAATATTCTACTTACAAAAATTTCATTGTCTCTTTTACACAAATTATTGATCGCGAATTAAATTTATCTAACATAGAAAAATTCAATCATCTTCTCAATTGTCTCCAAGGCCCAGCATTGGAAACTGTCAAAGCTTTCCAAATATCAAATGAAAACTACCCTAAAGCTTTGGAAAGGCTTAAGGAGCGCTACGACAACACAACTTTAATTTTCCTCGAAAATATTTCGTCACTTTTTGATTTGCCTGCAATTTCCAAGCCTAGTGGTAGTCAGTTACGAAGTCTTGTCGACAACGCATCGGCTCTATATGGTTCTTTGCTGTCGTTAGGTGCGGAAAAAGAAATTTCACAAGCCATGTTAATTTATTTGGTTTTGCAGAAAGCTGATGAAGAGTCTAATAAAAAATGGAAGCAGTCGTTAGAGTTCAAAGAGTTGCCAACTTGGAACAGCTGTAGAATGATTTTAGAGAGACATTGTCAATATCTTGAATCAATTGAAGGTGCTAATTTCGTTGAGCCTAAAACTGATAAATTTTCTAAGAAAACACAACTAAATAGAAATCAAAATAGAGGTTATTCGTTTGCATGCTCGAATCCAGTGTGCTCTTTTTGCTCAAGCACAAATCATAAAATCAATAATTGTGAACGATTTAAGTCTCTTGACGTTGTTCGGCGTTTTGAAAATGTAAAGAAGCTTGGTCTTTGCATTAATTGTCTCTCCAAAGGGCATCAACTTTCAAATTGCTCCTCTTCACATAGATGTAGAACCTGTTCGCGTCAACATCATAGTTTATTGCATAAATCTAATATGGTCAGCACTGCCGATAATAGTTCTGTTCCTAGCTATACACCAGCACGGTCACCAGCACCTCAGATATCATCAACGACAACATCGTCATCATTGCCTTGTACTTCAAGAGAGGCTGCTGCTCATACGCACATGGAAAATTCGTCGACAGATAATGTGATTCTCGCCACTGCTATGGTTTTGGTTCAAGATGCTTCAGGTTGCTATAAGCTAGGCAGAGCTTTGTTAGATTCTTGCTCACAGGTAAATTTTATTACCGATGAATTTTCTCAAAAATTGCAGTTGCCTCGCGGCAAACATAATATTGAAATTCAAAGCGTTGGAAATTCATTTACAAACATAAAATATAAAGCCTCAACAACTATTAAGTCTCGCTTAAATAATTTTGAAATTCCACTTTCCTTTTGTGTAACGTCGCATATTGCATATCAGCCAGAAGCTGAAATTGATGTCTCATCATGGAATTTGCCACCGAGCGCTAAACTCGCTGATGAACAATTTCACAAATCAAAACGTATCGATTTGCTTTTGGGCACAGAAAGTTTCTTCAATATTCTTTCTGTTGGTCAGATTCGTCTTGGCGACAAATTACCTGTTTTGCAAAAAACATTGCTAGGTTGGGTGGTTTCAGGTCGATATCAAAGGCCACACAACACCCAAATATCAACATGTTTGCACACATCTCATGACTCAATAGATGAAAAGTTAGAGCGTTTGTGGAAACTAGATGAAGTTTCAACTACTGCGGAAGTGTGGACCCGTGAGCAGCAAAGTTGTGAACTCGTGTACACTGAAGCAGTCTCAAGAAATCCTGATGGCAGGATTGTCGTCAAATTGTCTTTTAAAGATGATCCAACTTGCCTTGGTCATTCTCACGCTATAGCATTGCAGAGGTTTTTAGCTCAAGAACGTCGTTTGTCACGCTCACCTGAACTCAAAGCGCAATATGTCGCCTTTATGAATGAATATGAGCATTTGGGCCATATGAGTCTGGTGAAAAACCCAAATTTGAAAGAGCCTCACTATTATATTCCACATCATTGTGTGCTTAAACCAACTAGCACTTCAACTAAATTAAGAGTTGTTTTTGACGCATCGTGTCGAACCACTTCACAAAAATCTCTTAATGATATTCAAATTGTTGGTCCTACTCTTCAGAGCGAATTATTTGTTTTGCTTTTACGTTTTCGTCTCTATCGCTATGCTGTCACTGCTGACATCGTTAAAATGTACAGACAGGTACTCGTCGAGCCAAAAGATCGCAAGTATCAATATATTTTATGGAGAAATTCACCAAATCAAGAAATTGTCACATATCAGCTCAACACCGTGACGTATGGGATGGCTGCTGCTCCCTATCTTGCCGTGCGAAGTCTATTTTATTTGGCAGATCAGTATGCTTCAGAATTTGCAATTGGCTCAAATGTCGTTAAATCGTCATTTTATGTTGATGACCTTTTATGTGGTGCGAATTCACTCACTGAATTATCTCAGATAAAATATGAGGTGACGAAATTGTTGAAGCTAGGCTGTTTTGAATTAGCAAAGTGGCACTCAAATCATCCAGATTATAGAGATGATAATACTATTTAGAATCTAGATATTGAAGATACAGCACTCACAAGTGCATTAGGACTAAAATGGAACCAGAAAAGTGACACATTTTTATTTTCTTTTGAACCAAAGCAAAATAAAAACAATTGCGTTACAAAACGCACTATTCTTTCGATTGCCTCATCACTATTTGATCCTCTTGGACTCTTAGCACCAGTAGTGATTGTGGCTAAAATTATACTACAAGAGCTATGGCTGCTCAAGTTGAACTGGGACGAATCAGTACCGCAAAATTTGCATTTGGCATGGGATAATTTTCTAAAAAGCTTATCATCACTCTCGCTTATCTCAATTCCAAGATATTGTTTGTCATCGAATACAAAATTCATTCAGATTCATGGATTTTGTGATTCTTCCATTCGCGCTTACGGCTGCTGCATTTACACTCGTGTGGTTGACACTTCGGGCAACATTTGTGTTCGTCTTCTTACAGCAAAGTCACGAGTTGCACCAACGAAAAAGCAATCACTACCAAAACTCGAATTATGTGGTGCTCTGCTTCTCGCCAGACTCTACAACAAAATAAAGGTAATTTTCGTAAATAATGATATTGATGTATATCTTTGGACAGATTCGCAAATTGTGCTCCACTGGCTCAGGGTTCATTCAGCTACGCTTTCTACCTTCGTTGGAAACAGGGTGTCAGAGATTCAAGATCTCACTACTGATGTTCATTGGAGGCATGTCCCAACGCAAAGTAATCCGGCTGATATTGTTTCTAGAGGCAGCACAGTGGAAGAACTTCGCAATTCAATGTGGTATACAGGCCCATCGTTTTTAACCGAAGATATGCACAATTGGCCGAAAAATAAATGCGAAAATTTGGATATGGAAGAAATCAATAAAGAAAAGCGGAAATCAGCGTTCAAAATTGCAGTTTTAAATAACTATATTCTTGATACCATCGAAAAGTACAGCTCTCACATGCGCAGTGTACGTGTCATCGCTTGGATGTTTTGTTTCTACCGCAGACTTAACAAAGACCTAAATAGCGACTTTGAGACAGCTTCCCTTTCCCCTCAAGAATTGCAGCATGCACTAAATTGCATCATATGGAATATACAACAACAGAACTTTGCTGAAGATATTCAATTACTGAAGAAAAATTCGGCGACAAATGGCACGCTAAAATTTTTAAACCCATTTTTTGAAGTCACTGGAGGCTTCAATCTACTAAAAGTTGGTGGTCGGCTCGAGTTATCTAATCTATCAGAGAGCCGCAAACATCCCATTTTGCTTCCGGCAAAATCTAAATTCGTTTTTCGCTACGTTCATCATTTACATCTTAAAAACTATCACGCAGGACCTAAAGCGTTGATAGCTCTCATTCGCTTGGAATTTTGGATTGTGAACGCGCGAGATATTGCTCGGCGCGTTATCAATAATTGTATCCACTGTGTTCGGTACAAACCAAAATTATTACAACAAATGATGGGGAATTTGCGAGTTGAGCGGCTAACTCCATCACGTCCCTTTGCTCGATGTGGCGTTGACTTTTGCGGCCCAATCAACACATATCTCCGAATAAGAGGTAAAACGCCGTATAAGACTTACATCGCAATTTTCATTTGCTTGGCTACGAAAGCGGTTCACATCGAAGTCGTATCAGATTTATCTACTGATGCCTTCTTAGCAGCACTTAAACGACTGATCGGCAGAAGAGGTTTGCCATCAGATATCTTTTGCGACAACGCAACAAATTTCGTTGGCGCCTGCAGCAAGCTCGCTGAGCTGAAGCAGTTTCTTTTCAAAAAGGAGCATCAAACTACAATCACTAAGTATTGCTCTAATGAATTTATTAATTTTCACTTTATTCCTCCCAGGGCTCCTCACTTTGGTGGAATTTGGGAGGCCGCTGTGAAATCGGCCAAAGGTCATCTCAATCGCAGTCTCATGAACGCAAGGCTCACTTATGAAGAATTGACTACCGTTTTGGTCGAAATCGAATCGATTCTCAACTCTCGTCCTATATCGCCACTTTCGCCTGACCCGAGCGACTTAGAAGCATTGACACCAGCCCACTTCATCATTGGCAGTTCGCTCAAATCGTTACCAGAGCGTACTGCATCTTCTGACATCAATCATCTTCAAAAATGGGCTCTTGTTAGCGGCATCAAGGAACATTTTTGGAAACGATGGGCTCATGATTACGTTAACGAACTTCAAATACGTACGAAATGGACGAATGATCAGCCAAACCTAAAAAACGACACAATGGTCATTATCCATGAAGACAACGTGCCCCCACAGCGCTGGCAGTTAGGCCGTGTCATCAACTGCGTACCAGGCAAAGATTCATGTGTCAGAGTTGTTGATGTTCGAACTGCGAGAGGAATTCTTCGACGCCCCATTCAGAAGCTTGCAATCCTACCTGCTTGAAAGTATGTCCTTTCAACGGGGCCGGGATGTTGGGTCACCGATTGGGAACGACTGCACTTAGTGTTTAGATCTACTCATTTCTTTATGCTTTCAATGCACTCATTTTTTATATGCATATAAACTAGCATGTTATTTTATTATTGTTTTTTCTAACATGTAAAATCATATGCATAAGTACATACATAACAAATTAACTGCTAATCAATTGTCTCACAACTGCACATATGCATAACTCTCATTTTTGTCTCTTATGCTTTATGCTATATTCTTATTTTGTAAGAACTAGTTTTGTAAGCATTAGAATTTTGGAAACTTAAATAACTTAGTCTACGATTAACCTTAAGCGAAAGACGTTGCCTTTAATTTTTTAATTGTTTTTTAAACTTAGTTTTTTAGCACACTCGTTGCCCGTAGATTTCTTTTGCTATTTCGATTAAGTTTCTCGCGGTTAGGAAAACTCTCCTGATCCTACAGTAGGGAATGACCTCTCCGGAACTTTTAATACCGAGCGAGGTTTCAGACAAGGCGACCCGCTCTCGTGCGATCTCTTCAATTTCATTATGGAGGGGATCGTACGAAAAGCCGGTGTGCATCATAATGGCACCATTTTCTTCAAAGGTGTTCAGCTCCTTGCGAACGCTGATGATATTGATATTATCGGTCGGAGTAAGAGAGATGTAACTGCTGCTTTCACTGCTATTGAAAAAGAATCAGCCAAAGTGGGTTTGACGGTAAACGAGGGCAAGACGAAATACATGATGTCTACTAACAACAACAAGAGAGCACGGGATCTAGACTCTCATGTTACAGCGGGCAACTGTAAATTAGAAGTTGTCAAGGAATTCATTTACCTTGGCACTGCCGTAACCAGCAATAACGATGTCAGTTTGGAGATTAAGCGGAGAATAACAATTGCTAATAAGTGCTACTACGGTCTCAGTAAGCAATTACGTTGCAGAGCTCTCTCTCGATCGACAAAGCTAACACTCTACAAGACGCTCATTCTACCTGTGCTTCTTTATGGCGCTGAGGCATGGGTGGTTTCGACAACAGACGCAGCCGCTCTTGGGGTGTTCGAGAGGAAAGTTCTCCGCAAAATCTTTGGTCCTGTTCGAGTTGGCGACAACTATCGCATTCGAATGAACCACGAGCTGTATGAGCTCTACGCCGACATTGACATAGTTAAGCGTATAACAATACAGCGACTACGCTGGCTGGGTCATGTCCATCGTATGGATAAAGAAGCTCCAGCGAAAAAGGTATTCGAAGGGAAGGTCCCCGGTCAACGACGAAGAGGGAGACCATGCCTCCGGTGGATAGACCAAGCTGAGGAAGCCCTAACCGCGCTTGGCATTAACGATTGGAAAAGGCGCGCGCAAAACAGAGGCGCCTGGCGAGAGCTAATGAGGTCGGCCGTAACCTGACAACGGGTTGTTATGGCCATCTAAGTAAGTAAGTACAAGGGTTTCAGCATGGAATATTAAATTCAAGAGATGATAAAGGCGGAGGAAGCACGGCCATTTTGATAAAAGATGGTATAAATTTTAATGTGGTGGATTTTCGTTTAATTTTATTGCAAGTTTTTTATTGTTTTTTCGAATAACTTCTACATTTTTTGTCCGATTATACTTATATATTATACTTAAAATATTTGCAATCTCTTTCATTAAAAATTCTAAAAATATGAAAAACAAAAAATTTTTCATTCAAATGGAGCAATTGAAATTGAGTGATTTTCAAAAAAGACCAAAAAAGTCAGGTTTTTGGACATTGAGCGCTTGTAACTCCATCAAATCATTCAAGCAAACAGCATATCGTTGAAAAGGGAATACACATATCTTTCGAATGCTGAAAATCGTTTTTGAGTCGAAAAAAAGTTTATGGAGATTTAGTCAAATAAATGAAAAAAGTGTCGAAAAAAGGGTTTTTTGGGGATATCTCGAAAAAGACTTTTAAGAAAAAAAAAATGGTTGCCATTTTTGGAATCTACGCCCCAAAATATATCGAAGAAAGTGTATGAGAAACCAGATCTCGAGATCAACCCCAAATTTGTAAACTAGTGTTATAGATCATGTGGTCACTAACTTAAGCCTAAACATATTTCAAATTAAATTGTCACTAAAAGACTATCCACGGCTGGACCATAAAGTCATACATATGTCTGTCGATAAAGTTAAAGTAACACTTAATCCCATGAGAGAGGTCGCTGTAAAAATACTTGATTATAACAAGTATTATAATACCATGAAGTACTTATTGGATAGGCATGATGTCAGTTCAACGAACGAACTTATTTCACTGATGGCTGAAGCTAAGGAAAAAAGTAGCAGAATTAAGACGTTTAAAACTAGAGGGCATGATTGGATTAACCAGCAAGTAATTGATGCAATTAAGCAAAGGGACAAACTATTCAAACTATTTAAAAAAAGTTCAAACAATACTCAACTTGAAAATGCATATAAACGCTCAAAAAATAATGCTACTGCGCTAATAAGGAAAACTAAGCAAGAGGCTTTCAATAACTCAATTAGAAGAGCAGCTGGAAATGGGAAAAAATTATGGACATCGATCAACAAATTTGTTTTCAACAAGCAAAGTAAAGGAACAAAAAAAGTTTCAGGACTGACCATTAATGGTTCATTGATAAGCGATCAGCCAATAGTCATGGCCAATAGCTTCAACAAGCATTTCAACTCAGTAGGCCGCACCCTGGCTAATGCAATTAGCGCTTCAAACTCATTCGTTAGAAAATTTTAACCATATGACGATGTTTCTCACACCAGTTACGGAGCAGGAAGTTGCAGGTATCATTATGTCATTAAAAAAATTAGGCTGCTCCTGGAGATGATGGCATTGATGTCAAAAATGTTAAATCTGTCTGTAATTTGGTCGCTCCAGTCTTCAAAAAGCTTATAAACGACATGTTTACCTCCGGAGTTTTCCCACAAATTTTAAAAAACACGGTAATAGTTTCAATACATAAGGGCGGCAATAATGATGACATAAACAACTATGGTCCAATTTCAATACTAAGTGTCCTCGCAAAAATATTTGAAAAAGCTCTCAATAATAGGATGTTGTCTTTTATTAATAAATCTGTGAAGTTTGATCGGCACCAGCTTGGATTTCAAAACAATTGCAGCACTGAAGCCGCGCTAACAGAAATGTTAAGAAATATTAAAAATACCTTAGACGAGAAAAAATATGTTGCAGCTGTATTTATTGATTTGAAAAAAGCATTTGACACGGTGCAGCATGATACAGTGTTGGAAAAAATAACAGAGACAAGCGCAGCAAAAAAAATGTATTATTGCATAATTTTTTATGCTACAATCTGTTTTTAATGGAATTGACTGTAAAGTTACCTTATATAATGGGTCTCAATTTAGCAAAATCAAACACGTATGAAAGTGCACGGATTTTGCATAGGAGCGTCTTGAATGGGCACAGTTCATTTTTTAGCTGGAAAAAGTAATAGGGACAAAATATAATTTTGAGTTCCTTGGACAAAGTCTGTTAATAAAAATGATCTTAAATGGTAAGTTGTACTTTAGAATAATATAGTAAATACTTTATATGTGAACCTTTTACTTACTTGCTAGTCTTAATCGATATTTATTGGAAATGGTCGTGGAAAACATTGTTCCTAAACTTAAAGAGATGCTTTTAAAAAATTGGGAAATTCAGGCCAAAAATTCGAGATATGGCCAGTATAATGGAGTGCTCTAAGGACGTGATATCCAATGTTCTGAAATCAGTTGCAAAAAGAGAGAGCAGATTAAGAAATCCAAGATTTCACTAACTTCGACGAACGTTTTGGATCATTGTCGTGCATAAATTCCCAATGAAGAGGCATTTCCTCTTCTGAATCTAGAGCGCATATTTTGTCTTTTATTCAAAAAATTTGCCTAACACCAACCGCCGAAAAGGAACCCTCTTATCATTAGAGGTTCGCCACCATGTTAAACAGTGTATCTAAAATCGAATTCCGCATTTCTGGGCCGCCTAACGAAGATATTTCCGTCAGAACTAAACAAATTAATTTTAGTTTTGAAGATGTTGTACTTTGGTCTAACGAAGCCAAAATTAGTTTGTTTGTTTCTGACGGAAAAATCTTCGTTAGGCGGCCCAGAAACGCGGAGTTCGATTCGATATACACTGTTAAGCACGGTGGCGAATCTATAATGATAAGGGGGTTCTTTTTCGGCGGCTAGAAATGAGCTATTTTTTTCGATAAAAGACAAAATATGCGCTGCGGATTACGTAAACATACTTAGTTCAATAATGTTGCCATATGCAGAAGAGGAAATGCCCCTTCAATGGGAATTTATAATTATCCAAAACGTCGTCGAAATTGGTGAAATCTTGGATTTCTTTCTCTGCTCTCTCTTTTTGCAACTGATTTCAGATCATTGCAAGTCATGTTCTTAGAGCACTCCATTATACTGGCCATATCTCGAATTTTTGGCCTGAATTTCCCAATTTTTTAAAAGCATCTCTTTAAGTTTAGGAACAATGTTTTCCACGACCATTTCCAATAAATATCGATTAAATCTAGCAAGTAAGTAAAGGGTCCCCATGTAAAGTATTTACTATATCATTCTAAAGTACAACAAGTACAAGATCATTTTTATTAACAGACTTTGTCCAAGGAACTCAAAATTATATTTTGTCCCTGTTATTTTTTCCAGCTAAAATATGAACTGTGCCCATTCAAGACGCTCCTATGCGAAATCCGTGCACTTTCATACTTGTTTTATTTTGCTAAATTAAGCCCCGTTAAATAACGTAACTTTACAGTCAATTCCATTAAAAACAGATTGTAGCATAAAAAAATATTTAAATAATAAATATATTGCTGCGTTTGTCCCTATTATTTTTTCCAACACTGTATATTATTGGAAAATCTCTATGATCTCGGCGTAAGAGGTACTGTCAATACATAAATAAAAAATACATAAATAAAAAGCTATCTATCACTTAGACCGGTTAAAACTAGAATTGGTAGTGTACTTAGTAATAATGAAACGTTGGAGTGCGGTATAGCACAAGAGTCAAACCTTGGACCAACTTTGTATTCAGAATATAAAAAATGCAGAGCTTATTGCTTCGTTCAACATATTTGCTGATGATACTTGCCTACTATATGCTGCTGAAAATGAAACTGCTCTTGAAACTTTAGTCAATCATGACCTCCTGCTATTTTCAAAAAGGGCAGTTGGCAATAAACTAACTGTCAACGAAAATAAAACAAATGCTATTGGATAACAAAGTAACATGGTATGATCATGTTAACTATCTCATCAAAAAAGTTGTTCCAATTGTTGGGACAATTAGGAGATCGAAACTAGTTTTAGCAAAATCTACGGCAAAACTTCTGATTAGCTCGCATTTATTAACTCATTTCCGTTATAACGTCATAAACTGGTCTTCATGTTCGCAAACGCTTCAAAATACATGTGATCATTTTATCACAAAAGCCATAAAATCCTTGTTCTACTACGATAGACTTTATAGTAAAGCATTGGTATATGAAGAAACAAAATTGCAACGTCTTAACATAATCATTCCGGTTGAAAAAATAAAATTTGTCCATAAAGTCATCAACAAGAATATAAAACAGAATCTGAAAATTGAATAACGTAGCGACATCACCAACAGGACTACAAGATCATCACACAATATACATATTCCGCAAAGCAGAACGCAGAAACATTACGAAAGTCTTATACCCACAGCGTTAATACTATACAACAAACTCCCAAATGATTTACTTCGTATAGCAACTTCAACAAATTCTCGTCGAGAGTTCTTTGCCACGTAAAAATCAACCTCATAGAATTTAATATATAATTTATGTGATATTTAAAAGTATTATAGTTAAGTTATATGCAATTTAAAAAAAAAAAATTTTAAAATGTGATAAATAATGCTATATTATACCCAAAGTAACAATTTGTGGCTTAAGTTTACTTTAGCTGACATTCTCCAAATCAATTTATTTTTTTTGGGGGAATAGAGGGTACAAAATAAAAAAATATAAAAACTTCAAAAAAAGTCGCTCGGATCTAGTTTCGGAGATATTGATATCGGAAGTTGAAGATATAGCTTTTGGAAAAATGATTATAAGTTGGGAACCCCTGAATGGAAAATGGAAAATATGGGTTTCATAGGATAATTTAATGGCCGACAATAATGGTAAGTAAGCAAAGTTTTGAATTTTGACCCATATTTTTGGAGATATTACGATTTTTGGGAAATTTCGAGAAATTTTTTTTTTTTTGAAAAAACCTTATTTTTCCCAAAAAATGTGTTAATGACCTATAATTATTTTAGCATATTAAGATAGCTTAATCTTTTCCCTTTAAAATGATATATAGCTTGTTCTAAATTTTTGCGTATTTACCCCCTTTTTTGCCGGAAAATAAAAAAAAATATTCAATAAATTCTTATAAAAAGTCTCTATTTATGGACAAAAACAATAAAAAACAACAACAACAATTATTATAAGACCATTTGCAATCGCGTGCGCGATTTTTAAACATAAACATGCGCCCTTTCTTTCAACATAACCTAACATTTCAAAAAATTTTTAATTTATTAACCTTATTATTTATAATGAAAATCGTTTTATAATAATAATTGTAGGTATACTAATCGTTGTTGTTGCTGTTTTCCATTGTTTTTGTCCACAAAAACATAGTTTTCATAAGAATTCACTGAATACATTTTTTTTGTTTTTCTTTAAAAAGGATGTAAATTCGCAATAATTTACAGCAAACTATATAACATTTTAAAGGGAATAAAGTAAGCTTTATTATCATGCTAAAAAAGTTTTAGGTCATTAACACATTTTTTGCAAAAAAAAACTTTTTCAAAAAAAAAAAAATTGGTCAAACTTTCAGAAAATTCGTAATATCTCCAAAATTATAGGTCGAATTTCAAAACTTTACTTACCATTATTGTTGGCCGTTAAATTATCCTTCTTATGATATCCATATTTCCTATTTTCCATTCAGGGGTTCCCAACTTATAACCATTTTCATAAAAGCTATATCCGGAACTTCCGATGTCTATATCTCCGATAATATATCCGAGCGACTTTTTTTGATAATTTTATATTTTTTTGTTTTTAACCCCCTTTTACAAAAAAAAAAATTAATAAAATTGGACAATGTCAGCTAAAGTAAACCTGTTCCCAATTTGTAAATTAGTAAAAACAAATGTGATACATAGAATAATATTGTTATTATATTCAATTAGCAGCAATTAGTAAAGAATTAGTAACTATATGAATTGATGAAAACTACATTTTTATCTTGCTCTAAGATATCCCACCACCAGCCATTGGCTGAAGGGATAAACATAGTTCCTAAATTACACAAAGCAAAACATAATGAAATTGTCTATTCTAAGTTTGAATATAAATAAATAAAAAAAAATAATTATTGACAAAAGTTTCAATTCCTCTATAGTGCCCTTAATTTGTTGCACGGAGCTGTATTATAAATTATCTTTCTTATGATATCCATATTTTGGATATCAATTCAGAGATTTCCAATTTACATACATATATTGAGTTTTACAAAAGCTACATACTATATCCGCTATGTACATAATAAAAGTAGGCGAGTGGGACTCAAAGTAAACTTAACCCATTAAACTGTTACAAATTGGGCAAAGGGAGTAATGTTTCGGTCAAGTGAACTCAAGCCATAGTTGACTTTAGTGTGGATGGGAAATTTGTGTCATTCTTCCTGCCTCATTAAATGTGTATTAACAATTCCTTAAAAATGCTCAATACGGGAACAAACCTGCTATCATTAACGAAAGTTTGACACCAATGTTAAATTGCTTGACTGCTGCTTATTTAAAGTATTCTATGTAACAACAAAAATTAATATATTTCAACATCTTACCAAAAAGAATATTTATACTTTCCAAACCGACTTACTTACGAAAACAATTTGTATATCTTCCTGCTTTTTACTCACTTTTCTACTCAAACTTGAGTTTTTCTTCTAATTTAAATCACTTCACTAATTCTTAAGAAAATTTAATTTAACTTTAATTTATTTATGTTATGTTATGTTCAATCGCATGGAAAATTCCATGTGTAATTGCTTAGTTTTGAATTGTACGGATCTTGCGTCAAAATGCATACAAAATTATTGAAATCGTATGAAATATCTAAATTTTTAATAAAAACTCGACTAGTTGAAATCAGGGCTCCCATATGAAATCATATAAATTCCCCAAAAAAATGTTTACCCAAATAAGATCCTATTTTTCAAAAATTTCGTTGAAAAAACTATTAATAATAAATAATTTTTTTGGCGTATATTAACTTTGATAAATTCATAATGATACCCATTACCAAATTTGTTCCCCTCATAAGCAATGGGGAATATAATAAAATAACGTGGTATAATTTTTGGAAAAATAGGCTTTAATGCTGCGTTTTCATGTTATCTTTCCTGATTTTCTACCATCAAATTATTGTAAAAAAGAAAAAGCATCCGGGAAGAATCTAACGCGCTTGGAGAGCGCGAGTGTGAATAGGCATATATGTATGTGCTATTTGTCATGTGCACTCTAAGTTGGACGATGCCAATCGCACAACCATCTTCAGTTGGCGAACATGATTGCGAGTTTGGTCAGAAACGTTGAGCACCGTGATAAAGACTAAACGGCGACTGTGAAACCAAAAAGGCAGAAAGAAAATAAAAGAAAACGATGACAGCTGAACAGGCGATATTTTTTTTGTGGAGCGAGCTGCGAATTTTTTCCCGCCAAAAAAGGGATATAAAAAGAAAATTTGTGATGGAAATCGGATGATTTTGGACGGGAAAGTGAGCGCGAGCGGTCGAGCGGAGATAAGAAAAAAAATTTCAAAAAAAAAATAGAAAAGTTTTGAATGTGTGAACGCGGTGTGAAAAAAAAAAGAAAAACGGAAGAAATATTGACCGGTTATCACGACACTACAATTTTCAGCGCCACGAAACGCAGCTCCATCGTATAATCATACCGCCGTCCACCAGAACATCATCACCAACGCACAATACCAACTTGTCAGTATCATCACGACCCTACAAATTTCAGCGCCACGATAAGCAGCTCCATCGTATAATCATACCGCCGTCCACCAGAACATCATCACCAACGCACAATACCAACTTGTCAGTATCATCACCACACCACAAATTTCAGCGCCACGATACGCAGCACCATCGCATCCTCATAACACCGTCAACCAGCAAAATCATCATCAAAGTACCTACAGCACCACCTACCATTGCCCCACCATCGACCACGAAACCACCCCAGCGGCCACCAAATACGGCAAGCTCTACAAAAAAAAAAACGTATCAACCACCACAGCGGTTAACAACAACAACAGTATAGTGTGGCCAACAGGGCAGTGGCTTAGCAATCCTAGGAGTCGCAGGTATTTTATTTTATTTCGTGTTGGTATTTTTATATTTAAATAAATAAGCGTTAGGAAAACATGGCTGAATAGCAGCTATTTGTAATTGAGTTATAATTTTCTATAATTCCAAAAGAGAAAAAAAAAACACAATAGAAAGAAAATAAATTTTGTTATAAGAAAAAAAAAGTATGAAATCGGCCGAAGTAAAATAAGTAAATTTTGTATATGTAAGACTTAAGGAAGATTGAAATGGTAAAAGAAACTAAAGAAAGGAGTAAAATAAATAAATAATAAAAGAAAAATTAACAAAACTATGAAGGACTAGGTATTTTTGTTCATGTGGTGTAGGTAGGCGGGGGTCGGTAGTGGAGTAAGTTATAGGGGGTGACCATAGAAATCGGGCCAAAGGTCACCCAGGAAAGCTGGTCGACACCAGTTGAGGGAGGGCTGCCCAGGGCCGATACTCGATAGCGAGTATCGGTACTTCAAAGGAATTGAAGAGGTTTTCGGCGCTAAAGTAGGTATCCCCATAATGTTTGTTTTTTTTTGATTTCGAGTCGTTTTTTTTGATTTTGACAGCCTGGTACTTAAGATAAATTTTCTGTCAATACCACTGTTCCATGAGACTGACAAGGACCGCGACATCCGGCGAGCTATAGCCGCGCTACCGCCATAGTACCAGCACGGTCAGGAAGTGGAACGAGGTGCGCTACATCCGGCACCACAGGTCATTGCCAGATCGCAATAACACCTGAGCGAACTGGCAATGATCTGAAACCCCAACGCAGGTAACACGACAGAATGGCGCCCAACTAAGGGGCTCAAGTTTTTGAGTTCCTTCAAAAAAAATTAAAGATTCTTTTCTGTGAGGAGGAGGGGGATGGCTGGATAGCTTTTTGTGAGCGTAAGTCCGTCAGCGTAGAGGTCTCTGCACCGCGACTGCCGTTGCGACGTTTCACTCGAGGTTTCCAGAAATCCTTTAGTCTTCTTTACAGATGACAATTTTTATTGAAATACATTTCCTTTTTGCAATTTATTTTCTTTTTGCAACTGTGTAAGTCATGAACCATTAAAGCCTTTGTGTTTGAGTTCATTTGCGACACAGCAGCAAAAATAAAGTCTTTTAAAATAGTTTCAGTCATTGATTCTGTAGTTTTTTTACTTGCTTTGGTGCGCAGGAAGCCTACGTTATTTTCTCGTCGGTTTCGGCTTAGGCAATTATTGTGTGGAAATTCGATCATGAACGTTTTGTTTTTATTTTCAGTGTTGTAAATTTGGCGCAAGCCAATACATGGTTGCGGCAAGTTTGTTTCAGAATTTTTGGGCAAATGACAATTTATTTAAAAAAAAAAAAAACATTTTTCTTTCTGAATAAAATTTTACGTTCTGCAACTGTGTAAGTCCTGGTTCATTTAAGCCTTTGAGTTTGGTTCCAGTTGCGACACAGCGGCAGAAGCTAAATTTTCCTAAATTATCAAATTTTTTTTTAGTGCTTTATAAAATATATAATTTTCATTCAATTCAATTTTCAAAAAAAAAAAAAAAAAAAGATTCTCGCTTGGGAGGAGGATGTGGATGGTCGGATGATTTTAGAATAAACGTAAGTCCGTCAGCGTAAAGGTCTTTGTACCGCGACTGCCGTTGCGACGTTTATCTAAGTTTTCCAAAGGTCATTTTATTTCTCTTTGCAAGCGACAATTTTTTGAAAAAAGAAAAAGGATTTTCGTTTGGACTGGTGAAGGGTACAGGTGGAAAACCTGATTGTAAATGTAAGTCCGTCAGCGTAAAGATCTTTGTACCACGACTGTCGTTGCGACATTCACATAAGGTTTTTAAAAAACCACTTTGTATTTTTTTTTTGGCAAACGATAATTTTTTTCAAAAACATTTTTTTTTCTTGGAAAAATTTAACGTCCCTCAACTGGGTAAGTCATGAACCACATAAGTCTTTGAGCTTGAGTTCATTTGCGACACAGCGGCGGAAGATAAAATTTTTTTAATAATTAATAATAATAATAATTTAATTTTTTTTTTAACAAACAACTTATTATCGTTCATGGTCGGGTGAGGCACAAGATGTCTGATTTAATTTTTTTTTAAAAAAAAAAAGAAGAAAATAAATTTTTTTTTTAATTTTGATCCGGCAGGCTAGAAAGGCAACAAACAGATTTAAACTGAAGCGTTTAACATACGCTAAAATATGAATTCCTTTGATAATTTTTTTTGTAACGTTACACTACCGCTCCGCTGTTCTACACCACAAGACATAGCACCAAATCAATCCGTTTTTGAAAAAGTACGAAAACAAACAAAATTTTTTTTTGATTTTGAAAATTTTTGTGATATATTATAAATCATTTATTCATTTAAAATTTTTAATTATTGTGGTTAGTACTAGGAATCAACAAAAAATGAATACACCGACATTAGACACTGAAAATCCTACCAGAGGAGTGACCTTGACACCGACTACGACTTCGACAGTTTTTACAGGGACTCTCCCAAAAACAACTACTACTACAACATTAACGACTACAACAACAACATATAACCAACCGATAACAACAGCTAGCGTAACTGCAGCGCGAGAGTACCATCTTTCCAACGACAGTTCTCTAACGTCGCCTGAGTTCAGCAGCTATGCAGCGCTAGACGTACGCAGATTGTTTAGGCAACAACAACAAACGAAGCCGCAAAAAGTTCATAAATCCTGGTGGTCCGAGCGATTTCTGAGCCAACAACAAACAACACAGGAAACACACTTATGCGACTACGTAAAATCGACGGTGGGCTTAGCGCAAGTCGAAATGATGCGCAATATGGAGGATCGCTTACGGGTGATGTTACCTGAACTAATAGCAGAGAGCCGGCAATCATTGACGTCACAACGTTTAACTAGCGTACCATCTACAGACAATCTTCAGCCACAACCACCACCAACAACGACTAATTCGCAGGAGTTTCAAGGGTTTGCAGCAGAGCAACCGCAAGTACAACAGGCATCACAAGTAAGTGCGCGTTCACAACAGCTACCTCAACAGATACAACAAAACACACAACAAGCCGAATAATTAAATCCACCACCACCAATGCAACAGCAACGCGTAATAAACATGGAGCAAGCACAACAACCATACAGTGCACCACAGCCGCGAAATTTATTCCAGCCAACTTATCATCCGAATCACATTCGAAATGTACACCATGAGCCTTTTATACCACAACAAAATTTTGGATTACCTCAAATGCACATGACGCAAGATCCGCAGCGACGAGCTGATTTGGACAAATGGGGATTTAAATTTGATGGCACCTCAAGGTCAATTAGCGTGGACGAATTTGTGTTCCGTGTCGAGACGTTGTGTGACGATTATAGGTATCCTTGGCCCGAAGTGATTCGAAACTTTCATAGTTTACTAAATGGAAGTGCAGCTCAATGGTTCTGGAATTATAGACGCTTAAACCGAATAACAAATTGGTATCCTCTGCGTGAAGCGTTATTATCGCAGTTTAAGCGGCATGAAAGTGATTTTGACATCCAACGCCAAATAATGGATCGTCGACAACACAGAGACGAGGCTTTTGATGATTTTTATCAAGCGGTGCTGTCACTCAGGAATCAACAACGAAATCCAATGGCTGAACAAGATCTGATGGACATTATGCGAAGCAATCTAAGGAAAGAAATGTCACAATTGCTGTTTGCAATGCGGAAATGAGCAAAAAGGCCGAAGCACTTTTAAATCACCAGAGACAAATTTACCAACCACCACAGCGAGTATATGTACCACGTCCGGCGCAAGTGCATGAGCTAGCATATGAAGAAACGGCTCCCGACCAAGAATTTGAAGTCGACGCTATTGCAGCTACGAGTAGTATCCAATGTTGGAATTGCAAACAGCATGGACATAATTTTGTTGAATGCCCATCCAACGTAAGGAGAATCTTTTGTTTCAAGTGCGGGATGGATAATGTTGTAACCCCGAAGTGCCCGAAATGCCAGGGAAACCGCATGACGAACGCGATGAAGGTAGGGTTGGACTCGCGTTCGACTCAAACAAACACGAACTGAAAACCCAAACGACTCAGACTGAAGACCAACATAACGAAACACAAATTAAATTTAAAATTTTAGAAAGAAATAATGAATTGATGAATTTAAATGAACCTAGAATTAAGAAAATTAAACCTTTTCATATTAAATTAAAAGAATATGAAGAAATTAGAAATAGAATATTTTCAGATAAGCCAACGAAAATTGAAAAGACTAGACATAGATATAAAATAAGAAAAAATAATAGAAGTGAAATAGCAAGTGCAGAGTTGTATGAAGGCGATGACAGTCGGTTTTATGCAAAAATAGAATTTCAAAATCACATTGTTGAAGGGTTAATAGACAGTGGCGCAACAGTTTCCTGTTTAGGAAAAGATTGTATAGAGTTTATTGATAAAATTAATGTGCCAATTTTCAAGTTTAAGTCTTTCATCAAAACAGCAGATGGTCGGTTTCACGCAATTGTTGGTCGTGTGAAAATTCCTTTTAAATTTAATGGAAAACAACAAGAAATTGTCTTGTATTTGGTACCATATCTAAAACGCGAATTATTTCTAGGAGTTGATTTTATCAAAATGTTTAACCTTTTGTCACTCAACATCGACAGTATAACAACTAATAATATTATTTTAGACGAAGATTTTCAGGATGTAAATTTACCTAAAATGCATACGTTGACAGCGGAACAACAGCAGCGATAACGTTATAGCGAAATTTCCATGTTTCACGAAGAAAGGTCTAGGCAAAACTCCATTCGAAGAGCATCATATAGACACTGGGGATGCGGTGCCTATCAAGGATAAGCATTATCCTGTCTCGCCGGCTGTCCAAAAACTCATGTTTGCAGAGTTGGATAGGATGCTTTCATTGGGAGTCATTGAGCCAAGCGAAAGTCCATGGAATAATAGAGTGGCTTTTGTCCGCAAAGGCGAAAAATGTAGACTGTGCTTGGACGCTCGCAAACTCAATGCACTCACAGTGAAGGACGCCTACCCACTCCCACACATTGAGGGACTGCTCAGTCGACTGGGCGATACTCACTACATCTCAAGCGTTGATCTGAAAGATGCTTTTTGGCAGATTCCGCTTGCTGCAAACAGTAGAGAAAAGACAGCTTTCACAATCCCAGGACGCCCGCTTTTTCATTTTACCGTCATGCCCTTTGGATTGTGTATCCCAAAAGCCCAAAGGTTATGTCGGTTGATGGACAAGGTGGTGCCTGCCCATCTTCGTGAAAGCGTTTTTATATATTTGGACGATTTGCTTGCAAAAATTAGAATTGGTAGCTAAACTTTTAAATAAAGCAAATTTAACAATAAATGTTGCTAAATCAAAGTTCTGCTGTCGAGAGTTGAAGTACCTGGGTTACATAATTGGTGAAGGAAAATTGCTTCCTGATCCCGAAAAGGTTCAAGCAATTGAAAAATACACGTATCCGAAAACTCCAAAACAAGTCCGAAGTTTTATGGGAGCCACCGGGTGGTATCGACGTTTTATCCAAGATTACGCAACTATTGCGGCTCCGATCTTTGATACCCTGAAAAAAGCCAAACAATTTAATTTCAATGATGAAGCGAAGGCAGCTTTTGAAAAATTAAAACTGGCACTGATTTCAAGTCCCGTGTTGTCTCACCCAGATTTCGTAAAACATTTTTATGTCCAGTGCGACGCTTCCAACATTGGTATCGGGGGTGTGTTATTTCAGAAAGACGATGAAGATGGAGAACATCCAATCGCTTACTATTCGCAGAAACTTACTCCAGCACAGAAGAACTATTCGGTGACCGAACGTGAATGCTTGGCGGTAGTAGTGGCGATAACGAAGTTCCGAGCTTATATTGAACTGATGCCTTTCAGCGTAATAACTGACCATTCAAGTCTTAAGTGGCTCATGTCACACAAAGATCTGACTAGTCGGCTGGCACGCTGGAGTTTATACCTCCAAGGTTTCAGTTTCGATGTTTTGCATCGGAAAGGAACAAAGAACATCGTTCCAGACACGTTATCTCGTTACGACATGGATGAAGTCAGCTGCCATGTCAAGTCCTTGATCGATCTCGAGTCACCGGAGTTCGGTAGTGAAGAGTACAAAGATTTACTGCAAACCATTAAAGAAAATCACACACAGTTGCCCGATTTGAAAGTTGTTGATGGATTCGCTTATAAGCGAACAATGCACTATGATGGAACACCTGAAGGTGAAGATTTTGCGTGGAAGTTGTGGGTACCAATTCCGCTGACGCACGCTATCATTGAAAACGCTAATCAGCCTCCTGAGGTTGCTCACGGTGGGTTTACCAAAACTTTAAAACGAATAAAAGAATATTTTTACTGGCCAAACATGAACATTCAAACTCGAACTTTTGTTAATAATTGCCAAGTCTGCAAAGAATGTAAGCCAGCAAATAGAATTTTAAGACCACCAATGGGTCAAGAGTCAAGGGTCGAACGACCTTTCCAAAAAATTTACCTTGACTTTTTGGGACCATATGTCAGGTCAACAAAGAAAAATACTTATATCTTCATAGTTCTAGACTATTTCACTAAATTTACCCTTTTGAAAGCCATGACCAAAGCAACGGCCAAAAATGTTATACACTTTTTGATTTCGGAAGTTTTCCACAAATTTGGTACTCCAGAAACAATCATGTCAGACAATGGTGCACAATTTGTAAGCAAGGAATTTGCAGAAATGATCGACACATTCGGTATTAACCATGTCCGCACGGCTAACTATGCTCCCCAAGCAAATGCCTCGGAGCGAGTAAATCAATCGATTCTCGCCGCCATCCGTTCATATTTGGACAAAGATCAAAGCCATTGGGACAAACATTTATCTGAAATCGAATGTGCGCTACGATCCTCTGTACATTCCTCAATAGGAATGACTCCTTATTTTGCTCTGTTTGGCACCAACATGATAACCCATGCAAGCACTTATAAACTGGCTCGAAAACTAGGAATCCTTAGGGATCCCGAAACATCGGTAATACCAAAACCTGTAAAACAAGACTTGATCCGTGAAACGATCCGTGAACGTTTACATCAAAGTTATAAAAAACATGCTAAAAGTTATAATATAAGAAGCCGTAAGACTAAGTTCTTGCCCGGGCAAGAAGTGTATCGACGAAATTTTCAATTAAGCGATTTTTCAAAACAAATTAGTGCCAAGCTCTCAAAGAAATTTTTAAAATGTAGAATAGTCAAACCGGTTGGAAACTGTTTATATGAGATAGAAGACTTGAATGGCAAATCGATAGGCATTTTTCATGCTAAAGATTTAAAACAATAGAAAAACTAAATAAAAGTTAGGTGTTGGTATTCCTTTTTTCAGAATACAAGTGGAATGGCGGCTTAGCTGTCAGATTCACACAATTCGAAACTGCGACAACTGTTGGCAAAACTGTGAATTGGCCTTGAAATAAAAGTGTTTAGAAAAGACGAAATCTGAGCCTCTCACTCTGTACTTTAAAATTTAAATTTCACCACGAAAACGACAATTATAATTGGGTTGGTGCTATGTCTCCATGCTCTAGAACTTCAATGGTTGATTAATAGTTACAGTTGCAATTGGTTTCTTTCGTTAGTTTTCTTTTGGAATTACTATCTGATTAATCATATGAAAACAAATTTTGTCCGTATTAAAATATCATCAACAATTGTAATATTAAACCTTATTCAGAAATATTGTACTAAGTTTCACAAGGCTTAAAATTTAATTCTTTGAAAGAAACCACGGCTCCATTGGGTTTTGGGCTGGCACTGTCCGGTTCGTTACGCTATGCTGAGTCGTTGTATGGTCCGGTTCACGCACACTGGTGAAAACTCGATGAATAGTAGCAGAAAGACTCAAGCTGTACAATAAAAATAATGTGACAACGGTGTAATGGTGAGGGTAGTGGCACGCTTTTCCCATTCATCTCTCGAACAAGGATGCTCTTCTAGATCACTGGGTTTGTCATGTGCACTCTAAGTTGGACGATGCCAATCGCACAACCATCTTCAGTTGGCGAACATGATTGCGAGTTTGGTCAGAAACGTTGAGCACCGTGATAAAGTCTAAACGGCGACTGTGAAACCAAAAAGGCAGAAAGAAAATAAAAGAAAACGATGACAGCTGAACAGGCGATATTTTTTTTTGTGGAGCGAGCTGCGAATTTTTTCCCGCCAAAAAAGGGATATAAAAAGAAAATTTGTGATGGAAATCGGATGATTTTGGACGGGAAAGTGAGCGCGAGCGGGCGAGTGGAGATAAGAAAAAAAATTTCAAAAAAAAATAGAAAAGTTTTGAATGTGTGAACGCGGTGTGAAAAAAAAAGAAAAACGGAAGAAATATTGACCGGTTATCACGACACTACAATTTTCAGCGCCACGAAATGCAGCTCCATCGTATAATCATACCGCCGTCCACCAGAACATCATCACCAACGCACAATACCAACTTGTCAGTATCATCACGACCCTACAAATTTCAGCGCCACGATAAGCAGCTCCATCGTATAGTCATACCGCCGTCCACCAGAACATCATCACCAACGCACAATACCAACTTGTCAGTATCATCACCACACCACAAATTTCAGCGCCACGATACGCAGCACCATAGCATCCTCATAACACCGTCAACCAGCAAAATCATCATCAAAGTACCTACAGCACCACCTACCATTGCCCCACCATCGACCACGAAACCACCCCAGCGGCCACCAAATACGGCAAGCTCTACAAAAAAAAAAACGTATCAACCACCACAGCGGTTAACAACAACAACAGTATAGTGTGGCCAACAGGGCAGTGGCTTAGCAATCCTAGGAGTCGCAGGTATTTTATTTTATTTCGTGTTGGTATTTTTATATTTAAATAAATAAGCGTTAGGAAAACATGGCTGAATAGCAGCTATTTGTAATTGAGTTATAATTTTCTATAATTCCAAAAGAGAAAAAAAAACACAATAGAAAGAAAATAAATTTTGTTATAAGAAAAAAAAAGTATGAAATCGGCCGAAGTAAAATAAGTAAATTTTGTATATGTAAGACTTAAGGAAGATTGAAATGGTAAAAGAAACTAAAGAAAGGAGTAAAATAAATAAATAATAAAAGAAAAATTAACAAAACTATGAAGGACTAGGTATTTTTGTTCATGTGGTGTAGGTAGGCGGGGGTCGGTAGTGGAGTAAGTTATAGGGGGTGACCATAGAAATCGGGCCAAAGGTCACCCAGGAAAGCTGGTCGACACCAGTTGAGGGAGGGCTGCCCAGGGCCGATACTCGATAGCGAGTATCGGTACTTCAAAGGAATTGAAGAGGTTTTCGGCGCTAAAGTAGGTATCCCCATAATGTTTGTTTTTTTTTGATTTCGAGGCGTTTTTTTTGATTTTGACAGCCTGGTACTTAAGATAAATTTTCTGTCAATACCACTGTTCCATGAGACTGACAAGGACCGCGACATCCGGCGAGCTATAGCCGCGCTACCGCCATAGTACCAGCACGGTCAGGAAGTGGAACGAGGTGCGCTACATCCGGCACCACAGGTCATTGCCAGATCGCAATAACACCTGAGCGAACTGGCAATGATCTGAAACCCCAACGCAGGTAACACGACAGAATGGCGCCCAACTAAGGGGCTCAAGTTTTTGAGTTCCTTCAAAAAAAATTAAAGATTCTTTTCTGTGAGGAGGAGGGGGATGGCTGGACAGCTTTTTGTGAGCGTAAGTCCGTCAGCGTAGAGGTCTCTGCACCGCGACTGCCGTTGCGACGTTTCACTCGAGGTTTCCAGAAATCCTTTAGTCTTCTTTACAGATGACAATTTTTATTGAAATACATTTTTTGCAATTTATTTTCTTTTTGCAACTGTGTAAGTCATGAACCATTAAAGCCTTTGTGTTTGAGTTCATTTGCGACACAGCAGCAAAAATAAAGTCTTTTAAAATAGTTTCAGTCATTGATTCTGTAGTTTTTTTACTTGCTTTGGTGCGCAGGAAGCCTACGTTATTTTCTCGTCGGTTTCGGCTTAGGCAATTATTGTGTGGAAATTCGATCATGAACGTTTTGTTTTTATTTTCAGTGTTGTAAATTTGGCGCAAGCCAATACATGGTTGCGGCAAGTTTGTTTCAGAATTTTTGGGCAAATGACAATTTATTTAAAAAAAAAAAAAACATTTTTCTTTCTGAATAAAATTTTACGTTCTGCAACTGTGTAAGTCCTGGTTCATTTAAGCCTTTGAGTTTGGTTCCAGTTGCGACACAGCGGCAGAAGCTAAATTTTCCTAAATTATCAAATTTTTTTTTAGTGCTTTATAAAATATATAATTTTCATTCAATTCAATTTTCAAAAAAAAAAAAAAAAAAAGATTCTCGCTTGGGAGGAGGATGTGGATGGTCGGATGATTTTAGAATAAACGTAAGTCCGTCAGCGTAAAGGTCTTTGTACCGCGACTGCCGTTGCGACGTTTATCTAAGTTTTCCAAAGGTCATTTTATTTCTCTTTGCAAGCGACAATTTTTTGAAAAAAGAAAAAGGATTTTCGTTTGGACTGGTGAAGGGTACAGGTGGAAAACCTGATTGTAAATGTAAGTCCGTCAGCGTAAAGATCTTTGTACCACGACTGTCGTTGCGACATTCACATAAGGTTTTTAAAAAACCACTTTGTATTTTTTTTTTGGCAAACGATAATTTTTTTCAAAAACATTTTTTTTTCTTGGAAAAATTTAACGTCCCTCAACTGGGTAAGTCATGAACCACATAAGTCTTTGAGCTTGAGTTCATTTGCGACACAGCGGCGGAAGATAAAATTTTTTTAATAATTAATAATAATAATAATTTAATTTTTTTTTTAACAAACAACTTATTATCGTTCATGGTCGGGTGAGGCACAAGATGTCTGATTTAATTTTTTTTTAAAAAAAAAAAGAAGAAAATAAATTTTTTTTTTAATTTTGATCCGGCAGGCTAGAAAGGCAACAAACAGATTTAAACTGAAGCGTTTAACATACGCTAAAATATGAATTCCTTTGATAATTTTTTTTGTAACGTTACACTACCGCTCCGCTGTTCTACACCACAAGACATAGCACCAAATCAATCCGTTTTTGAAAAAGTACGAAAACAAACAAAATTTTTTTTTGATTTTGAAAATTTTTGTGATATATTATAAATCATTTATTCATTTAAAATTTTTAATTATTGTGGTTAGTACTAGGAATCAACAAAAAATGAATACACCGACATTAGACACTGAAAATCCTACCAGAGGAGTGACCTTGACACCGACTACGACTTCGACAGTTTTTACAGGGACTCTCCCAAAAACAACTACTACTACAACATTAACGACTACAACAACAACATATAACCAACCGATAACAACAGCTAGCGTAACTGCAGCGCGAGAGTACCATCTTTCCAACGACAGTTCTCTAACGTCGCCTGAGTTCAGCAGCTATGCAGCGCTAGACGTACGCAGATTGTTTAGGCAACAACAACAAACGAAGCCGCAAAAAGTTCATAAATCCTGGTGGTCCGAGCGATTTCTGAGCCAACAACAAACAACACAGGAAACACACTTATGCGACTACGTAAAATCGACGGTGGGCTTAGCGCAAGTCGAAATGATGCGCAATATGGAGGATCGCTTACGGGTGATGTTACCTGAACTAATAGCAGAGAGCCGGCAATCATTGACGTCACAACGTTTAACTAGCGTACCATCTACAGACAATCTTCAGCCACAACCACCACCAACAACGACTAATTCGCAGGAGTTTCAAGGGTTTGCAGCAGAGCAACCGCAAGTACAACAGGCATCACAAGTAAGTGCGCGTTCACAACAGCTACCTCAACAGATACAACAAAACACACAACAAGCCGAATAATTAAATCCACCACCACCAATGCAACAGCAACGCGTAATAAACATGGAGCAAGCACAACAACCATACAGTGCACCACAGCCGCGAAATTTATTCCAGCCAACTTATCATCCGAATCACATTCGAAATGTACACCATGAGCCTTTTATACCACAACAAAATTTTGGATTACCTCAAATGCACATGACGCAAGATCCGCAGCGACGAGCTGATTTGGACAAATGGGGATTTAAATTTGATGGCACCTCAAGGTCAATTAGCGTGGACGAATTTGTGTTCCGTGTCGAGACGTTGTGTGACGATTATAGGTATCCTTGGCCCGAAGTGATTCGAAACTTTCATAGTTTACTAAATGGAAGTGCAGCTCAATGGTTCTGGAATTATAGACGCTTAAACCGAATAACAAATTGGTATCCTCTGCGTGAAGCGTTATTATCGCAGTTTAAGCGGCATGAAAGTGATTTTGACATCCAACGCCAAATAATGGATCGTCGACAACACAGAGACGAGGCTTTTGATGATTTTTATCAAGCGGTGCTGTCACTCAGGAATCAACAACGAAATCCAATGGCTGAACAAGATCTGATGGACATTATGCGAAGCAATCTAAGGAAAGAAATGTCACAATTGCTGTTTGCAATGCGGAAATGAGCAAAAAGGCCGAAGCACTTTTAAATCACCAGAGACAAATTTACCAACCACCACAGCGAGTATATGTACCACGTCCGGCGCAAGTGCATGAGCTAGCATATGAAGAAACGGCTCCCGACCAAGAATTTGAAGTCGACGCTATTGCAGCTACGAGTAGTATCCAATGTTGGAATTGCAAACAGCATGGACATAATTTTGTTGAATGCCCATCCAACGTAAGGAGAATCTTTTGTTTCAAGTGCGGGATGGATAATGTTGTAACCCCGAAGTGCCCGAAATGCCAGGGAAACCGCATGACGAACGCGATGAAGGTAGGGTTGGACTCGCGTTCGACTCAAACAAACACGAACTGAAAACCCAAACGACTCAGACTGAAGACCAACATAACGAAACACAAATTAAATTTAAAATTTTAGAAAGAAATAATGAATTGATGAATTTAAATGAACCTAGAATTAAGAAAATTAAACCTTTTCATATTAAATTAAAAGAATATGAAGAAATTAGAAATAGAATATTTTCAGATAAGCCAACGAAAATTGAAAAGACTAGACATAGATATAAAATAAGAAAAAATAATAGAAGTGAAATAGCAAGTGCAGAGTTGTATGAAGGCGATGACAGTCGGTTTTATGCAAAAATAGAATTTCAAAATCACATTGTTGAAGGGTTAATAGACAGTGGCGCAACAGTTTCCTGTTTAGGAAAAGATTGTATAGAGTTTATTGATAAAATTAATGTGCCAATTTTCAAGTTTAAGTCTTTCATCAAAACAGCAGATGGTCGGTTTCACGCAATTGTTGGTCGTGTGAAAATTCCTTTTAAATTTAATGGAAAACAACAAGAAATTGTCTTGTATTTGGTACCATATCTAAAACGCGAATTATTTCTAGGAGTTGATTTTATCAAAATGTTTAACCTTTTGTCACTCAACATCGACAGTATAACAACTAATAATATTATTTTAGACGAAGATTTTCAGGATGTAAATTTACCTAAAATGCATACGTTGACAGCGGAACAACAGCAGCGATAACGTTATAGCGAAATTTCCATGTTTCACGAAGAAAGGTCTAGGCAAAACTCCATTCGAAGAGCATCATATAGACACTGGGGATGCGGTGCCTATCAAGGATAAGCATTATCCTGTCTCGCCGGCTGTCCAAAAACTCATGTTTGCAGAGTTGGATAGGATGCTTTCATTGGGAGTCATTGAGCCAAGCGAAAGTCCATGGAATAATAGAGTGGCTTTTGTCCGCAAAGGCGAAAAATGTAGACTGTGCTTGGACGCTCGCAAACTCAATGCACTCACAGTGAAGGACGCCTACCCACTCCCACACATTGAGGGACTGCTCAGTCGACTGGGCGATACTCACTACATCTCAAGCGTTGATCTGAAAGATGCTTTTTGGCAGATTCCGCTTGCTGCAAACAGTAGAGAAAAGACAGCTTTCACAATCCCAGGACGCCCGCTTTTTCATTTTACCGTCATGCCCTTTGGATTGTGTATCCCAAAAGCCCAAAGGTTATGTCGGTTGATGGACAAGGTGGTGCCTGCCCATCTTCGTGAAAGCGTTTTTATATATTTGGACGATTTGCTTGCAAAAATTAGAATTGGTAGCTAAACTTTTAAATAAAGCAAATTTAACAATAAATGTTGCTAAATCAAAGTTCTGCTGTCGAGAGTTGAAGTACCTGGGTTACATAATTGGTGAAGGAAAATTGCTTCCTGATCCCGAAAAGGTTCAAGCAATTGAAAAATACACGTATCCGAAAACTCCAAAACAAGTCCGAAGTTTTATGGGAGCCACCGGGTGGTATCGACGTTTTATCCAAGATTACGCAACTATTGCGGCTCCGATCTTTGATACCCTGAAAAAAGCCAAACAATTTAATTTCAATGATGAAGCGAAGGCAGCTTTTGAAAAATTAAAACTGGCACTGATTTCAAGTCCCGTGTTGTCTCACCCAGATTTCGTAAAACATTTTTATGTCCAGTGCGACGCTTCCAACATTGGTATCGGGGGTGTGTTATTTCAGAAAGACGATGAAGATGGAGAACATCCAATCGCTTACTATTCGCAGAAACTTACTCCAGCACAGAAGAACTATTCGGTGACCGAACGTGAATGCTTGGCGGTAGTAGTGGCGATAACGAAGTTCCGAGCTTATATTGAACTGATGCCTTTCAGCGTAATAACTGACCATTCAAGTCTTAAGTGGCTCATGTCACACAAAGATCTGACTAGTCGGCTGGCACGCTGGAGTTTATACCTCCAAGGTTTCAGTTTCGATGTTTTGCATCGGAAAGGAACAAAGAACATCGTTCCAGACACGTTATCTCGTTACGACATGGATGAAGTCAGCTGCCATGTCAAGTCCTTGATCGATCTCGAGTCACCGGAGTTCGGTAGTGAAGAGTACAAAGATTTACTGCAAACCATTAAAGAAAATCACACACAGTTGCCCGATTTGAAAGTTGTTGATGGATTCGCTTATAAGCGAACAATGCACTATGATGGAACACCTGAAGGTGAAGATTTTGCGTGGAAGTTGTGGGTACCAATTCCGCTGACGCACGCTATCATTGAAAACGCTAATCAGCCTCCTGAGGTTGCTCACGGTGGGTTTACCAAAACTTTAAAACGAATAAAAGAATATTTTTACTGGCCAAACATGAACATTCAAACTCGAACTTTTGTTAATAATTGCCAAGTCTGCAAAGAATGTAAGCCAGCAAATAGAATTTTAAGACCACCAATGGGTCAAGAGTCAAGGGTCGAACGACCTTTCCAAAAAATTTACCTTGACTTTTTGGGACCATATGTCAGGTCAACAAAGAAAAATACTTATATCTTCATAGTTCTAGACTATTTCACTAAATTTACCCTTTTGAAAGCCATGACCAAAGCAACGGCCAAAAATGTTATACACTTTTTGATTTCGGAAGTTTTCCACAAATTTGGTACTCCAGAAACAATCATGTCAGACAATGGTGCACAATTTGTAAGCAAGGAATTTGCAGAAATGATCGACACATTCGGTATTAACCATGTCCGCACGGCTAACTATGCTCCCCAAGCAAATGCCTCGGAGCGAGTAAATCAATCGATTCTCGCCGCCATCCGTTCATATTTGGACAAAGATCAAAGCCATTGGGACAAACATTTATCTGAAATCGAATGTGCGCTACGATCCTCTGTACATTCCTCAATAGGAATGACTCCTTATTTTGCTCTGTTTGGCACCAACATGATAACCCATGCAAGCACTTATAAACTGGCTCGAAAACTAGGAATCCTTAGGGATCCCGAAACATCGGTAATACCAAAACCTGTAAAACAAGACTTGATCCGTGAAACGATCCGTGAACGTTTACATCAAAGTTATAAAAAACATGCTAAAAGTTATAATATAAGAAGCCGTAAGACTAAGTTCTTGCCCGGGCAAGAAGTGTATCGACGAAATTTTCAATTAAGCGATTTTTCAAAACAAATTAGTGCCAAGCTCTCAAAGAAATTTTTAAAATGTAGAATAGTCAAACCGGTTGGAAACTGTTTATATGAGATAGAAGACTTGAATGGCAAATCGATAGGCATTTTTCATGCTAAAGATTTAAAACAATAGAAAAACTAAATAAAAGTTAGGTGTTGGTATTCCTTTTTTCAGAATACAAGTGGAATGGCGGCTTAGCTGTCAGATTCACACAATTCGAAACTGCGACAACTGTTGGCAAAACTGTGAATTGGCCTTGAAATAAAAGTGTTTAGAAAAGACGAAATCTGAGCCTCTCACTCTGTACTTTAAAATTTAAATTTCACCACGAAAACGACAATTATAATTGGGTTGGTGCTATGTCTCCATGCTCTAGAACTTCAATGGTTGATTAATAGTTACAGTTGCAATTGGTTTCTTTCGTTAGTTTTCTTTTGGAATTACTATCTGATTAATCATATGAAAACAAATTTTGTCCGTATTAAAATATCATCAACAATTGTAATATTAAACCTTATTCAGAAATATTGTACTAAGTTTCACAAGGCTTAAAATTTAATTCTTTGAAAGAAACCACGGCTCCATTGGGTTTTGGGCTGGCACTGTCCGGTTCGTTACGCTATGCTGAGTCGTTGTATGGTCCGGTTCACGCACACTGGTGAAAACTCGATGAATAGTAGCAGAAAGACTCAAGCTGTACAATAAAAATAATGTGACAACGGTGTAATGGTGAGGGTAGTGGCACGCTTTTCCCATTCATCTCTCGAACAAGGATGCTCTTCTAGATCACTGGGTTTGTCATGTGCACTCTAAGTTGGACGATGCCAATCGCACAACCATCTTCAGTTGGCGAACATGATTGCGAGTTTGGTCAGAAACGTTGAGCACCGTGATAAAGTCTAAACGGCGACTGTGAAACCAAAAAGGCAGAAAGAAAATAAAAGAAAACGATGACAGCTGAACAGGCGATATTTTTTTTTGTGGAGCGAGCTGCGAATTTTTTCCCGCCAAAAAAGGGATATAAAAAGAAAATTTGTGATGGAAATCGGATGATTTTGGACGGGAAAGTGAGCGCGAGCGGGCGAGTGGAGATAAGAAAAAAAATTTCAAAAAAAAATAGAAAAGTTTTGAATGTGTGAACGCGGTGTGAAAAAAAAAGAAAAACGGAAGAAATATTGACCGGTTATCACGACACTACAATTTTCAGCGCCACGAAATGCAGCTCCATCGTATAATCATACCGCCGTCCACCAGAACATCATCACCAACGCACAATACCAACTTGTCAGTATCATCACGACCCTACAAATTTCAGCGCCACGATAAGCAGCTCCATCGTATAGTCATACCGCCGTCCACCAGAACATCATCACCAACGCACAATACCAACTTGTCAGTATCATCACCACACCACAAATTTCAGCGCCACGATACGCAGCACCATCGCATCCTCATAACACCGTCAACCAGCAAAATCATCATCAAAGTACCTACAGCACCACCTACCATTGCCCCACCATCGACCACGAAACCACCCCAGCGGCCACCAAATACGGCAAGCTCTACAAAAAAAAAAACGTATCAACCACCACAGCGGTTAACAACAACAACAGTATAGTGTGGCCAACAGGGCAGTGGCTTAGCAATCCTAGGAGTCGCAGGTATTTTATTTTATTTCGTGTTGGTATTTTTATATTTAAATAAATAAGCGTTAGGAAAACATGGCTGAATAGCAGCTATTTGTAATTGAGTTATAATTTTCTATAATTCCAAAAGAGAAAAAAAAAACACAATAGAAAGAAAATAAATTTTGTTATAAGAAAAAAAAAGTATGAAATCGGCCGAAGTAAAATAAGTAAATTTTGTATATGTAAGACTTAAGGAAGATTGAAATGGTAAAAGAAACTAAAGAAAGGAGTAAAATAAATAAATAATAAAAGAAAAATTAACAAAACTATGAAGGACTAGGTATTTTTGTTCATGTGGTGTAGGTAGGCGGGGGTCGGTAGTGGAGTAAGTTATAGGGGGTGACCATAGAAATCGGGCCAAAGGTCACCCAGGAAAGCTGGTCGACACCAGTTGAGGGAGGGCTGCCCAGGGCCGATACTCGATAGCGAGTATCGGTACTTCAAAGGAATTGAAGAGGTTTTCGGCGCTAAAGTAGGTATCCCCATAATGTTTGTTTTTTTTTGATTTCGAGGCGTTTTTTTTGATTTTGACAGCCTGGTACTTAAGATAAATTTTCTGTCAATACCACTGTTCCATGAGACTGACAAGGACCGCGACATCCGGCGAGCTATAGCCGCGCTACCGCCATAGTACCAGCACGGTCAGGAAGTGGAACGAGGTGCGCTACATCCGGCACCACAGGTCATTGCCAGATCGCAATAACACCTGAGCGAACTGGCAATGATCTGAAACCCCAACGCAGGTAACACGACAGAATGGCGCCCAACTAAGGGGCTCAAGTTTTTGAGTTCCTTCAAAAAAAATTAAAGATTCTTTTCTGTGAGGAGGAGGGGGATGGCTGGACAGCTTTTTGTGAGCGTAAGTCCGTCAGCGTAGAGGTCTCTGCACCGCGACTGCCGTTGCGACGTTTCACTCGAGGTTTCCAGAAATCCTTTAGTCTTCTTTACAGATGACAATTTTTATTGAAATACATTTTTTGCAATTTATTTTCTTTTTGCAACTGTGTAAGTCATGAACCATTAAAGCCTTTGTGTTTGAGTTCATTTGCGACACAGCAGCAAAAATAAAGTCTTTTAAAATAGTTTCAGTCATTGATTCTGTAGTTTTTTTACTTGCTTTGGTGCGCAGGAAGCCTACGTTATTTTCTCGTCGGTTTCGGCTTAGGCAATTATTGTGTGGAAATTCGATCATGAACGTTTTGTTTTTATTTTCAGTGTTGTAAATTTGGCGCAAGCCAATACATGGTTGCGGCAAGTTTGTTTCAGAATTTTTGGGCAAATGACAATTTATTTAAAAAAAAAAAAAACATTTTTCTTTCTGAATAAAATTTTACGTTCTGCAACTGTGTAAGTCCTGGTTCATTTAAGCCTTTGAGTTTGGTTCCAGTTGCGACACAGCGGCAGAAGCTAAATTTTCCTAAATTATCAAATTTTTTTTTAGTGCTTTATAAAATATATAATTTTCATTCAATTCAATTTTCAAAAAAAAAAAAAAAAAAAGATTCTCGCTTGGGAGGAGGATGTGGATGGTCGGATGATTTTAGAATAAACGTAAGTCCGTCAGCGTAAAGGTCTTTGTACCGCGACTGCCGTTGCGACGTTTATCTAAGTTTTCCAAAGGTCATTTTATTTCTCTTTGCAAGCGACAATTTTTTGAAAAAAGAAAAAGGATTTTCGTTTGGACTGGTGAAGGGTACAGGTGGAAAACCTGATTGTAAATGTAAGTCCGTCAGCGTAAAGATCTTTGTACCACGACTGTCGTTGCGACATTCACATAAGGTTTTTAAAAAACCACTTTGTATTTTTTTTTTGGCAAACGATAATTTTTTTCAAAAACATTTTTTTTTCTTGGAAAAATTTAACGTCCCTCAACTGGGTAAGTCATGAACCACATAAGTCTTTGAGCTTGAGTTCATTTGCGACACAGCGGCGGAAGATAAAATTTTTTTAATAATTAATAATAATAATAATTTAATTTTTTTTTAACAAACAACTTATTATCGTTCATGGTCGGGTGAGGCACAAGATGTCTGATTTAATTTTTTTAAAAAAAAAAAAAAGAAGAAAATAAATTTTTTTTTTAATTTTGATCCGGCAGGCTAGAAAGGCAACAAACAGATTTAAACTGAAGCGTTTAACATACGCTAAAATATGAATTCCTTTGATAATTTTTTTTGTAACGTTACACTGCCGCTCCGCTGTTCTACACCACAAGACATAGCACCAAATCAATCCGTTTTTGAAAAAGTACGAAAACAAACAAAATTTTTTTTTGATTTTGAAAATTTTTGTGATATATTATAAATCATTTATTCATTTAAAATTTTTAATTATTGTGGTTAGTACTAGGAATCAACAAAAAATGAATACACCGACATTAGACACTGAAAATCCTACCAGAGGAGTGACCTTGACACCGACTACGACTTCGACAGTTTTTACAGGGACTCTCCCAAAAACAACTACTACTACAACATTAACGACTACAACAACAACATAAAACCAACCGATAACAACAGCTAGCGTAACTGCAGCGCGAAATTTATTCCAGCCAACTTATCATCCGAATCACATTCGAAATGTACACCATGAGCCTTTTATACCACAACAAAATTTTGGATTACCTCAAATGCACATGACGCAAGATCCGCAGCGACGAGCTGATTTGGACAAATGGGGATTTAAATTTGATGGCACCTCAAGGTCAATTAGCGTGGACGAATTTGTGTTCCGTGTCGAGACGTTGTGTGACGATTATAGGTATCCTTGGCCCGAAGTGATTCGAAACTTTCATAGTTTACTAAATGGAAGTGCAGCTCAATGGTTCTGGAATTATAGACGCTTAAACCGAATAACAAATTGGTATCCTCTGCGTGAAGCGTTATTATCGCAGTTTAAGCGGCATGAAAGTGATTTTGACATCCAACGCCAAATAATGGATCGTCGACAACACAGAGACGAGGCTTTTGATGATTTTTATCAAGCGGTGCTGTCACTCAGGAATCAACAACGAAATCCAATGGCTGAACAAGATCTGATGGACATTATGCGAAGCAATCTAAGGAAAGAAATGTCACAATTGCTGTTTGCAATGCGGAAATGAGCAAAAAGGCCGAAGCACTTTTAAATCACCAGAGACAAATTTACCAACCACCACAGCGAGTATATGTACCACGTCCGGCGCAAGTGCATGAGCTAGCATATGAAGAAACGGCTCCCGACCAAGAATTTGAAGTCGACGCTATTGCAGCTACGAGTAGTATCCAATGTTGGAATTGCAAACAGCATGGACATAATTTTGTTGAATGCCCATCCAACGTAAGGAGAATCTTTTGTTTCAAGTGCGGGATGGATAATGTTGTAACCCCGAAGTGCCCGAAATGCCAGGGAAACCGCATGACGAACGCGATGAAGGTAGGGTTGGACTCGCGTTCGACTCAAACAAACACGAACTGAAAACCCAAACGACTCAGACTGAAGACCAACATAACGAAACACAAATTAAATTTAAAATTTTAGAAAGAAATAATGAATTGATGAATTTAAATGAACCTAGAATTAAGAAAATTAAACCTTTTCATATTAAATTAAAAGAATATGAAGAAATTAGAAATAGAATATTTTCAGATAAGCCAACGAAAATTGAAAAGACTAGACATAGATATAAAATAAGAAAAAATAATAGAAGTGAAATAGCAAGTGCAGAGTTGTATGAAGGCGATGACAGTCGGTTTTATGCAAAAATAGAATTTCAAAATCACATTGTTGAAGGGTTAATAGACAGTGGCGCAACAGTTTCCTGTTTAGGAAAAGATTGTATAGAGTTTATTGATAAAATTAATGTGCCAATTTTCAAGTTTAAGTCTTTCATCAAAACAGCAGATGGTCGGTTTCACGCAATTGTTGGTCGTGTGAAAATTCCTTTTAAATTTAATGGAAAGCAACAAGAAATTGTCTTGTATTTGGTACCATCTCTAAAACGCGAATTATTTCTAGGAGTTCATTTTATCAAAATGTTTAACCTTTTGTCACTCAACATCGACAGTATAACAACTAATAATATTATTTTAGACGAAGATTTTCAGGATGTAAATTTACCTAAAATGCATACGTTGACAGCGGAACAACAGCAGCAACTCGATAACGTTATAGCGAAATTTCCATGTTTCACGAAGAAAGGTCTAGGCAAAACTCCATTCGAAGAGCATCATATAGACACTGGGGATGCGGTGCCTATCAAGGATAAGCATTATCCTGTCTCGCCGGCTGTCCAAAAACTCATGTTTGCAGAGTTGGATAGGATGCTTTCATTGGGAGTCATTGAGCCAAGCGAAAGTCCATGGAATAATAGAGTGGCTTTTGTCCGCAAAGGCGAAAAATGTAGACTGTGCTTGGACGCTCGCAAACTCAATGCACTCACAGTGAAGGACGCCTACCCACTCCCACACATTGAGGGACTGCTCAGTCGACTGGGCGATACTCACTACATCTCAAGCGTTGATCTGAAAGATGCTTTTTGGCAGATTCCGCTTGCTGCAAACAGTAGAGAAAAGACAGCTTTCACAATCCCAGGACGCCCGCTTTTTCATTTTACCGTAATGCCCTTTGGATTGTGTATCCCAAAAGCCCAAAGGTTATGTCGGTTGATGGACAAGGTGGTGCCTGCCCATCTTCGTGAAAGCGTTTTTATATATTTGGACGATTTGCTTGTTGTTGCGTCCGATTTCCAAAGTCACTTGCAAAAATTAGAATTGGTAGCTAAACTTTTAAATAAAGCAAATTTAACAATAAATGTTGCTAAATCAAAGTTCTGCTGTCGAGAGTTGAAGTACCTGGGTTACATAATTGGTGAAGGAAAATTGCGTCCTGATCCCGAAAAGGTTCAAGCAATTGAAAAATACACGTATCCGAAAACTCCAAAACAAGTCCGAAGTTTTATGGGAGCCACCGGGTGGTATCGACGTTTTATCCAAGATTACGCAACTATTGCGGCTCCAATCTTTGATACCCTGAAAAAAGCCAAACAATTTAATTTCAATGATGAAGCGAAGGCAGCTTTTGAAAAATTAAAACTGGCACTGATTTCAAGTCCCGTGTTGTCTCACCCAGATTTCGTAAAACATTTTTATGTCCAGTGCGACGCTTCCAACATCGGTATCGGGGGTGTGTTATTTCAGAAAGACGATGAAGATGGAGAACATCCAATCGCTTACTATTCGCAGGAACTTACTCCAGCACAGAAGAACTATTCGGTGACCGAACGTGAATGCTTGGCGGTAGTAGTGGCGATAACGAAGTTCCGAGCTTATATTGAACTGATGCCTTTCAGCGTAATAACTGACCATTCAAGTCTTAAGTGGCTCATGTCATACAAAGATCTGACTAGTCGGCTGGCACGCTGGAGTTTATACCTCCATGGTTTCAGTTTCGATGTTTTGCATCGGAAAGGAACAAAGAACATCGTTCCAGACACGTTATCTCGTTACGACATGGATGAAGTCAGCTGCCATGTCAAGTCCTTGATCGATCTCGAGTCACCGGAGTTCGGTAGTGAAGAGTACAAAGATTTACTGCAAACCATTAAAGAAAATCACACACAGTTGCCCGATTTGAAAGTTGTTGATGGATTCGCTTATAAGCGAACAATGCACTATGATGGAACACCTGAAGGTGAAGATTTTGCGTGGAAGTTGTGGGTACCAATTCCGCTGACGCACGCTATCATTGAAAACGCTCATCAGCCTCCTGAGGTTGCTCACGGTGGGTTTACCAAAACTTTAAAACGAATAAAAGAATATTTTTACTGGCCAAACATGAACATTCAAACTCGAACTTTTGTTAATAATTGCCAAGTCTGCAAAGAATGTAAGCCAGCAAATAGAATTTTAAGACCACCAATGGGTCAAGAGTCAAGGGTCGAACGACCTTTCCAAAAAATTTACCTTGACTTTTTGGGACCATATGTCAGGTCAACAAAGAAAAATACTTATATCTTCATAGTTCTAGACTATTTCACTAAATTTACCCTTTTGAAAGCCATGACCAAAGCAACGGCCAAAAATGTTATACACTTTTTGATTTCGGAAGTTTTCCACAAATTTGGTACTCCAGAAACAATCATGTCAGACAATGGTGCACAATTTGTAAGCAAGGAATTTGCAGAAATGATCGACACATTCGGTATTAACCATGTCCGCACGGCTAACTATGCTCCCCAAGCAAATGCCTCGGAGCGAGTAAATCAATCGATTCTCGCCGCCATCCGTTCATATTTGGACAAAGATCAAAGCCATTGGGACAAACATTTATCTGAAATCGAATGTGCGCTACGATCCTCTGTACATTCCTCAATAGGAATGACTCCTTATTTTGCTCTGTTTGACACCAACATGATAACCCATGCAAGCACTTATAAACTGGCTCGAAAACTAGGAATCCTTAGGGATCCCGAAACATCGGTAATACCAAAACCTGTAAAACAAGACTTGATCCGTGAAACGATCCGTGAACGTTTACATCAAAGTTATAAAAAACATGCTAAAAGTTATAATATAAGAAGCCGTAAGACTAAGTTCTTGCCCGGGCAAGAAGTGTATCGACGAAATTTTCAATTAAGCGATTTTTCAAAACAAATTAGTGCCAAGCTCTCAAAGAAATTTTTAAAATGTAGAATAGTCAAACCGGTTGGAAACTGTTTATATGAGATAGAAGACTTGAATGGCAAATCGATAGGCATTTTTCATGCTAAAGATTTAAAACAATAGAAAAACTAAATAAAAGTTAGGTGTTGGTATTCCTTTTTTCAGAATACAAGTGGAATGGCGGCTTAGCTGTCAGATTCACACAATTCGAAACTGCGACAACTGTTGGCAAAACTGTGAATTGGCCTTGAAATAAAAGTGTTTAGAAAAGACGAAATCTGAGCCTCTCACTCTGTACTTTAAAATTTAAATTTCACCACGAAAACGACAATTATAATTGGGTTGGTGCTATGTCTCCATGCTCTAGAACTTCAATGGTTGATTAATAGTTACAGTTGCAATTGGTTTCTTTCGTTAGTTTTCTTTTGGAATTACTATCTGATTAATCATTTTGTCCGTATTAAAATATCATCAACAATTGTAATATTAAACCTTATTCAGAAATATTGTACTAAGTTTCACTAGGCTTAAAATTTAATTCTTTGAAAGAAACCACGGCTCCATTGGGTTTTGGGCTGGCACTGTCCGGTTCGTTACGCTATGCTGAGTCGTTGTATGGTCCGGTTCACGCACACTGGTGAAAACTCGATGAATAGTAGCAGAAAGACTCAAGCTGTACAATAAAAATAATGTGACAACGGTGTAATGGTGAGGGTAGTGGCACGTTTTTCCCATTCATCTCTCGAACAAGGATGCTCTTCTAGATCACTGGGTTTGTCATGTGCACTCTAAGTTGGACGATGCCAATCGCACAACCATCTTCAGTTGGCGAACATGATTGCGAGTTTGGTCAGAAACGTTGAGCACCGTGGTAAAGTCTAAACGGCGACTGTGAAACCAAAAAGGCAGAAAGAAAATAAAAGAAAACGATGACAGCTGAGCAGGCGATATTTTTTTTGTGGAGCGAGCTGCGAATTTTTTCCCGCCAAAAAAGGGATATAAAAAGAAAATTTGTGATGGAAATCGGATGATTTTGGACGGGAAAGTGAGCGCGAGCGGTCGAGTGGAGATAAGAAAAAAAATTTCAAAAAAAAAAATAGAAAAGTTTTGAATGTGTGAACGCGGTGTAAAAAAAAAAGAAAAACGGAAGAAATATTGACCGGTTATCACGACACTACAATTTTCAGCGCCACGAAATGCAGCTCCATCGTATAATCATACCGCCGTCCACCAGAACATCATCACCAACGCACAATACCAACTTGTCAGTATCATCACGACCCTACAAATTTCAGCGCCACGATAAGCAGCTCCATCGTATAATCATACCGCCGTCCACCAGAACATCATCACCAACGCACAATACCAACTTGTCAGTATCATCACCACACCACAAATTTCAGCGCCACGATACGCAGCACCATCGCATCCTCATAACACCGTCAACCAGCAAAATCATCATCAAAGTACCTACAGCACCACCTACCATTGCCCCACCATCGACCACGAAACCACCCCAGCGGCCACCAAATACGGCAAGCTCTACAAAAAAAAAAACGTATCAACCACCACAGCGGTTAACAACAACAACAGTATAGTGTGGCCAACAGGGCAGTGGCTTAGCAATCCTAGGAGTCGCAGGTATTTTATTTTATTTCGTGTTGGTATTTTTATATTTAAATAAATAAGCGTTAGGAAAACATGGCTGAATAGCAGCTATTTGTAATTGAGTTATAATTTTCTATAATTCCAAAAGAGAAAAAAAAAACACAATAGAAAGAAAATAAATTTTGTTATAAGAAAAAAAAAGTATGAAATCGGCCGAAGTAAAATAAGTAAATTTTGTATATGTAAGACTTAAGGAAGATTGAAATGGTAAAAGAAACTAAAGAAAGGAGTAAAATAAATAAATAATAAAAGAAAAATTAACAAAACTATGAAGGACTAGGTATTTTTGTTCATGTGGTGTAGGTAGGCGGGGGTAGGTAGTGGAGTAAGTTATAGGGGGTGACCATAGAAATCGGGCCAAAGGTCACCCAGGAAAGCTGGTCGACACCAGTTGAGGGAGGGCTGCCCAGGGCCGATACTCGATAGCGAGTATCGGTACTTCAAAGGAATTGAAGAGGTTTTCGGCGCTAAAGTAGGTATCCCCATAATGTTTGTTTTTTTTTGATTTCGAGTCGTTTTTTTTTGATTTTGACAGCCTGGTACTTTAGACAAATTTTCTGTCAATACCACTGTTCCATGAGACTGACAAGGACCGCGACATCCGGCGAGCTATAGCCGCGCTACCGCCATAGTACCAGCACGGTCAGGAAGTGGAACGAGGTGCGCTACATCCGGCACCACAGGTCATTGCCAGATCGCAATAACACCTGAGCGAACTGGCAATGATCTGAAACCCCAACGCAGGTAACACGACATATTTTTATGGTATACCTGTCCCTCGTCTTACACGGTAGATACGTTAATGACAAATCCGTGTAATTCGAAAAAATAATTTTTGTATTGAAAAACCGTGTAAAACGAAAATGACTATAAAAAATCTTTTTTAGACATTTATTGAACACAAAATATGACTAATACATACACTTCATAAAATATAAAAATATCATTCAAGTCATAGACAACATAAAAATAGTTAAATTTATTTGTAATGTGAAAAAAAAACATAAAAAATCCATTTCATAGAAAAAAAATATTGTACTTCATAGAGCCTGTCCCATTCGATATCTTTTTGTGAAATTTGTGAATTTAATGAAATTTTGACATTTCTCTGAGGTGAATAGCCCTGGGGCTAGTACAAATTTTGACAAGTGATAGAAATTGAAATAGCAATCAACAATTGTAAGCAACATTGCAAATACGTCAAACATTGACATCAATTGAAAAAGAAAATTTGTAAGTTACACAGTTTATTTATTAAATATTATTAGAAATTTTACAATATCTTTATATTTTTATTAGCCACAGGACTTGCTCGATGTTCTGACGTGGATCACAGGGAGAAAAACATGCAGAAGCAAATGCAAGATCAGGTAAATTATAAAATTTGAAATTTAATTCATGTAATATTACCTTCTCTTTTGCAGGCGTGACGATACTAAGGATGCAGGCTACGGATACTAAGAACGATGTTGTCATGTGCACCCTAAGTTGGACGATGCCAATCGTACAACCATCCTCAGATGGCGAAAATGATTGCGAGTTTGGTCCGAAACGTTGAGCACCGTGGTAAAGTCTAAACGGCGACCGTGAAACCAAAAAGGCAGAAAGAAAATAAAAGAAAACGATGGCAGTGGAACGAGGTGCGCTACATCCGGCACCACAGGTCATTGCCAGATCACAATAACATCCGAGCGAACTGGCAATGATCTGAAACCCCAACACAGGGTAACACGACAATGTATGGGTGCATATGCCACAAAATACATCAGATGGCACTGACACCATCAGCAGTAATGTCGTAAATAGTTCAGGAAAACGGCACAATGGAAAAGATTCTCATAACTGCACCGATACTATTGAAACAGTGCAAAGTCTGCTTTTTACATCTCATAACAATTATGCTCCTATATCTGAGATGAATCATAATCATAATAGTTATCACAATCATCATCAGCAGTTACCAGATAGCAATACTTTGTCAACTAATTTAGATGCACATTCTACAACAGGTGGTGGTTCCGTTGCTGCTGGTAATGTAAATGGAAATAAAGATAGTTCATTGACAAATAGCGACACTGTCACAGTGATTCTACGAGAACATGAGTAATCTCATCATGGGCATAGCTATTTCCATGGACATGTGCATTCACTACCTCAATCACTTAGTGCAGTTGCGTGGATGAATATTATTTGTGATGGAATACACAGTTTTATTGATGGCATGGCTATAGGTAAGAAATGCAAAACATAAAAAAGTTAACTTCTACTGTATACTTCAATGTAAAAAATACATTTAAAGTTCGCAAAAAAAAAAATATCCTTAAATTTTTTGCTTAAATCACACTTTGCTGTGTTATTGCTTGACCGTGTTTAAATTCGTCTTTTGTGTGTATGTATGTTCCGAGTCATAAATTTTTTCATATGTTTCAGGTGCTGCTTTTGCTGAGAACATTGCTGGTGGGCTATCAACTTCACTTGCTGTATTCTGTCATGAATTCCACATGAATTCTTATAAAGGCAGGTATGTCCGTTAAGTCGGCTGCTTATTAAAATCTGCTTACGGGGGTGTTAAGCTTCGTTGGAATGATATTTGGTATAGTTTTTGGACAGTCACAGGAGGCTGTTCAATCTATGTTTGCAGCAGCTGCTGGTCTTTTTATATATGTACATTGCACTAGTTGATATGGTAAATAATAATAACCTTTTACTTGAATACATGAGTATTAGTTTTTATTTACTTAAGATGCCTGAGCTATCTGCATCAAATAAATTGATAGAGCAATTCGTGCTACAAATGCTTGGCATGAGTAGCGGTGTTTCGATAACTTTTAATGCGATGCATCGTATTACGAATATTGTAATGTATATTTATAAAAATAAAGGAAAGCTGAAGAAAATTAAACACAATATTTTATGCCAATGAGGGAATTCTTATTAGCATTACACTTTTTATGATAATAAATTATGCTTTCATTATTTTAAAAACTTAATGCCAATGCCTTTTATGCCTACTAAGGTATATTTGTCACTGACATGATGTAAAATTAGGATGGTAACATGTGGTAAGGAATATATAAACATGTATACTCCTAACCAAATTTTAATTTATTCGTGCACCGGCAAACAGTAATTTACTAAACTAGCTTATGTTAAGTGATTCATTTAGTTGTATAAGTGTAAGTATTAGATAATTAGTGTATATGATTGTGACCAACTGACACAGTCGATGGTGTTAAGTGAGAATCAAAAACGTTCATTAGATCACCTTCATATATAAATAGTAAAGACTGCATTTTCTATGGGTTGAAATTTATATTGTTTTAGATACGTGATATTATAATCAAGTTGTGGATATGTATGTATTACTCATTTCCACACCACCTATGAGGTAGAGTTTTGGTGCTTTTTTGTACAGTGGTTTCCCCTGTAGGCATACTCCACAGTATACCCGTTGAGACAGATTTCTCTCGTTAAGATGCATTACATAATTTTTCATTTTCCGATAACGGGGCGTGGCAACTTCCATGCAATAAAAACACTGAAAACGCTTTATCTTGGCATCTATGATAGCTACTGTTGTGAAACTTGATCAACATTGGTTCTGCCAAGCTACTCGCAAAATGTGAACGGGATTGAGCATTGGGGCGTGGCATCTCCAAAGCAACAAACCCACTTAAATTGCTATTCTTGGTACTTATACCGAGATGTAAAATTTTGTGCATGGACCTAAAACTATGCAGTAAGGACTGCGTAAAATGTGAGGTTGTACAACGAGGAGGGAGCGGGCAATGCAGCGAAAAATTATGTTGAAGCTATGCAAACATAATAAAAGTTATGTTTGTATCTTTTTGTCAACATATACAGGCTATTTTGATTATTCAAAATTAATAATGAAAATGCGGTCGAAAAATTTTGCTTTCATTTTCAAGAAATTTTTGTGCTGTCAAATATTCATCAAATTCATAAAAAGATATCGAATGGGACAGCAAAATTGGAAATTTTAGTCACCACAGTAAAAATTTTACTCACCAGGCTAAAAATGGTTTTCACCGCGATTTGCCTTGGTAAAAAGATATCGATTGGGATAGACCCATATAAATAAAAAAAAATTTGTATAAGTTTATGACAGTAGATCATGTCTGCGTCTGAAGTGTTGCCAGATCTATAATTAAGTAGAAATAAATTCCCGTACAGTCAAAATTAGTCATTTTCCACACAATTTTTTATTTTAATTTTGATTTTGAGAACCGTGTAAGATCGAAAACGTGCAAAACGAGTAGCGTGTAAAGCGAGGGATAAGTGTATATTCCTCTGTTTTCATGTTGTCTTTCTTGAGCATCTACTATCAAATTTTTGTAAGAAAGAAAAAGCATGTGAACAGAACCTAAAGCCCAATTTCCTTGTGATCTTATCTTATCTCATCTCATCTCATCTCATCTCATCTCATCTTATCTTATCTTATCTTATCTTATCTCATCTCATCTCATCTCATCTCATCTCATCTCATCTCATCTCATCTCATCTCATTTCATCTCATCTCATCTCATCTCATCTCATCTCATCTCATCTCATCTCATCTCATCTCATCTCATCTCATCTCATCTCATCTCATCTCATCTCATCTCATCTCATCTCATCTCATCTCATCTCATCTCATCTCATCTCATCTCATCTCATCTCATCTTATCTTATCTTATCTTATCTTATCTTATCTTATCTTATCTTATCTTATCTTATCTTATCTTATCTTATCTTATCTTATCTTATCTTATCTTATCTTATCTTATCTTATCTTATCTTATCTTATCTTATCTTATCTTATCTTATCTTATCTTATCTTATCTTATCTTATCTTATCTTATCTTATCTTATCTTATCTTATCTTATCTTATCTTATCTTATCTTATCTTATCTTATCTTATCTTATCTTATCTTATCTTATCTTATCTTATCTTATCTTATCTTATCTTATCTTATCTTATCTTATCTTATCTTATCTTATCTTATCTTATCTTATCTTATCTTATCTTATCTTATCTTATCTTATCTTATCTTATCTTATCTTATCTTATCTTATCTTATCTTATCTTATCTTATCTTATCTTATCTTATCTTATCTTATCTTATCTTATCTTATCTTATCTTATCTTATCTTATCTTATCTTATCTTATCTTATCTTATCTTATCTTATCTTATCTTATCTTATCTTATCTTATCTTATCTTATCTTATCTTATCTTATCTTATCTTATCTTATCTTATCTTATCTTATCTTATCTTATCTTATCTTATCTTATCTTATCTTATCTTATCTTATCTTATCTTATCTTATCTTATCTTATCTTATCTTATCTTATCTTATCTTATCTTATCTTATCTTATCTTATCTTATCTTATCTTATCTTATCTTATCTTATCTTATCTTATCTTATCTTATCTTATCTTATCTTATCTTATCTTATCTTATCTTATCTTATCTTATCTTATCTTATCTTATCTTATCTTATCTTATCTTATCTTATCTTATCTTATCTTATCTTATCTTATCTTATCTTATCTTATCTTATCTTATCTTATCTTATCTTATCTTATCTTATCTTATCTCTATCCCATATCAGGGATATCAAATCAAATTTTTGTAAGAAAGAAAAAGCATGCGAACAGAACCTAATGCGCTTGGAGAGTGCGAGTGAATAGTATACATTTGCTATTTTTACAGCATGTGATGTCCTCCCTGATATTTGGTAAGATAAGATAAGATAAGATCACATGGAAATTGGGCTTAATAGCCGTGTTTTTTTTTTTGACGCGGTTACCCACTAAAAAAATTATTTGTATGAGAAATTAGTCGGCGATATAATCGCCGCTTAAATATTAGTCGTGCAAATAAGCGTTGGAGTATCACAATTGGGCTGGTAAATATGCGATTTGGCAGCACAATTTCACAAAGTTTCCAATTTTTAATCGAAAATATTTTATCTCTAGACGTCAAATAGAAAAAAGTATATTTGAACAATAATTTGAAAAAACACAGACTAAATATGAAATATTTATTTGTAATCCAGTTTTGCCGTTTAAAAAGGTAGTTTATTTTAAATTTTGATTTACTCTAATTAAATCTTTATTTATTGTGCAGATACCCGTTTAGGGATGCCAACACTCAGGGTTTCGCCCGAAGATTCAGGGTTTTGAGTATGATTTCCGGGTCTCCGGGTTCAAAGTCAATCCCTCCGGGTTGAATATCATTTTTGTCGACAGCAACAAAAACAGCCTTATTTTTGTACATTTTAGCAACATCCATACGCTTACTCTGATTTACCTTGGACCTGTATGGCTTCTTGCGTGGTATCCTTCCTTGTAAGCCATTTTTGAGAATCGGTCTCCTGGCTGTACTCGCACTTACTGGATTGTCTGATGTGTGCGTTATGTTCTTTGAAAATTTAACTGCACTTGAAGCTGCATATGCCTTTACTTCTCTTACTACAGGTCTAACTTCAGTACCACTAAGCCGCTTTGGGCTTCCAGATCTCGGTAAATCTTCAACCTGATGCTGTTTGGCGTATTTATCAACTATTTTTTTCATTGTTCAGTGGTTCCTTCCCACGATTTCACGCAAAGATTTGACTTTTTCTTTTAAATCTAATATAATTTTCCGAATATCAGCCGATGTTTGCTTTCCCATAGTGAGATTAACTTCCTTTCAGGCCCGTGCGCAAGGGGGGGGGGGGGGGATTTTGGCGGTTCAAACCCCTCCATTGGGAATTTTCGCACATAGGTTTTTATTGACATTTGAACGAAAAATTAAAAAAGACTCAACAAATTATTTTTTCCCAATGAAAGAACTAAAATGCCAATAAATCGTCGGAGCCCGAGATTTTAATTTTCGACAAGATTTGTGCTCTTTAGCTATTTTTGAACCAAAAAACACGATTTTGTGAAAGAGTTTTGGATGAATTTTTTCAAGTATCTCACAGAATTTGCTACTTACGTAATGATAACTGAATATCGAATCATAACATAAACACTAGACTAGTTGAAATGAATGGCATGTTCTAGAATACTTCAAAATCACTCGATTTTCGAAAATTTATTCATATTCGATAGAATTAAAATTTAATTTTGAATGAAAAAAACTTTTTTTTCTCATTTATTTTTTAATAGAAATTCATGTAGTGGCATTGACCATTTCAAATTATAGTGTATCAAGGTGAATGCAGTGAAAACAACAAAGGATTTGAGCTGTTACACAAGAAACACCAAAGCTCTACTCGCGGAGAGACCACAATTTTTTTCTTATATATGGGCTTAAAAATAGGGGTTGGTTTTTTTCGATATTTCTTATGTTTACATAAGGGAAATCGAAAAAAAATATTAAAAATAAGAAAAATTAAAATTAACTTTATTTTTCTCGCAAATTCCGAAAAATTAAAATTTTGCAGCTCTGGTGGCAACCCTAGCGTTTTTTTTTTTTTATTTTTTTAAATGAAGATATACTGGATTATGAATAAGTTTTCGAAAATCGAGTGTTTTTGAAGTATTCTAGAAATTGCATTTTTTTGGAACATGTCTTATAAACACATATATGTTACATATCGACACTTCCAGGGTAACGGGTGTGACAGTTTAACTCTTATTTTCATTCATATCTTTTCAGACAAGTGTGAGAATGCAATATAATCTCTTGCAACAAGTACTATGGTACCTATCGATATTTATTAAAAGTATAAAAATTTGACATCTAATGTTATAAGTTCAGAAAATGCTTTTAAATTGTGTAACGGGTGTGACGTTGGGAAAAGCTCTTTGTTAAATATTTTGAGTTTGAGTTCAAATTGCCTAAAATTTTGCAGGAATGAGTTATAAATTGATATCATTTTAGAAATATTTGATGTTTTTTATTAAAATGATGAGAAAATTTTAAGTAATATATACAAAGTTACTTCAAAAAAGTAACGGGTGTGACATCCAAATGTAACGGGTGTGACATTATAATAATCTTATAGAGTAATATTTTCTCAACTGGGCACAGTAAAAACCAAATTATTAAGCTTAAACTTTTTATTGCATAACTTTGAAAATATATTGATCAATATTAAGGCCTTATATTTATTTTAGCAAAATTTGGATTTTTTAAAATGTTATAAATAAGTGAATTGCTATGTACGTGTTTTTTTAAAATGCAATTTCTCAGTAAATATTGGGAAAAAATTAATGAAATTTTCGTGATAGGACAAGAAATATTTTACAATTCGTACAAAATAAACTTTTTAATAAACAAATAGAGTTCAAACCAACTTTCATATGTACAGAAACAAAATTTATCCACAGAATTGTTTTGTAATGTCTACACAACTTTTTCCTGAAAAAAACATTTTAGTACGTTTTATAAAAACAAAAGTTACGAATGTTTAAGTGACGCCACCTATTTTACAATTTTACTCCTACCAACCAGCCGATAAGAAAAATTTGAATTTTTAAATTCAAAAACAATTCAAAAAAAAGAACAATTCTGTGGAAAAATTTTGTTTCTGTACATATGAGAAGTTGGTTTAAATTCTATTTGTTTATTAAAAAGTTAATTTTGTATAAGTTGTAAAATATTTCTTGTTCTATCACGAAAATTTCATTAGCTTTTTCCCAATATTTACTGAGAAATCGCATTTTAAAAAAACACGTACATAGAAATTCACTTGTTCTTAACTTTTTAAAAAATCAAAATTTTGCTAAAATAAATATAAGGCCTTAATATTGATCAATATATCTTCAAAGTTATGCAATAAAAAGTTTAAGTTTAATAACTTAGTTTTTACTGTGCCCAGTTGAGAAAACTTTACTCATAGTAAAAAAATAAGTAAAAAAAATTTTACTGAAAAAAAAGAACAACAAGGAAATTCAATATGTGATGAAGATTTTTTATCTATTATGGTAAAAATTCGATGTGATGCATCGTTTAATTTTTTAATACTTGCAATTTTTTCATAAAGTGGTCAGTTAAGCTGGAAGTGTCCATATGTATTTATGTATTTAATTATAATTAAATGTCTATATTAAAAGTAAATCGTTTTTGGACGTTTTTTATGAACATTATCCAACATAAAATGTCCGAGTTAAAACCCCCCCCATGGATGATTCCTGCGCACGGGCCTGCTTCCTTTATGCCTTTTTAGTTATTATTAATAAGTACAAATCAACTTAAAATTATTTTTAGTGAAGTAACACATATGATCAGTACAAATTTTTCACAAAAAACTTTAGTTTTCTCCCCGAAATATAAAAAATCTAAGTAAGTATTACTGATGCAATTTCACATTCGAGAGATTTGAGCAATGTTGTCACTTGTTTTGATTTCATGTTTTATGATAGTAAATCTCTAAATGGTATAGTAGTAAACTCTGCAATATTACTTTTTATCGTAAGTCAATAATAACTTTGTAATAAGATAATTTAAGGATGAAGAATTGGTGTTTACTTTCTTTTGACGCTCACTGTAGATTTCAAGCATTTTTAGATTGGACTAAAAATATATTTTTCATTGGAAAATGCACATGCATAAAAAAATGTTCTTGTGGATTTATATCTGACCGTTTACAAAATTGCATGTTTGATCAACATAATGACAGAAAGCTGACGGTACCAGAGCCTTTTACTGAATTGACTGAGCAAGAACCAACATTGGCGTCAGCTAGTCACGATCCAATACCATACCTGAGCAATTGGATCTGGTCCTTGGCGAATTCAACCAATCTATCGAACATGTAGATGAAGTGTTTATTTCACAGAGGCGATATAACAAAAACTACAGAGCTTTGCTATATTTATTGTGCGATAGATTAGGAGTCTCTGACAGAGTAGCGTCGTGCTTAGCAACAGCTGTATTCAAAGATATTGATTTTAGAGATGAAAATGGCGAGGTTGTTGTTATGGATAACTCGAAAGTGGCCTGGGAGAAATTTAAGTGCAGGGAAGAAGTACTTCGTAAACTACGCAATGTTATTAATGCTGTAGTTCAGCATAATTCGTATTTTGCGCATTCTGAAAACGTGTTATTAACAATGCTGTACGGTGACCGCAATAACATACGCAAGAGAGAGATACAAAAATTTTATACTGTCGTGAAAATAATGATACATACATCAGAATTTTGATGTTAAGAAAAACCGTGCATAAATTTTGATTGTACGGATTAATATGATCGACCTAGACTATAACAGTATTTTATCTGAGCCGCCTTTTACTAAAAGCATTTCATATGACCATTTAATACAATATTTAAAATCTGATGATCCACCAATTAAAATCCAAAAATTAGTTCTCATATTCAAGGCACAGAGAAGTTTGTTCAACTTTTAATAACTGTATCACGACGTGTCGTTAGTAAAAACCGTAAAAAATATGTCAGTGACGGCTGAAAGTCGCAAAAAAAGTTCCTCGGTCAGTAAGCAAACAAGATCTAACACTATGGGTGTCAAACTTAACAGTAAATTATTGTAAGATTTTCATTTTTGAATAAATTAATGCTTTTTATTATCTTTCGACTTTAGTCTTTCCGCACTCCACTATCCATTATGAAAAAAAAAAATATATTAACATGGTACATACAGAAAGGATGCAAACAACTTTTCCAACGACATCAAAATGGCCGACCTAGCCAAATTTTGCTGATAGTAGGAAATACAGTGTAATTGTTCCCATAACAGTGCCAATATATGTATGTAAGAACTGTACAAAACCTATTTGTAAAAATGCGGAAGCTCAAAATTGATTTTAGACCTATAGTTTCTTTATCAAAGTTGTTCAGAATTGTCCGTATAATATTTTCCTGCATTAACTTTTGATTACTTTTTCCTGCCTGAACAAATCGACCCGCCTTACTATACATATCTCCGAAACAAGATCTGACATACATATATACATATGTATTTACAAAAATATATAACCATAAACATATACACAAATTGGCCGCAATCTGACGATGGTTTTCGATAGAACAAACATTGAAAATTTTAAATAAAAAAAAATCGATATCTCGATTAGCTTTCAAGATAACTTTTATATAATAAAAAGAAATCCGAGAGAAAAACGAAGGGTTGGACTCAATGAAATCTAGCGTTAATCCATACTATTTATATAAAATTGCTTGTATGGAAATGGTTTGTAACGCCAAACCGCAAAATATACTGAACCGATTTTAATAATTTATGTTTTAAAACCACATATTTGCACTAAAAAAGGTTATTGTATACTTATTTCTATGATTTTTATACCCTACACCGAGGGTATATTCACTTTGTCTCTCCGTTTGTAACACATCGAAGGGAGCGTGGCAGGTGTGGAAAAGTATATATATTCTTGATCAGCGTCACCACCTGAGTCGATTTAGCGATGTCCGTCTGTCTGTCTTTCCGTCTGTTGAAATCAGTTTTACGGGAAAACCAAGAAAGCTAATTGAATGAAACTTCCACATACAGGTCACATCTTCTTGCAAGCATCTTGCCATTGAAAATCGAAATTGGCTTCGAAGTTTAAAGGACAGCTCTGCCATACTAAGCGAAAAAGACGTATCTCAAAAAAATTCATTTCGAGATAAATTTTATTATTTTCTCGAAGATCGCTTATTCGATTCTCATGGAACTTACACCACATGGGTTTTATATTGAGTGGCACAACTTAGACCGTACACATTTTACTTAGGGTGCATACTTTGGGTGGCCCTTACAAAAAATAACTTTTTAAATAGAATTTACATGAAGATTTCATAATTGTGGCCTATAAAAGGTTTTTACAAAGTTTGGTTTAAAAAATGGGCGATGACACGCCCTTCAAAATCAAATTCATCATATATCACCAACTACTGGAAGCAGATGAATGGGGCTTAGTACATAAACATGTATATAAAAGGTACGGGCAAAAGTAAGCTTCAAAGGAAAAACTTATCGCCTCACATAACAACGTCTGCCAGGCCTGCTATATATTTGTAAAAGAGTAGGGACAAAAGTTAGTTTCACTGGGAAAATGGGCGGTTTCGCTTTTACATTCCATCGCATGTGTTCATACAACATCGCCCCACACATCGAAAAGGGCAGAACAACGTCTGCCGGGACAGCTAGTATTAAATAATTTTACTTATGTTTTTAAGAAAATTCAAATAAAAACGTAAATAAAAGTCCACTTATTGAATCTCCGGGTCAGACATCAGTCCGTGTTGGCAACCCTATACCCGTTGTTCGCTGGTGCTTACTTCCAGTAGCTAGGTGAAAAAGTACGTCAATTGAAAACAACTACAAAAGACAAAGTTGTCTGGCAAACGGAAGTTAATGCCCTGCTCGGTCTAAAGAAAATTGACTGAAGCATAAAACACTGCCAGCACAACTACTGGAGCCAGGGGTAGTTGATCTGCAAAATGGTGAAGCCCACAACAGTACAACAGCTAGAGAAAGCTATGTAACAGCAAATTGAAAAGTGCGTCTACTCAAGGTTATCTCGAAAAATATTTTCTTTTTTATGTTGTTTTCTCACAAAATTTGTTTGTGTATTGAATTTATAGTTTTTTTAAATTATTTACTATATTTAACAGTTTGAACTACATATTGATGTAGTATATACATATCTATGTATGTATATAACTACTGTAATGAATTGACATTGATAAATATATATGAATCTTTCTACATGCACTTAAACTGGAATTTGAAATGTAAAGTAACAACGCAGGGACTATTTAATTTACTTAATATAACTAAAGCACGAATGCTTTGGCTTAAGTTTACTTTAAGTCCTATTTGCCAATTTTTATTAAACCAAGCTTTTTTTATTTGGTTTTCAATTCTAAGAATAAATAAGTCATATGTAATGTCGCTCGAATATGGTTTTGGATATATCATTATAAGTTGGGAACCCCTGAATGAATATAAAAAGTATGGGTGCCAAAAGAAAGATAATTTAATGGCCTGCAATAATGGCATGCAGATATTTGAAATCTAACTTGAAGTTGTGGAGATATGATCTTTTTTCTGAAATGTTGACAAATTTTTTTTAACGGCTATTATTTCCAAAATATGTGTTAATAATCTGGAACTTTTAAAACGTGGTAAGAAAATGGTGTATTGCATATTGCATGTTTTTGCATATTAACCTTTTTTTACCGGAAAACAAAAAAAAAAACTAATTCAAAGAATTCTTATGAAAACTATGTATGTATGAACAAAAACAATAAAAAATAGCTACTAGCACAACAATTATGATAAGACGATTCTCATTATAAAAATTTATTAAAAACCTTCATTTAAGCAACGTCAGGGAATTCGGATTTAATGTTCCGGTATGCAATTCGTTACATTGATGTGCTTTGATGGATTCCCAATTTACAATGGGAAATGGTTCTTCCATAAAAACTAAGCTAGAGCTGATAAGCATATGTGTGGCAATATCGAAACCGCTTCCGACATAACTAGCTTTCAAGCAACTTGACTTTGTGACGCAGCCTAGGAGAAAGAAAGTTTTATTGTAAACAAAGAACTTTTTTTTTCCAAAAAGCAATAATTTAGTTGGAGTGGAAACAATTCGCTTTTATATTCAACACAAACCTCTTGTTGTACAACGACCATTAGATGTTTATAAATATTAAGCACCTTTGTCAAGAAAATTCCAAAGAAAGTGGATTGTTTTGATTTAATTCAGTCGTCAGTTTTTGTTTGACAGTTGCTCTACGGCAGTGATGCCAAATTTGACTTACGAAAAAATTAAGCGGCGAAAGCCGTTTTTTTTTTGGCACTGAGATAACTATCTTATACCCGCGTCAAAAAAAAACACGGCTAATGCTGCGTTTTTATGTTATGTTTCTAGATCTTCTACTATCCCATATCACAGAGAATATCACATGCTGTAAAAATAGCACATATATGCTTATTCATTCTCGCGTTCGTCAGGCGCTTAAAGCCTAATTTCCATGCTATCTTTCTTGATCCCATATCAGGGATATCAAATCAAATTTTTGTAAGAAAGAAGAAAAAGCATGCGAACAGAACCTAATGCGCTTGGAGAATGCGAGAGTGAATAGCATACATTTGCTATCTTTATAGCATGTGATGTCCTCCCTGATATTTGATAAGATCAGTTCAAGAAAGATCACATGGAAATTAGGCTTTAGGTTCTGCTCCCATGCTTTTTCTTTCTTACAAAAATTTCATAGTAGAAGATCAAGAAAGATACATGAAAAAGCGACATTTTGCCTAGTTTTCATGTTATCTTCCTCGATCTTATCAAATGAAACCATGGTCGAGCTAAGATGAAAATTTTGATTATTTTTTATTTGTTTTTTTTGGAGCACATCTTCAAATATGGTTTTTCTTGAAGTTAAGACTATATTGAATTAATATTCACGGAGGTATAATCAAAATTCAAAGGGAGACATAGTTAAAATTGCATTTAAGTAAGAAAAACACTAAAAGTTACACATAAAGTTATATATCAAAATAGCTATCTAAATTTTAATTGAACAACCTTGAATATTAATTCAAAACAGCCTTAGCTTCAAAAAAAAACTATGGCTGAAGGACGTGCTAAAAAAAATGAGGCCAGCTAAAAGCCTTTTTTGGTGGAGATGACCATATGTGCGCATGATTTTGCTTTGTCAATGGTTTTTCGCAATGGACGGCGAGCCGGCTGTAGAAAAGTCGAGTGTATAATGTTACAGGATGAGATGTATGCCGAAGGATAAAGCTCAATGAACTTAAATCGAATATCTAGGTTGCTTTGCCAAAGCCTGTCCCGATGGCCGAAAATGCCCAAATTTTAGACAATTTTGTTGTTCTAATTAAAATTGTAGTACATAACAGCTCGAAATGAATGCCAAATGATAGAACTCGAAGAGGCCTAAATTTAATACCTAGGATTGCATTGTTGAATCTTGTCCCAAACATGGGCTTTCACCGATTTTTTGGGTCAATTTTCATTAATGAAGATAACAGCTTGAAATTTGTGCCAAATGATAGATATCGAAGAGCAGATATAGAATATATAGAGATGCCTTGTCGAATCATGTCCTAAGCATTAGAGGGAGCTTAAGTATTACGTAACGCAATTTTTGAAGATTTTTGAACCCCCCCTTCCCTCCATGTAACGCGCCATAACGTTGTCCCTTAACCCCCCTTCTTAAGCGTTACGTAACACCTAAGTGACAATATTTACCTAAAAGTCACAATTATGTTTCGAAAAGTACCGAAAATACATGCGTATGTTGTTTATTTTCTTTATTATACCCTACACCGAGGATATATTCACTTTGTCATTTCGTTTGTAACCTGAGTTGATTTAGCTATGTCCGTCTGTCTGTCTGTTGAAATCAGGTTTACGGGAAAACAAGAAAGCTAATTGAATGAAATTGACACACTCAGGCCAGACATTGTTACAGGCATCTTGCTATTGAAAATGGGCGAAATCGGTCCCATTTTGAAAAAAAACGCAGCGATTTTTATGAGACTTGGTGATTTGATGTACATATGAACTAAATTAGGATTAAGCTACACTCTAAGAAAAAAAAGCCAGGAATTTACTACAATTATTACTGGCAACAGATTACCTACAATTATTGTAGCAAATCCTCACAGCACAAAAATTTGAATATTTCACGCTATAAATGCGTGAATCCTCTCACGAGCTATTTTCTCTCTCCACTCTATCTCACTCTCTTCTGAATAAATATGCAGCTAATGCAGCGTTTTTCCCCACTTTATCTGCGTGAATGTTGTGTTGCTAGGGGTTTTAACGCTGTTTTGAGCGTTATATTTTTATTATTATTGCTGTAAAATTTTATTAACTATTGCATTTTAACGCGTTTGCAGGGTGAAATTTTTACTATAATAGTGAAATGTTTGAAATGTCTGCGTTTAAATTTCCTCCTTTAGAATTATGCATCAAAATAATAAAAATAGAATTTTTAAAATGTTTTGCTTTAAAATTTGACTTATTTACCTACCATGTAAAACGTGGATATCCTTATAAGTATAAAAGCGTTAATTTTCTATTTATAACATATGTGCATTTATTTATGAAAAAAAACAAAGTTTCCAATTACTTAAATAATATCTAATATATGTACATAAAAAATGTATGCCAAAGGACATTTTTATAAAACGAAACCAATACACTTCATAGCTATTATAATTTAAGAAAACTTTTTCACAAGCTACTGAAATTTCTTTTATTTCACAAATACTGCACTTAAACATTTTTAGAACAAAATATTATGTATATACTTAAAATTATATTATTTGTGCTGCCACTTCTAGTCTTTCTTTCAATGCTCAGAACAAACTGACAAAAATTGTGTATTCGTTGACTGATGCATAGAAACAAGAGCAGAGAGTTTTTAAAATGTAGGTCATGATCACGTTGCAATAGCGTAAAATATCACTACTGCAGCGTTTACTTACGCTTTGCAGGAAAACACGCTGAAACAGCGAGAAAAAAACAGCATTTATTATAAAAACGCAACATTTTTGACAAAATTGAAAAAATACGCTACGCAGCGAGATTTTAAGGGTTGTTTTTTCAAAATCGCCAATAAATGCGTGAAATTTTACAACATTTATTGCCGTGATTTCTCAACCACTTCTTAGAGTGTAGGTTTCAAGTTTCCAAAGGTTCGCGTGGCACAGCCCTAAATTTTAACCTCTTTACTACCATATATCGCAAGCCGAGCAAGATATTGTGATGAAATTTCTGTATTCTTTATGTTTTCGACTTTTTCATCGATTTTGAATTGTTTCAACATTTTTTAACCTCTTTTAACATTTTTAGATTTTTTCAACCTCTCTCAACATTTTGCATATATTTACGACTTTTTTAATATCTTTCAACCTCTGTTAAGCATTTCACACTTTTTTCGAATTATTCAACCTCTTCATTGTCTTTTTAACATTTATTAAAATATATATACTTTGAGTGCAGTATAGGGTATGTGAATTTCGGCCTGGCTGAAGATAACACCTTAACTTGTTCATATTATTTAATAAAAAATCACACATTATGTAATAAAATATTTTATTAAAATGATAAAAGTTGGTGGGATCTAGAACAGCTACAGCAACAAATGATAAAAATAGGAAACCTTACCACGCTTTCCACTCAGGTTTTGGTTAACCAATCTCGAAGATGATAGTTTTAGGACATTCTGTTCGATAAGTGATGTAATTTGATATAACATTTATTGCTGCAGATTATCTAGATCCCGTCAAATTTAATCATTTTAATTTGTAGTTATATGACCAATATTTTTTTAATTGTATGAATATATGTATGTCCGTATACTTTGGCTTTTTCGGTCACAATATTTTATATGCAAATAAAACAAATTTTATTTCGTATTTTTACCCGACGTTTCGACAATGGGTTTTCGGCATACTCAGGGGTATTTATTTGATTAAAAGCTTAAAATAAAGAACAATTTTTTAACATGAATTATGAACATCACGAACACTTGTCAACTTACATGTAAATTACATTTAAAATAAAAATAAAATTGAAAATTAATACTTAAATAATTTAACAAAAATTCACAACAAAAATTACAATATTAAATAACTGCACTGTAACTAAGACTAATATTGTCATAAACTTCTTTTCGGTTTATGGCTTTTTTGTAGCTTTGTCTTATTCTTAAACTTTCCAGAGTGAGCCGCACATTCTCTTTTTTCTCTCTGTCCAGTATTTTTGCGTTGTCAAAGTCAGCTGTGTGTTGTTTTTCGGTTAAATGTTTTGCTAGTGCTGTCGTCTCCTTATTGTTTTTCGCGTCTGCTTTTTGTTCGTAAATACGTGTCCCAAAAGCTCTTTTTGTGGTGGCAATATGTATCGCATTGCATTTTTCCCCCTCTTTACCATTGCACTTAATTTTATATACAATGATATAATATAATTATGAATGTAAATGTTTAAGTAAGGCTACGAAAATTTTTGTTAAATTATCACAAATCAAAATTGTGCTGTAAAGCTTAAAAAGAAATAATTATTTTCTTTTAAGACGAATCAAAATTTAAATGAATTAGACAAAAGAAAAAAAAAAACGCGCTATTTAAAGCAATTAATTATCAAAAACGAAATTTTAATATCACAAAAATACTATGACATACAAAAAGGGAATTTATCAAACGTTAAATTAACAAAAGTCAAAACATTAAAATTATTTGAATTTTAAGCAAAATTGATTTGTGATTGAAGATTACTAAAAATGTTTATATATATAAGAGAATAATAGCAATACAAATACTTTAATATAACATCAATAATTAAACTAAAGAAATAAATTAAAATGGTGTTTTAAAACGGATTTAAAATTCAATATTTCGAACGCTTAAAAAAAGGTTTTTTTGTATTCCCGGACAATTTTTACGAATCAATTTTTCGTTTTCTAAGGACTTTATTCTTTTTCTTATTTTTGAAAGAAATTATTCCCAGCCGACCTACAAGAGCTCTTATTAAATGGGCCTAAGAAAAATATACCAAAAAAAAAAAATTTTTAAAATCTCCGCAAATACTTACAACGGGAAATAAAATGATAAAGAAATTTAAGATTTAACATAAAACTAAGAAAAATTTGAATTCTGAATAAAATTTATAAAAACCTATATATAGCAAAATCACAAAAAAAATTTATTTGTACTGTACTAGTTTGAGTTCTGGCTGCGTTGTCCCAACAAAATCTTGTGTGACTCAAAAAAAAAGTTGCGCCTTGCCCGAGCCGCTTACAGGCCTTCCACCATTTTGTTTTTCCCCTTTACGGTCTTAAATAAAAATGGACTCTTATAGACGCATCCGCCTGCGCGCGAAAGTAAAATGCTTTTTCTTATTTCCACTTTTTATGTTGTGCAAATTTAATGGTATTTGAAAATATTGTTGCGAAATTTGGTTTATGCCAGAAAACTCTCGAAATAAAAACCAACAAAAGAAATCTAAACGATACTAGCTAGCATCACTGGCTGTATAAATACTTTTTCACCATCTAGCGGCCAAGTGCAGTTTTTGTATTAAAAATGAAATTACCGGCTTCGTACAACGCCATCTAGAAGGTATTGAATTATTCAAGGAAGTGATTGTGAATTCCACGTCGATACGCCATTTAGAAGGTACTGGTAAATTGTGGATTATTGTAGATTCCACGCCACTTAGAAGGTACTGGATTATTCGAGAAAGTGATGACTGTAGTATAAAAAGGTTGTCATCTGAGTTGTCAAACACAGTTGAATTTGTATTTGTATTTATTTATTTATTTCCTCCCTAATACAACAAGATATATATCTTATAATTAAAGTATTAGGTACACAGTGATAATAATAGTTTAAACATTAAATTTTACAATTCTTTTGAAATTAATTAACAAATATTAAATGAATTTAATGAAATAAAATAAAACTAAAGTAAAATTAAAATTAGACCACGTAATATACATTTATAACTAATATAGCTAAAATATTATTGCAGCTGTGAAAAATAATTCATAAGTTTATTTTTACATTGCACGGGATGGGGAATTGGTCTTAGGTTTGGAGGGAGAGCATTCCAAAGACGTATTGCATGTATGAAAAATTGCCGCTCTGATGTTAAGCATGAGTGGCGTAATTGAATCAGTGCTTTGGCCCGAGTCGATCTTGCAAAAATAATTTTTCTTGAGAGATAACTTGGTTGCATTTTGTACATCACTTTATGCAACAATATCAAAGTTCGAAACTTTAAAACGTTTTCGAACGTCATGTTGCACAATTTGTATGCATATGAAGAGACATGATCCATCCGTCTTAAGCCGAAAACGTATCTAGCTATATTATTGAAAATAACCTTTAACTTTTGCTTGGAAGAGGAGTCACAATTCGCAAAAATTTCGCATCCATACAAAAGAGTGGGAAGAAGATATGCCCTTGCAAGCAAGAGTCTTACCCTTAGAGGAGTAAAAAATTGACTAATCCATAGCTCGCGTAGCATCCCATAAACTTTGCCAATTGTGCAATTAATATGGTTATTCCATGATAAGCTTCTGTCAAAGTGTATTCCAAGGTTTTTACATGAATCTACAAAGTCTATGTTACTATTATCTAGCGATATTTTGGGGAAACATGAAACATTCCTTACAATTTTACTTATCACTAAGCACTTAGATTTTTTTTACTAGCCCAAATTGAAACACTATTAAGATCCACATTTAAATTAGCTACACAGTCAACAATGGAATCACGATTACAACTAACATACAACTGCACGTCATCCGCATACATATGAATATTACAATATTTTAAACACTTAGGTAAATCATTTATATAAATTGAAAATAGTAGTGGGCCCAAGACAGAGCCTTGGGGAACTCCTCTTATAGTGCTTAAAAATTTAGACACAGAATTGTTTCCACAAACAGCTTGTGATCTATTTGTCAGGTAGGAAAATATTTAATTAGAAGCAGTTGGCGAAAAATTAAACATATTTAGCAGTTTTGTGCATAAAATGATGTGGTCAACACTATCAAATGCCTTAGAGTGATCTAAGAGCACCAACAGATTAATTTCATTATTGTCTAGACCAACTCGTATATCCTCAGTAACATCTATTAAAGCTGTGACGCAACTACGACCATTTCTAAAACCAGACTGTCGATCGGTTATTAGTCCATTCTCATCAAGAAATTCACTAATTTGCCAATATAATATTAGCTCAAAAGCCTTAGACAGAAAAGATAATATGGCGATTGAACGGTATTCGGAATGTGACTTAGGGATGGGGATAGTTTTAGCTTTTTTCCAACTGCTGGGAAATATAGAAATAGTTATAATAGAGTTAAAAATATAAGTGATGAAAGGAAGAAGAATTAGAAGCAAAATTTTTAAGAAAATGGGGTGTATTTCGTCGAATCCAGTGGCATTGGATTTAATTTTTAATATACTTTTTAAAACGTCGGCCTGATCAACACATTTAAAGCTGAAGTTTGTATTTTGAAACAAATTCCTGGATAAACTTATGGAATTGTAAGAGTTTTTAGAAACCGGGGGAAATGGTAAGTTGACAAAATTATTGTTTAGGTCGTCAACGTCAATTAGATCATTTCGCTGACTTATGACTTTCCCAATTCCAATGTTTCGTATCTCCTTCCATGTCTTTTTACTACCTAGTGCTTTTTTTAAACTTTTCGTCATAAGACCTAGCTTCCAATGCCCTAATTAAACAAACCACTTTTTTTCTAGATTCTTTAAACTTCGTGTACAATTGAGGTGTTTTGTAACGTTTCCAACGGCTGTATGCAGCATTACGTTGCACAATTAAGTTTTTAACGGTATTATTGAACCTAGGTTTTTTTTGATAAACTATCTTCTTAGCTTTTAGTGGCACAGACTCATCAAAAAGTTTCTTAACATTCTTTTGAAGAAAGTCAATTTGATCGTTGACTGACACCATTCTGTAAATAATATGCCAGTCTACATTTCTAGTTTGTTCGTCTAGTAAAGCGTAGTTAATTTGCTTAAAATCTCTATAATGAAAAGTGTTAGCCATATTTTTTAACTGAAAATCATATATTAAAAATATCAGATCATGTTTTGAAAAAAAAGGGACCGCTAATTGATCATATTGTAGTGCTTTAGAAAGGTCATTAACGAAAATAAGATCTAAGAGAGTATCTGCAGACTTGGAATAGTGAGTGGGAGTTTTTTTATTTACTGCGGTTAGCCCCAGGATTTCCATGGAAACACTCAGATGATTGTCTTTTAAAACATTGCAATTAAAATCTCCTAAAATCATGACGTCTGGGTGGGACAGGGACACATTTTCTATAACACTAAGAAGACTTGACATATTCACAGAACGATTTGGACGATATATACTACCTACAAGCAGTTTATTAATCCCGTTGATTATACTAACAAAAACATACTCAATTTCACTATCGGGAGGTGACAAGCAAAGCAGTTTACAAGGTATGCCATTACGTACATATATTGCTGCACCGCCAGCATGACCATACCTGTCAGCTCGATAAATTTGAAAGCCGCTTAATTTAAATAGTGCATCAGTCATACATTTAGAAAACCATGTTTCGGATACGCAAACTATATCTACCCCGGAGCCCTCAAAAATAAATTTAAACTCATCTGTTTTGTTTACAAGGCTTTGTGCATTAAAATGACATACATTTAAACCATTGTGCTGCTTACTAAGAACACGAATCATATTATGAACATTGTCTTTGGAATGAACGAAGTCGTTAATTATTGACGACATAATAAAAGAAATAATTCCCATTGACGAGTGCAAATACGTAGAATTTTGGTTGCAATAATATGGAAAAGTTTTTTAACAAACATAGAGTGGTATAAACATCAAAAAGTTGTTTTAAAGATAAAAGATCTAATGCATACATTTTATTTATATAGATAAAAGCAAGTACTATAAAAATAACAATTTGAATTAGCAAGCTAACGCAGATCAGAGTTGGTTTTCTTGATATATGTAAACATAAGAATAAGAGCATACTAGTGAAATAAATTATCAGAAGATGAAGAGAACCTGTTAAAGTCGTCAAGAGAAATTACTTGATCAGCTTCACCACTCTCCTTCTCTTTTCTAACATAAACAAGACCTCGTAAAGTAAAAGCAGATGCTATAATTTTTTGTTTCTTCATTCTAATAGCAGCGCGCAAAATGTTGTAATTTTCTTTTGTTAAGCTTTCGTTTATAAAAATAGGAGCGTCAGAATTGAAACCAGCATGACGTAGACGAAGAGTGTCACGATGTTGGCGCCTATGCTCAGCAATTGACTTGAGTACGGAGTTTTTTTCAAATGCCGTTTTGAGTTTTATTATGATGATCCCATCATTATAGGTACGCTGCGAGCGAGAGCGCAAACGTTAAATGTTTTGCACTTTTGGTGGCGCAATGTTTATGTTTTCGCATATATCATTAAAAATTTTGGCTAAATTTTCATTTTCAGCAGACGGAATCCCGTGCAGACGTAGATCGCAGGCTAGCATCGAATTCTCTTGCTTCATCAGTTTTAATTTGAGGTGGCTTACCTCTTACCTCTTAGGGACTCCGTCTCAAGCATTTAAGCTTCAAGAGCAACAACCCTATCAACTGCAGTACTTAAGTCACGTTTCAGCTCCACTATTGTCTGGCCAAATGCATCTAATAACCTTTGTTCAGACTCAAGAAATTTTGTTGTAATTAGCTCAGTTTGTTCAGAAAAACGCTGCTCTATAAGCTTAAGTAGCCGCTGCATTAAGTTTTCATTATCCGACTTCGGGGTCAAAGACGATGCATTGGTTTTTTGAAGGTTGCGTAGCTTACGAGGAGAAGTCATAATTAGCAAAATTTGTTTTTATTTTGTTTTTCGTATAAATATTTTTATTTTTCTGAGAAAAATAATTGTGCTCTCTTTTTGAGATTTATATGCTCTTTTGTTTATTTATTTTTTTTTCTTTTTTTATTTTTTTTTTATTCGGAGCATTAATTTTGCGCGCAAATATTGAGTAATGAAATGAGTTTTGTTTTACTTTGAAAGTTTTAACTTAAATTGCAATTTAAACAGTGAAGGAGAACAGTTGTTTTTAAGCAATAGAGTGAAACTTACTTACTTACTTACTTCGGTGGGCATAACAAGCCATTACCGGGTTACGGCCGACCTCAAAAGCTCTCTCCAGGCGCCTCTGCTTCGCGCGCGTCTTCTCCAATCATTCACACCAAGCGTGGATAGGGTTTCCTCGGCTTGGTCTTTCCATCGGAGGCATGGTCTTCCTCTTCGTCGTCGCCCAGCGGCTTCCGCATCAAACACCATTTTCGCCGGAGCTTCTTCGTCCATACGCACAACATGTCCCAGCCAGCGCAGACGTTGGATAGTGATGCGCTTGACTATGTCAATGTCAGCGTAGAGCTCGTACAGTTCGTGGTTCATTCGAATACGGTAGTCGTCGCCGACGTGAACAGGACCGAAGATTTTGCGAAGAATATTTTCTCAAACACCCCAAGCGTGGCTGCATCAGTCTGCGACACAACCCAATCTTCTGCGCCGTAAAGCAGCACGGGTAAGATGAGCGTCTTGTAGAGTGTCAGTTTTGTCGGGCGAGAGAGGTCTCTATTACTCAATTGCTTACTGAGATCATAGTAACACCTATTAGCAAGAGTTAGTCTTCGCTTTATCTCCAGGCTGACATCGTTTTGAGTGTTCACGGCGGTGCCAAGATAGGTGAATTCCTTGACAACTTCGAAAGTATAGCTTTTTGCAGTAACATTGTACACTGGCTTTTCCAACTTCCCTTCCATCACAAAGTTGAAGAGGTTGTAGGTTGTAGGTTTGTTCGCAGTAACAAAGGATCCAACACGCCGCGTCTCCCTGTTTGTGGACAGCATATACTTTGTTTTGCCCTCGTTCACCGTCAAACCCACTTTCGCTGACTCTTTTTCGATAGCAGAGGACACAGCAGTAACATCTCGCTTACAACGTCCAATGATATCAATATCATCGGCATATGCAAAGAGCTGGACACTTTTGTAGAAAATAGTGCCATTACGATGTACACTGGCTCTTCGCAACACCCCTTCCATCACAAAGTTGAAGAGGTTGCAGGATAGTGGATCGCCCTGTCTGAAACCTCGTTCGGTATCAAATGCTTCGGAGAGGTCCCTTCCTACTCTGACGGAGCTGGCTGTGTTGCTCAACCAGCTTCGTAGGTATACCAAACTCAGACATGGTGGCATACAGGCAATCCCGTATCGGGCTATCGAAAGCAGCTTTAAAATCGATAAAGAGATGATGGGTATCGATCTGTTTTTCGTGGGTTTTTTCCAGGATTTGACGTAGTGTGAAGATCTGGTCTATGGTGGACTTACCAGGTCAAAAGCCGCACTGATAAGGCCCAATCAGTGTGTTGGCAAACGGCTTAAGTCTTTCACACAGTACAGTCGACAGGACCTTGTAAGAGATGGCAAGAAGACTGATTCCCCGGTAGTTAGCGCAGATGGTCGGGTCAACTTTCTTCAGTACAGGACAAAGGACACTGAGATTCCAATCGTCGGGCATGCGTTCTACTAGCCATATTTTGCAGATGAGTTGCTGCTGACTGCAGGGTTCTTTTGTAGGTGGCGTTTTTCACTGCAGTAGCTTCGTGACACTCCTGGTCATACCATTGATTTCGCGGAAGTGGGTGTCGGAAACCAATGACTTCCTCAGCGGCAGAGCGCATGGAGCGGGATATATGCGCCCAAAGTCCACCGGCATCATCGGGTAGAGAGTCAGGTTGAAGGAGCAGTTCTGAGAGGCGAGCGGAATAGGCTTTGGCCGTCCTATGTGATTGCAGTTTAGCGACGTCCAGCTTTCGTTGCATACCAGAGCGTACATCCTTTGCATTGCACAGCCGCATGCGTATCTTGGCTGCAACAAGATAATGATCGGAGTCAATATTGACTCCCCGGAACGTACGAACATCTAGCACGCTGGAAGCATGCCTTCCGTCGATCACAACATGATCGATTTGGTTGCGTGTTTTCTGATCAGGGGACAGCCAGGTGGCCTTATGGATATCGAGGTGTTGAAATCTGGTGCTACTTACTACCATGTTTCGCGCCGCGGCGAAGTCGATCAGCCGTAGACCGTTGTTTGAGGTGGTCTCGTGAAGGCTGAACTGACCGACAGTGGGGCCAAATATACCTTCTCTTCCGACCTTTCCGTTGAAATCCCCGAGTACAATTTTAACGTCATGGGCCGGGCAGCGGTCGTATACTTCCTCGAGTCAAGCATAGAAGGCATCTTTGACAGCATCGTCCTTTTCCTCCGTCGGGGCGTGCGCGCAAATCAAGCTGATGTTAAAAAATCGAGCCTTGACGCGGATCGTAGCCAAACTTTCGCTCACAGGTGTGAACCTGGAGATATGGTGGCGAAGTCTCTTGCTTACTACGAATCCGGATCCCAATACGTGCCTCTCCGCATGGCAGCTGTAGTAGATATCGCAACTTGCTTGTTTAGAGCAACCTTGTCCTATCCATCTTATTTCCTGGATGGTGGTGATGTCAGCCTTAATTTTTCCGAGGGCATCCGCCAATTCGACAGAGACACCTTCCCTATTGAGGGTCCGGATATTCCAGGTGCATATCCTTAAATCATGGTCCTTTTTTCGTTTGCAGTGGTCGTCAACGTTGAGGGGCTCTGTATCCGAGGCTTTTTTAGTCTTCATTGGAGTGTTTTTTCTTACGTGGCGGGTACCAAACCCTGCGCACAACCCAGTTTACTTCCAGGGAGGACACGCTGCACACATTCGCTCACTATCTCAGCGGATGCGGAGATAGCTACCCAGATGGAGCCGCGGGGAGGCTGTGTGTCAACTTGCTAATGAAACAGTTGAATTTAAACAGTAAAACAGTTGTGTATTATACAGTGTCAGATTAATATTAGAATTTGAATGTCAATGAAATAAACAATTGTACCGTGTAAAAATTAACTTTTGTGAATTAAATAAACCATTTTGTAATTAAATAAGCTTGTGTGTTTTTGATTGTTACACCATCCAGTGATCGAACTCAGAAAAGTGTAAGAGATCGAAATTATCGTCTAAGAGACAGGAATTTCGTAACAATTGATGTCAGAAGTGGGATTGTGTAAAAAGAATTAACAATCAATTAAAAAAAAAAATATAAAAAAAAAATAAAAATGGTTAAGTTTGACGAACTGAAAGTGGATCAACTGAAGAAGGAGTTGCAGCAGTTGAATCTGCAATCAACTGGCGGAAAGGTGGGGTTACAGAAACGCTTACGGCAGGCTCTTGAGGCTCAAAGTGTAAACCTGGAAGAGCATGAATTTTATGTATCAGAATCAGCAGCGAAACTGGAAGAATCTTCTGGACTAGCGGCAAGTGGTGAAGTTGTAGATATGACAAAGTTCGAGAAAATGTTAATGGCGATGACGCAGACAATAAGTCAAAATGCACTACAAATGAATAGCAATATCCAGGCCGTTCAGGAAAAAATAGACCAGAAGTTAAGTCAGAACGCCCTGCAGATCCAGGTGGTTCGGGAAGAAATTGATCAGAGCTAAAGTCAAAATGCCCTCCAAATAGACAAGAAGTTAAGTCAAAATGCACTGAAAATAGACCAAAATTTAAGTCAGAACGTGACGCAGATCCACGCAATGAATCAAAACATTGAGGCTGTTCGAACGGAGGTTGCCAAAATGGTAAATGGCCTCGATACAAAAATGACTGAGTTACGAGATGACGTTGAATCATTCAAGGGAGAAGTTCAAAATAATTTTGAGGACGTTAATGAAAGAATTCAACAGTTGGAAATAAGTGAACCAACCACTCAAGTGATAAGAGAAATCAGCGCAGAGAAGCTTAATTCACCCTCGTACGATGGAACAACACCATTGAGTGTTTTCAAGCTCCAGTTCGAAACAACATCTGGTCACTATCGTTGGGATAACGAAAGCGCAGCTGCAGCGCTAATTGTGGCATAAAAAGGTGCAGCTGCAGAGGTATTGCAAACGGTTCCAGTGGCGAAGCAGAAAAATTACAAGGCGGTGATGGATGCCTTGCAGCTAAAATATGGCAGTGACCACATGAAGCAGATTTACAGATTGGAGTTGAAAAGTCGTATCCAGAAATCTGGTGAGTCCTTGCAGGAGTATGCTGTGGATATTGAGCGATTGGCACACCTTTCCTATTCTGACGAGTTAAGCTGAAAAATTCAAAAAAGAGCCGTTTATTGACGGCATACGTAACTCAGATACAAAACGCGAGACAATGAGGAACCCGAAGACAACATTTAACGAAACAGTAGCGGTTGTCCTCACTCAAGAGATGATTACGTTGAAATGACACTGCAATTAGTGTTTCAAGAAATTACTGCTCTAAGAGAGGAAAATGCGCGAGTGGTCTCTTTAATTATCGCGTTACAGCAAAATAAAGAATTGCTTGTGCAAAAAGTTGATGACTTGAAATCAGAGCTTTATTCGTTAAAAGCTCAACTTTGTAACAATGAACTTACTTCTGTAGTCTCTCTTATTTCTCAAGATATTAAGTTTTTAAAAGACAATGCTGGTGGTGTGTTAAACAGCCCTCAAATGAACAATATTAAAAACAAAAGCAAGCTTGCTACGCTCTCGCAAAATAATAACGTGAAAGCTCTTAACTCAGTCTCGCCGTCATCTGTTTTAGTTGATCTGAGTTCTGATGAAATTGTTGTTGCTGATAATTTCTCTAATGCTTCCACATCGTACGATGCTGCTGCTGCGGCCACTGCTGCATTATCTCCTACTGTTCTCCATCATTCGCATACTTCTCGTTCTCTGCAAGCACCGATGTCATATGCTGCTGCTGTTGCCGTTGATACTCCAGTTCATGCTCTTTCTAATGTTTCTCCTAGGCAGTCGACTCAACCTAATATGCATTTGAACAGCTTAAACAAAAACAATTCCAAAATACATACAATTGTTGTTGGTACCAATGCGACTAGAAATACAGAACTTGTAGTTGCTGATAGAAAGAAGTGGATACACTTGTCATCGTTTGCACCGTCTGTTAGTGCTGATAACATTATTGAATATGTAGCTAATCATGCTAATATAGATAAAAATTTGCTTTCGTGCTTTAATCTGGTTAAGAAGGATGTGCCTTTGGACTCTTTGAGAAGAGTCAACTTTAAACTAGGTGTTTCTGAGGTTTTTTACGAAAAGTTGATGATTCCGGATTTGTGGCCTGCTAATGTTAGCGTGCGTCCATTTCAATTTTTTCAAAGGCCAGGAAAATAGCAGACCATTCCTTAAATAATTTAAATAACTTTTCAAGCTCAGAAAAAAAAAGCAAACAGTTAAAAATCTACTTTCACAACGTTTCTGGACTAAGAACAAAATCTCAATCCTTACTCGCTATGAGTTCGCAGCTGAATGAAAATTTTTTTGATTACGAGTTTTTTGACTCTAACCTCTATAATGTTTTCCGCAAAGACAGAGATGCTGTGAAAACTGGCTTTGCAAGAGGAGGTGGTGTTTTGATTGCGGTTAAAAAAAAACTGCATGCATCTTTATATGTCCTTAAGACTGTAGACACCCTACTTGACCAGCTATGTGTGCGCGTGCAAGGCTCTTCTGGATTTTTGTTTATCTGCGCCTCTTATATACCTCCGAATAGCAACGAAACTCTATATAAGATGCATGTTGATAACATTATTTCACTTGCTTTATATGAACTACGTGATAATCATCTTTGTGTGCTTGGTGATTTTAACTTAACTAATGTTTCTTGGTCTCATGCAGCTAATAGTACTGGTTTAATTCCTAGTAATCTTAACAGTATAAGTGAATTATATGTGATAGATAACTTTTTAAGCATTGATCTCATGCAAATTAACTGCTTTTTAAATAAATTTCATAGAATTTTAGATCTAATTTTTCTCAGTAACAATATTAATTTTAATTTAACGGAATGTTTTTTCCCTTTATCTACAGTGGGCATGCATCACGTGCCTTTAATTCTTGAGCTTGAGTTTTATGAATTTTCGAGTGTCAAAAATGTTAATCCTAATATATCCTTTAACTTCAGTTTGTGTAATTTTTATTTGCTTAACAATTTGTTTCTATCGTTGAACTGGGATGCTTTGCTTCACGATCCCGATGTTACAATTTGTTTTGATATTTTTAGATCTAGAATTGCAAAAATATGTCAAGAAAACATTCCACTTGTTGTTAAGAAACAGTATAATTTGCCTTGGCACACAAAACGGCTAAAGCGACTAAAGAATCTAAGAAACAAATTTTTTCGCAAATTTAAAAAAACTAATGTAATAACATATTTTGATATATACAAAAAGTATTCTAAAGATTTCAATTGTTTGGATAAATTCTTATACAGAAATCATGTTTTAAAATTTGAAGCCAGTATAAAATCAAATCCAAAAGCTTTTTGGCGTTTTATCAATTTGAAAAAATCTAGTTCAAGTATTCCAGCTTCATTATTTTTTAATGATAAAATTGCGAATACCGCAAAAGATGTATCGAACCTCTTTGCTGAGTTCTTTAGCTCTAATTTTACATTGGATACTGCTTCTTACGTAAGCGGTTCCTTTAATATAGAATCATCCCTTAATTTTGGGTCTTTAACTATTGATTCTGATGACGTTACCAGTGGTATTGAACGACTTAAATCGTCTACCCAAACAGACATTGATGGATTTTCGGCAATTTTGCTCAAAAAATGTTCTTCTCTTGTTTATCCTTTGAAAGCTATCTTTAATAAATCTTTGTCTTCAGGAGTCTTCATAAATGATTGGAAAATTGCTTTTATTACTCCCATCTTTAAGAGTGGTAATAAAAATGATGTGAGTAATTATAGACTCATTTCCAAATTAACGACAATCTCTAAACTCTTTGAGTGTATCATCAAGGACAAGCTGTTCTATGCCGTCAAAAATTTAATCATACCCAATCAACATGGATTCGTACCTGGGCGTTCTACAGTTTCCAATCTTGCGGTTTTCACCGAAGATTGTATTTCGGCGTTTCAGAAAGGTTTCCAAGTTGATGCTGTTTACACTGACCTATCGAAAGCTTTTGATACGGTCTCTCATAGAATCCTATTAAAAAAACTAAATTGCTTGGGCTTTCATTCCGTTTTTTTGGAGTGGATCAAATCCTATCTAAGCAATCGCAGGTGTGTGGTTGTTGTTGATAATGTACTGTCTAATTCCTTTGTTGCATCCTCGGGTGTACCACAAGGTAGTATTTTGGGGCCTTTATTTTTTGTCTTATTTGTCAATGACATAAGTAGTTGTTTTTCTTTTGCCAAATTTTTACTGTACGCAGACGATTTGAAAATTTATTCTGTAATAAAAAATCAGCAAGATGCTCGAAAGCTTCAGTTAGAAATTGATAAAGTTCATATTTGGTGTTGTAGTAATCTTCTAACCTTAAATATTAACAAATGCTTCTATATAACTTTTTCTAAGGGGCACACTGTCATTCAAACTTCCTACCACATTGCCAACTCCTTCTTAAAATCAGTCAAGGAAATTAAAGATTTGGGTGTAATTTTTGACTCCAAGCTTACTTTTAACAACCATATTAATTACACAATATCAAAAGCTTATGCCATGCTTGCCTTTATCAGACGTAACAGTAGTGATTTCTCTGACCCATACTCCCTTAAACTCCTTTATACTTCGTTTGTCCGTTCTAAGCTGGAATATGCGTCTTTCATTTGGAGGCCTTATCACGCTTGCCATATGAATCGTATAGAACGCATTCAGAAAGTTTTTATTCGCTTTGCACTGCGGTCTCTGCATTTTAATGAACCATTTCCTTCATATCACTCTCGTTGCATGCTAATAAATTTGAAAACATTACAAAACAGGAGAACTTTACTTTCATTAGCTTTTGTTTTTGACATCATCCGAGGTGGGGTTGATTGTCCTTCGCTTTTAGAAAAGATCCCGTTCAATGTTCCAGCAAGAGCTCTTCGAAATTTTGATACATTTTTTGTTGGCTGTGTTAGAACGAACTACGCACTAAATGCTCCGTTTATGAGAGCATTAATTGAATTTAATAATATTTCTAACTTAGTTTTAGTCGATTTTTCTGCTTCAAAAATCTCATTTATGAAATTGATGAATTCTGTATGTAATTAGTTATTATTTAAATATAAATCAACATTCTAATTTTAATTTTACTCATTCATCTCATTAGTCTGTAAGGATTCTGTATTCATAGACTAAATATATATATAAATAAATATATAAATAAATAAATAACATGCCGCCCATCACTGAAAACTCGTCGGATGAAGGTGGTGGCTGAAAAGAAAAATTCATCGTTCGTCAGCAGTAGCTTCAGCGGAAAATGATACAACTGTGGTAAGCAGGGACACATGGCACGTGACTGCAAATCACGTCGTAAACGATCTGCATCACGTTCACCAAGAAGAAGAATTGAAAATCGGATGGAGGTGGAGGCTGAAAAGAAAAATTCATCGTTAGCCAGCAGTAGTTTCAGCGGAAAATGCTACAACTTTGGTAAGCAGGCACGTGACTGTAAATCACGTCGTAAACGATCTGCATCACATTCACCAAGAAGAAGAATTGAAAATAGGAAGGACGATGGCGAAAATGGTAGCGGGCAGCAGGCGCATACGGGGAATCAGGGTTCGATTCCGGAGTTCTGGAGAAGGAGCCTGAGAAACGATTACCACATCGCAAAGGAAGCCAACATGGAAATGCAAATGCACTTTCACGTCGTCTATGTAAAATTGAATGCAGTCATTGTTCACGAACCAAAAATAAAGCTGGAACAATTGATGTGCGCTTTTTGAACGTTTTGCCTGAAGAAAAGTGGACAAAAGAGGAGTTAAGACGGGAACAACGCTGTGATCGGGATCGTGAACGAGAGCGTGAAAGGGAACGTGAACGAAAACGGGAGAGAGAACATGAAAGAGATCGCGAGCGTGATCGCGATCGGCGTGAAGAACGCGACAGAGAACGAAAGCGGGAACGTGAGAGAGAACGTGAATATGAACGTTGGGAACGAGAAAAACAACATGAAAGAAAGGAAGTTAGAGAGCGTGCTGAAAGAAATAAAGTTGAAAAGGAGGATCCAGATCGGCCAGATGAAGATCGTGAGAGCAGAAGACGAGAAAGGGAACGCGAGCATGAGAAAGAGCGAGAACGAGAGCAGTACCGCAGAGAACGTTCTCGAAGTCGGGAGAAATCTTCTAGACGTCGTTCTAAATCGCGTAAAAAGGAACGTGAGAAAGAGCGTGATAAAGATCGCGACAAGATGAAAGCTGGGTGTGATCTGCGAGCAAATACTGAAGGGTTCAAAAAAGGTCAACTAGTGCTGCTACATAACCCACAACGAAAACGAGGCTTGTCTCCTAAATTACAGACTCATTGGTAGGGACCTTACCAGATCGTCACAAGGATTAATGATGTTGTGTATCGAATCCAAAAATACCCCGGGAAAAAAGTAAATTAAAGCTAGTCCACATCGAAAGGCTGGCACTTTTTACTAGAGACGGAGAGACTCTTGTTCGGGGCGAACAAGTTTAAGCGGAGGGCAGTGTAGCGAAATTTGGTTTATGCCAGAAAAAAGTTGCGCCTTGCCCGAGCCGCTTACAGGGCTTCCACCATTTTGTTTTTCCCCTTTACGGTCTTAAATAAAAATGGACTCTTATAGACGCATCCGCCTGCGCGCGAAAGTAAAATGCTTTTTCTTATTTCCACTTTTTATGTTGTGCAAATTTAATGGTATTTGAAAATATTGTTGCGAAATTTGGTTTATGCCAGAAAACTCTCGAAATAAAAACCAACAAAAAAAAAAACTAAACGTTACTAGCTAGCTTCACTGGCTGTATAAATACTTTTACACCATCTAGCGGCCAAGTGAAGTTTTTGTATTAAAAATGAAATTACCGCCGTCGTACAACGCCATCTAGAAGGTATTGAATTATTCAAGGAAGTGATTGTGAATTCCACGTCAATACGCCATTTAGAAGGTACTGGTAAATTGTGGATTATTGTAGATTCCACGCCACTTAGAAGGTACTGGATTATTCGAGAAAGTGATGACTGTAGTATAAAAAGGTTGTCATCTGAGTTGTCAAACACTGTTGAATTTGTATTTGTATTTGTATTTATTTATTTATTTCCTCCCTAATACAACAAGATATATATCTTATAATTAAAGTATTAGGTACAGAGTGATAATAATAGCTTAAACATTAAATTTTACAATTCTTTTGAAATTAATTAACAAATATTAAATGAATTTAATGAAATAAAATAAAACTAAAGTAAAATTAAAATAAGACCACGTAATATACATTTATAACTAATATAGCTAAAATATTATTGCAGCTGTGAAAAATAATTCATAAGTTTATTTTTATATTGCACGGGATGGGGAATTGTTCTTAGGTTTGGAGGGAGAGCATTCCAAAGACGTATTGCATGTTTGAAAAATTGCCGCCGGAGGATGGAGCTGCTTGTAGAAGTCCACGTAAGTGGGGAAAGTTCCTGATCGCCACTCACTTGGAAGTGGCCAGGGATGATTCTTTTGCAAGCAGTTCAAGCAGCTCACAAACTTCCGGCCTTTTTGGCCAAGTATCCTCTTGAGATCCTTTGGACACCCGTCCGGGGTTGAGCTACTTAGTTGTGAGAAGGCGAGTCTCTCCTAGACTTAAAACTTGGAATGTGTGAGTAGGGTTTGGGTCCCACCACACATTATCATCATTTCCAATGAAAACCAAATCAGCCTCGGATAATAGCCCCCACTACGATGACGACCACTGCCAACGAAAAACGGACAATAATTTACGGATATGCACCTGGAATGTCCGGACCGGGAAGGTACAACTATCCAACTGGCGGAAGCCCTCGTAAAAATAAAGGCTGACATCACCGCCATCCAGGAGATGTGATGGAAAGGACAAGGCTGCTCTAAACGGACGAACTGTGATATCTACTACAGCGGCCATGCGGAGAGGCGCGAATTTGGTTGCGGATTCGTTGTAAGTCGAAAATTACGCCACCTAGTTTCCCGGTTCACGCCAATAAACGAAAGGTTGGCTACGATCCGTATCAAGACAAAATTCTTCAACATAAGCCTAATTTGCGCGCACGCCCCGACGATGCCACCAAGGATGACTTTTACGCGAGCCTAGAGGACGTGTATGACCGTTGTCCGACCCACGATGTAAAAATAGTCCTGGAGAAAACCCATGAATATCAAATCGACACTCACCATCTCTTCGTCGATTTTAAAGCTGCGTTCGATAGCCCAGTGCGGGATTGCCTATACGCAACAATGTCTGAGTTCGGTATACCTGCAAAGTTGATAAGGCTCTGCAGGATGACGTTGAGCAATACGTGTAGCTCCGTCAAGGTAGGGAATGACCTCTCCGAAACTTTTAATACCGAGCGAGGTTTCAGACAAGGCGACCCGCTCTCGTGCGATCTCTTCAATTTCATTATGGACGAAAAGCCTGTGTGCATCATAATGGCACCATTTTCTTCAAAAGTGTTCAGCTCCTTGCGTACGCTGATGATATTGATATTATCGGTCGGAGTAAGAGAGATGTTACTGCTGCTTTCACTGCTATTGAAAAGGAATCAGCCAAAGTGGGCAAGACGAAATACATGATGTCTACTAACAACAACAAGAGAGCACGGGATCTAGACTCTCATGTTACAGCGGGCAACTGTAAATTAGAAGTTGTCTCCAGCAAAAAATGTATTCGAAGGGAAGGTCCCCGGTCAACGACAAAGAGGTAGACCATGCCTCCGGTGGATAGACCAAGCTGAGGAAGCCCTAACAGCGCTTGGCATTAACGATTGGAGAAGGCGCGCGCAAGACAGAGGCGCCTGGCGAGAGCTAATGAGGTCGGCCGTAACCTGACAACAGGTTGTTATGGCCATCTAAGTAAAGTAAGTAAGTAGATGACTGTAGTATAAAAAGGTTGTCATCTGAGTTGTCAAACACAGTTGAATTTAAACAGTGAAGCAGAACATTTGTTTTAAGCAATAGAGTGAAACAGTTAAATTTAAACAGTAAAAAGTTGTCTATTACACAGTGTCAGATTAATATTAGAATGTGAATGTTAATGAAATAAACAATTGTACCGTGTAAAAATTAGCTTTTGTGAATTAAATAAACCATTTTATAATTAAATAAGCTTGTGTGTTTTTTATTGTTACACAATCCAGTGATCGAACTCAGAAAAGTGTAAGAGATCAAAATTATCATCTAAGAGACAGGAATTTCGTAACAATATGGATATATATATATAGGAAAAAAAGAATTGCGGCTGACTTATCTTTTTCTTTCTGCAAATTTCCGTGAACTATTAAGCGATGTCGTCTTTTTTCGTGCGGAGCCAGCCACACTAGAAAAAAATCATAATAACAACAAAAAAAAATATTTCTTACTAGAACTTACATTTTCCTTTAGTTATAAAAACTTTAGATAAGTTTGCAGGGCACAACTGCTTGGTAGGCGAAATCCTTTGATCCAGCAATAATCATATATATGTACGCAGAAATTTAAATTGAAAATGCATTACGGGAAGCGGACACAAATAATTTTCAAACTTTTAACACTTATTGATTTATTTAATGATATAAAAACTTTATATATTTTTCACATTTAAAATTTTTCAAAAAAATACTTTTGTTTCCGGCACGGAAATTTTTTGATTCCGATCGCAACGAGCTGTACTTTGCTATTAAATTTTTAGCGCTTGGAGATAGTAGACGCTAAGCCAAATTTTGCCAGCCAAACAGTTGCTTTTGTGTAACTTATTTCCCTAATCCATATAACATAAATCATATAACCTACACATTAAAATCCATCCTAGTACAATCCAGGTTTAATCCCCCGCATCCTATAGTGCTTACATTGCTTTGCCTAAATTTTTATTTATTTATTTTTATTTATTTATTCATATTCACAATTTCATAATATAATTCACAATTAAACTTATTTCTATAAAAATATAGATGAAGTGAATAGTAGAAGCATTATTTACTTTAAAACAATAAAGTAGTGTTAAATGCTACATCATTAAAAAAATTTCCGTTTAAAAGTAATTAATATTGAAAGTGGGGCGTACACAAATTATTCAATTTCAGAGCAAAAATTTATTTAATTACATGTAAATTAAAATAGGGATATGTGCATATACAAAATAAAAGAAATGGTAAGAGGAAAATAAAAATATAATAATTGAGGCAGGCTATGAAAACACAAGTAAACAAACTTCACGTACATAGAGGCTAAAAGAAATCAGTTTTTTTTTAACTTAAACTGTTTAAGTCAACGCTTGTAAGAATGACTCAATTTCGTTAAGATCTTTTTCGAAAAGCCATGTCTTTACTCCTTTAAGGAACTTCTGCAGCGATCTCAATGATTTCAGAGTATCTGGAAGCTTATTAAAAAATCCGTGTCTCTCGTCTTTCTGAGGATTGTTACGAAAGGTAAACGACCTTTGATCTTTCCAAAATCCAGTGTTAGCCCTTTGTTGTGTGTTAATTACCACACTTATATCATAATGTGTTGTTTTAACAAAAACGACATATTATGGTATATTTTTGGGATGATGATTAACATCATCCAATAACAGTAAATTTCTGTTATTATAATACGGCATATTTTTGGGCGTTTGCTTATTTGTTGGTCAGCTTAAGTTGCTATGTGAAAATTCTACTTGTTGAATAATAACAAGAATGAGAACAATGCAATGAAACTGCAACAACAAAAAAGCAAACAAATGCAAGTTATGAAACCCGGAAATATGCCAACCTCACTATTTTGTTGAATTAAGAATTATGCAATTTCTACAAAGTAGAATAAATATTTGTAGGCCAAAATTTTTGTAGGCCAAATATTTGAAGGCCAAAATAACTGTAGGCCAAATATTTATTAAGTAGAATAAGTTTTGATGATGCTAATATTTTGTTATTGTATTTTTAAGTAATTATTTTATAATGTATTTTGTTGTTATAATTATCTGTATAAGAGGTGTTAAGTTAGATAAGATTTAACAATAAAATGAGAGTTAGTTCTGAGTTAAAAGAAGACACTGTGTTTTTTAAATCAAATTACGTATGAAGAAATCATACTGGTAAGTATAATTAACACCTAATCCTTCTTTTCTTTACAGATACAGCTTTCAGAATACAACATTGGCGCTGCCGGTTTTTCGAGCCATCACTCGGAAACATACCGTCCACTATATCAAAGTGTTATTCCTAGGAAGGATAACTACTTGAATCAACATTGTGGATTAGAAAGGACATCAACAAGGATTCCTAGCTGAACAAGTGCCTAAGTACAACGTTGGAAAATCAAATTTGGTGAGTATCCTTAACAGTACTAATTATAAACTTCTAAAAACACATCGGTACTAGCCATTCCTTAGGAGAGCCTTAAGTTGGCAATCAACCTAACGAACTTGGGAAATTAGGTTTCATTAATTTATTTTGAAAATTTGTAACCTTATTGGAAGGTTACAAATTAAAAATTCTTTTTATATCTTCAATTAAACATCCATTCGTTTTTTAATTCAATTCAATTGCAACTTAAGTTTTATTGAAGTTGGAAATCTTAAACTTTGAAGCATTTGTTTTAAATGACGTTTTCTGTCGTTTTTAAAACTAAGATATTAGAAGCTATTGAATTTTATTGAAATTAAATGATAGATTTCTATTTAAATTTTTAATTAAGAGCTTGGGGATTACTAGTATTTCTATTATGAATTAAAATTTCTCAATTTTAAAGTTTGTCTAGTATCTTATGCTCTTGAAAGAAAATTTGCAATTTAAATTTCACGTGAAATAAAGTCTTGTTGAACTTATTTTTGATTCCAAAGAATGCTTTAAGTTCTGAGGATCAGTCTATGCAAAAAAGACTCGCGTTTGATTGCTATAAATATTTTGATTTTTCGTTAAGTCGTATATAAAAAACCTTGCAGAATTTTTTGGGTTCCAAGGAATACTTTCAACTATTCCAAGGATTCGTGTTCTGAAAAGGTCCGCGGTCAATTAATAAAATAAAAATATTTTTCCTAACAAGGAAATAAAAGGTTTAGGTATTTCTTTTCATACCAACAATTGATTTATTGGTTTACAGGCAAATCCATACGAAATTTGCGGTAGGTCGCATATTAAGGTTCTGCTTAAAGGCAAAAATTTTATTAGTGCAGTGGGTCGTTCATTCACTTATGAAGTAATTTAAGCCTTAAACATTACAAAACAAAAAGGAATCACTTTTGCTTTTTGTTGAAGGCAACAACCATTTAAATATTGCTGACAACGTTTTTTGTTTTGTTTGAAATGAGTTTAAGGTAATGAACGATTTACAGCAGAATAAATACGCCCATAAAAAATTGTTAGGAGAATTATGCAGATTTACTGATAAATTGTGGAAATATTTGGAAGACATAGTAAATGATAATGAACAACTTATTTTAATAAAACAAAAAGTTGATGATTTCCATAATTTATCAGAAGTCGAAATAGCGGACGTTGCACTTGACGAAATTTTGAGTTTTGTGGAGCAAAGACAGTTTAACGACGCAGAAACAGCAGAAAGCTGGGAAACAGAGTTTCGCGTCTTGAAGAAAAGGTACGATCAACATATCATTCTGCTGAATTTAAACTCTGATCAAATAAAGGAACTAGAGGAAGAAAATTTTAAATTGAATGATAAACTGGATGAAAGGAATTTATCGAAATTAAATTTTTCATTACCAGTGGGACAGGAATTGGACGACAAGAATCAATCCATAATAGAGTTTAAGAATCGCGTTCAAGACTTGGAGAACGAAAACAAGCGATTAGGCAAAAAGCTTGAAGCCCAAAAAATAAAATCAAGTAAACATAAAGTGATTATTGATTTGTCTAACGAAAATCGCACTTCCAAAAATACAATGGCAGATAAAGCCAAATTTGAAGAGCTGACCTCCAAGCAGCTGGAACTTTCAGAACAAATTCAGAAGATGTGGTTAAACTCCAAGAAAACTCCAGCCCAGAGGGAAACCATAGTCTATTTTTCAAAAAGGATTGAAGAATTAGAAAAAGTTTGGTCAAGTTTCTGGTCAAACAATGACGGTATAGAAGAATACCGAAACAATTACCCTACGCACGACTACTTTATTAAAAACTTATATATTTAAGTAGAATCGAAGTATTATGAGCTAAAGAGGAGTTACTATAATAAGCTGGATGTCTTAAAAAATGATAGTGCAACGCAACCAAAGCAACAAGCACTACAGCAACCAACAGGGGAGCAACAAGGATTTCAAGCTAGTAACATTCACATAGTAACTTCGGATATACACAGTGAGCAACGTGCACCTCAACCGGAAAACACTAGAAATTGTGTGAACACAAGAAGTTACGATCATATAGCTAAATGGGTACGACACAAGGTACCTTATTTTTCTGGTGTGGAGTCACCAACCGTCAAAGCTGATTTATACAGGTTTATTGAAGCATGCGAGGCGGTGAGGAGAACCACCGATCCTGGTGATGAAGAAGAATTGATTTCAAAAATGAGACTTCACCTGAATGGCGACGCGTATGAATTGGTCAGAGCAACTCAATTCAACAAAATAGAAGACTTATATCAAATGTTAAAAGAAACATACATAAAAGAACAACCTTTGGAAGTCTTACAAAAGGAATTGAGTAACGCTCGTCAAGGTGCCTTTGAGGATTTGCGCGCATACGCTAGGCGTTTGAAATCGCTTCAAACACCCATTTTGGATAACCTCCGAAGGAGGTATTCGGCACCAGATGATAAAGTCTATAAACAAGAACTCTTAAATTCTGTAATAAGAGCGTTCAGATTGGGATTACGGAATCTTACTTCAAAAATTTTAATGTTGAGTAAAAATGAAAATACTTTAGAGGGATTACTTGGAGAAGCAATTTCTACGGAATATAATCTGCGAGAAGACTCAAAACCTGTATTAGGGATCAATAACTATCAATCAAATGTCGTTCAACCTAGTCCCAATATTTTCAATAAAAACCACACGCAGTCACAAAACTCGAATAAACAATATGAAGAAAGACAAAATAAATCATTCCATCAGATCTCAGGAAGATTCAGGGAAAATAGTTCCTTTAACAGAAAACCAAATATTAGTTGTTCATATTGTAATAAAAAGGGTCACACATGAGAGGACTGTTATGTTAGGAAAAACACACCTTTCTGTGACAAATGTTCAGAATACGGTCACATGACCAACATAAAATGTTCACAAACAACAACGAACATAAGGAAAAATGTTAGTAACAGTAATAATTTAACGCCAACTACGGGGAAAACAGTCCTCCAATACATGTCGTTGGGGTAAGAGAATTGGGCATACAGTGGAAAATAGTTTTGCTAAAAGAGATTATGAAAAGTCTCAGGGAAACTAAGAGGGGCCCAAGACCGGCCAATAGTCTGTGACCCCAAAAATCTTAGTACTATAGGGCCAACTAAAGTAGTAACACTAAATCAACCACAGCAAAGTGCAGTTGATACGTTCACTACTGAATACGAAACAATAAAAGAATCAAAGAATAATTTTACTAAAGTAGCAACAGTAAATCAACTACAAAAAAGTGCAGTTGATACGATAACTACTAAACGTAAAAATAATAAAATTTTAACTAATAGCTTAAAAAAAAGCAGTACCGGAGTGATAAATCATACACAGAAAACTGTAGTTGAGGCATCCCCTGCTATGCAATTTGAAATTAAATTCCTTCATACAGTACTATTAATAGTCTGTTTGGTTTTTAATGTATTATATTTAGCTTGTTTGGCTTCATGGGGTAGAATAAACCCATACAATTAATTTCAAAGAAATTATTAGAAGCAAACACGAAAAATATCGTAACTGGGAGACATATCTTGTATGGCAGGCATAACGAGAATTTTTTCCAAAAAACAAAATGATGTGTTCATAGAAGTGCCCTGTGAAGGTGCTAAATATGGAAAACTTATTTTGTTGGTAGATTTCGGTGCCGATACAAGTTTGGTCAAAGAAAATGCAATGTTGCATTTCCCTGGATTAGATATAAATAATACAAAAGATTTGAGTGGATCATTTGGTGGACAGGTTACCACATTAGGTACTACCACTATTCATCACAGTCAGTATCAAGATCTAAGTTTAAAATTACACATAGTGTCACTAAATCATGGAATATCAGCTGATGGAATAATTGGCAGAGACAATGTGTGGAACCAAACTATCATAAATGCAATAGATAAAAATCTAACGTTTTTTAATGAAAAACGACAGAAAATAATAGCATTCACGCTAAAGTCGATGAATGACTTAAATAAAGTACTATACAATACAGAAACAGCAATAGAAGCTCGAACTGTAAAAATAGTACCGTTATGTGTTAAGACAACGTTTAAAGAAGTTGTTATACACAAACAAGAACTTTCACAAGGAGTTTACTTGGGAGAAGCCCTAACAAAAGTGAAAGTGTCAGTTTTAAATTCGTCAGAAGACAAATTTGTTATGGATAAGAATTTCAGACCGGTATTTTCAAATTACAATAAATTCAAAATAAATACAAATACCGGAATAAACACTATAACTGAACAAAATGTGAGGGAAAGAGTAGGCAAGCTATTTGAATCTATTAATTTAGATCCACACATTAGCAATGAAGAAAAGGCTTCTATGGAAAATATATGTGCATCCTTCCATGACATATTTTTGTTGGAAGGTGATTGCTTATCATATACTCCAGTTTTAAAGCATGATATCCCAACACTGGCGGGGCAACCCCCAATAAATCAAAAACAGTATAGACTACCTCATTCTCATAGAATGGAAATTAATAAACAGGTAGAAGAACTGTTAGATGAAGGGATAATTTCACCAAGAACCTCACCTTGGAATTCTCCATTATTACTTGTTCCTAAGAAAAGTGGAAAAGATGGCGAGAAAAAATGGAGATTAGTTATAGACTTCAGAAAATTGAATGAAGCTACAGTCTGTTGGCAGCAGCCAAAAATACACTTAACTGATTTAGAAATCAGTAATCAGTTTTTCTTAGATTTTAGATTCAAATTGTTTTTTATAAAATAAAAAACTATGTTCATGTGAATTGAATAAAGAACATAACAATTTGGTGACGAGAAATTCACGACTACACGCGTGATTTAAAAAAAAATAAAAATGAGTTCTCTGGAAAATGTAATTGGAATGCTCCTCGTACAGCAAAATGAAGCAGCAACAAAACAGCAAATGTTATTGGAAAAGTTGATTGCAATGGAAGAATCATCCAGGTCAGCAGTAGCTCTCCGCCCTGTCGTAGAACATCAAGAAAATTTAATGGATGTGCTTTCAAAAAGCATTACCGAATTCAGGTACGACCCTGAACCCAACTTACATTTCTCTAATTGGTACACTCGGCATGAAGCTTTTTTTGTGGAGGACGCAAAGGCGTTAGATGATCCTTCCAGACGACGCAAACTCCTTGCAGCCAAACTGAGTGTACATTTTTACGATTCAGTGACTTCCTCCAATGCATCCAATGACACCTGAGAAAATATATTTTGCAAAATTAAAAAAAAAAACAATTATTACCGTTTATAATGTCGTCTTAGTGTATTTATTTTCAATTCGATATATTTGCAGGATTGAATTGATATGTTAAGGCTGTGTATTTTCTGCCTCAATATTTCTAGTAACTAATCATTTTTAAGAGACTTTCAATGAACTAAAGTCACTTAAAGTTAAAAATATTTCATATAATTACCTCAATTTATATATAACTTAACAATTATTTCTATAATATTGAATAGTTATGCACAAGCAAATATATAAAAACCATTTACATTTTCGTCTAATTGTGATTTGTTTACAAATGCACATGCAAACTTTTGTAGCAATAATGACATAAATCCATGTCGCTCATTATGGCAAAAAGTCTGTGAAATTTAATAAGATAAGTTCAAGAAAAATCACATGGAAATTGGGCTTTAGTTGAAACATCATATTGTTTTTTCTATAATTCTTTTGCCTTTTCTTGATTCTTCCTCACTAGTTCGTGAGTTCTTTGAATTTGGAATTTTAATATTTTTGATTGGTCCTCCGCGTTATATAGCGGTGAACATTTTAGTTTCAAATTCGTAGGCAATTCAAAGTCGAAATTGTACAAAGTAAAAAACGGAGTTTGCTTAGTAGAAGTATGTGTCGTATTATTATGAACGTGCATAGCTGCTGTCAGCCATTTGTCCCAATTCTAACCATCTTCTTTAGCAAAACTTCGCAAGTACTCTGCTAGTGGTCTGTAGCTTTTTTCCAAAGAACCATTAGTCTGCGGATGATATGGTGCTATGTGCAACTTTTTAATTCCCAGCATCACGAAAACACACATGTTTTTTGTCTAATTTTATTGCAAGCTTTTTACTGTTTTCTCGAATAACTTCTACATTTTTTGTCCGATATACACAAAATTATACTTAGAATACTTGCAAAAGAATAGTCTTTCGTTTTTAATTCTAAAAATATGAAAAAGAAAACATTTTTCATTCAAATGGAGCAATTGAAATTTAGTGATTTTTAAAAAAGTCAGTTTTTTTGGACTTTAAGCGCTTGTAACTTCATCAAATCTTATTTGATTCAAGAAAGCAGCATACTGATAGAAAGGGAGTAAAAATATCTTTGGAGTGCTGAAAAGCGTTTTTGAGTCGAAAAAAAAATTAATCGAGATATAGCCAAATAAATGAAAAAAGTGCCGTAAAACGGGTTTTTTAGTGATATCTCGAAAACGATTCTTAAGAAAAAAAAATGGTTGCCATTTTTGGAAACTACGCCCCAAATACATGGAAAAGTCTATGAGAAACCCGATCCTTTTTCTTGTAAACTAAAGTTATTGATTTTTTTGAAAAACAACAAAATTTTTATGCATTTTTCGTTCGTCCGGTACCACTATAATATTTATACCGTTAAAACTAATTGAGGCTCCACGATTTTTTTGACGAATTCTAGTTTGTAAGGGTTCAATGTATCTCTGTATTTTTTTTCAGATTTTTTCGAGGCGGCGCAAATCATTAAAATTCAATTGTTGATAGAAAAATTACTAAGTAACAACAAAAATGCAAAATTTTTGAAATTTTTTTTTTTAATACATAAGTTCAACTTACTATCTACAGAAACTAAAACATTTCGTCACGATCAGACAAGTTGTTCAAAACTTATAACATTTTAAAAAAAAGGTTAATGAAAACTTTGACTGGCAATAATTATTGCAGCAACAATTTTTTGTAAAAAAATTTTTCCGTACACATAAAAAACTTTGAAAAACATTTCAGACATGTCGGTTTCACGTATTCTGACCCATTGATATTTAGAGGTCGCTAATGTCCGATTTATGAATAAATTTCATTCAATTTATTTGCGAGTGATGATAGCTCTTCCCAAAAATTTTTTCCGCATGAGAAACGGTCTGTTGGTATCGATTCTTATATTTTCGGGTCTGCTGAACACAATGGTGATAGTTTTTTTCTTATACAGTGGCTGAGTATCTTGGTAGCATCAAAAAACTCCCAGAAAATAGCGAAAAAACAGCGCCAATTTGGGTTCAAGTGAGGTAAACTTGAGGAATTCCTTTTTTTTTATCTAATGCGCTTCAGCATTGTAGTCCGAAAACAGACGAAGAAATATTGACCAGTCCCGATGTTCCAGTATTTTTTATCGGAAGACCAGAGTGATAGAAAAATTAAAAACCTCGTAAAAAGGCCAAAAATGAGATATGTTTGGGTAATTTATTTTTGAAGATGGTTTTCTCAAGTATTTTTTTTGCGATGAATCCGAATTTGGTCTCAAAATTGATTGAATATCTGGCCTTCTGGTTGAAAAATTATTTTTATTTGCGTTTGCATGTTTTTGCTGGAACTGCCTGTTCCGTTGTTTGGCCCAACTTGGTGGTTGCGCTTGCAAAATATTTGAGCTGTATGTGTCAACTTTTGTTTGGATGGCGTTTATGCCCAGCGCTGGTTCATAATCATAGTGTTGCAGCGTATCCTCTGCTGAGATTGATGCTTTCAATAAACCTTTCAAACTATTTGCATTAATATTAAACATTAAAACTTTTGCTGTTTGGTTTCTTAACCCTTTTTTAAAAGCTATTAATACCGACCTTGTCAGCTCTTCTTTAGACATTTTATCATCCAATGTAGAATACCTATCTCTGAGCTTCTGTAATACAGATGTCTGTAATGACTTTAACCGCCTAGCGAATGGTCTTAGATCCTCATGGCAACCTTGGTGTGCGTTCCTTATTTCTTTTTGTATTACTTCTAAGAAATTTTCCCTTATGTAGGTTTCCTTTAAAGTTTTGTATAAGTCTTGCATACTACGCTCTGACTACTTCATATGCATCGCCATTTAGGTGCAGTCTTACTTTTTAAATAAGCTCATCTTCCTCTCCAGGACTGATTGATCTCCTTACTGATTCGCATGCTGCTATATATCTGTATAGATCTGCTTTAAGTGTAGGTGATTCTATTCCTGAAAAATAAGGTACTGTATCTCGTACCCATTTACCGATATTCTTGTAGCTTCTTGTATAAGCTTGTTGGTCATGGGTCAACACGTTCCTCATTGGTTGTGTGTTTTCATGGTAAACATCTCCCCTCATGGTATGTACGTTTACATCATGTGATCCTTGTTGTTCCTCTAAATCTGCCAAAAATTTCGTTGATTTTCCTTCCATTTTCTGTTTTTGTTTCACATATTTAGCTTCTAACTGGGACATAGCATTCTCGGTGAAATACGCGTCATTTTTCTTTTGATGTTGGAATTTTTTTATTTTTCCATCGGTTACGATTATTGCTGACAAAATATCTGCCAATTCTTTAAATTTTTTGGTAAAATAATTGACGCTATATCTGCTCTCTGGATCTTTACTAAAATTTTCGCAGAATCGTGATAGCGTCTGTTGATTAATTTCTTGTGTAGCTACGAGATCTTTTAATTCAGTCATTTTCTGGTTTTGCAATTCTTTATTTATTTAGTTAACCTGTGCGGTTTTAAGCTCTTTGCTCAACCTTTTATTTTCCTTTTCCAAATCCTGAAAGTGGTTATTAATCTCGATAATAGACCGATTAGCTTCTTCTAAATCGTGTCCCACTGGTAATGAAAAATTCAGCTTTGTGATATTTCTATCATCCAGTGCATCGTTTAACCTAAAGTTTTCCTCTTCCAATTCCCTTATCTGCTCAGCGTATAAGTTTAACTGAGTGATATGTTGATCATATCTCTTTTTAAGGGCGTGAAATTCCTTTTCCCAATTTTCGGCTATCCCCGCGTCACTAAATTGCCTTTGATAAAACTCAAAATCTCGTCTAGGACCGCGTAAGTATCAGTAAGTCTGCATAATTCTCTTAACAATTTTTTATGGGCGAATTTATTCTGCTGTAAGTCGTTCATTACCTTAAACTCACTTCAAACATAACAAAAAGCGTTGTCAGCAACTTTAAATAGTTGTTGACTTCAACAAAAAGCAAAAGTGCTCCTTTTTTTCCTTTTTGTTTATTTTTGTTTTGTAATGTTTAAGGCTTAAATTGCTTCATAAGTGAATGAACGACCCACTGCACTAATAAAATTTTTGCCTTTAAGCAGAACTTTAATACGCGACCTACCGCAAATTTCGTTTGGATTTGCTTGTATACCAATAAATGAATTATTGGTATGAAAAGAATTACCTAAACATTTTATTTCCTTGTTAGGAAAAATATTTTTATTTTATTAATTGACCGCGGACCTTTTCAGAACACGAATCCTTGGAATAGTTGAAAGTATTCCTTGGAACCCAAAAAATTCTGCAAGGTTTCATACACGATATATAATCTAAGCGCGAGTCTTTGTTGAATAAACTGATCCTTAGAATTTAAAATATTCTTCGGAACCAAAAATAGGTTCAACAAGACTTGTATGAAGCAATAGCACAAAAACGTTTCCCGAAAATAACGTTCGAGTCAAATTGAATTTTCTTTAAAGAGCAAAAGATATTAGAAACGATACAAAAAATTTTATCAAAGATTTATTTCCTTAAAAAGAAAATTGTAATTTAAAAATTTTAAAATGTTGTCAAAAATTTGACTACTTAAAGTCAATTAGTTTATTTATCAATTTTAAACTAAGAGAAACTTAGACATTAAAATTCATTCAAAATATCTAATTCAAGTTTATACTAATGAAACCTAACAATGATTTTAAAATCTCATTAAGAATTAAATTCAAATTGATTCTACTGTACAAGTTGTACAAGTTATAGAAAGAATTATTAATTTGTTACCTTCCAATAAGGTTACAAGTTTTCAAATAAAGTAATGAAACCTAATTTCCTTATAATTGATGCAGAAATTAGACTATGAGGTTCTCTCATAGTTTATTTTCCCAAGTTCGCTAGGTTAACTGCCAAAGTAAGGCTCTCCTAAGGAATGGCTAAGTGCCGATGTGTTTTGGAAGTTTATGGGTTAGAGGTATGTAATAATGAATATATGAATAATTGTTGGACGCATTCTTCCGGTTTTAGAAATTTTTAATTTGTTTTAGTCGGCTGAATGTTATTAATTAATTTGAAATTTTTAATCGAACTTTACAGTCAATTGCAGTAACCAATGTTCTTGTGAAATTTCACAAATCGGTTAATGCTTTATAAACAAACATGACAAAGACAACAAATGGAACAATTTAACCTGGTAATTGCATAGCAGTCGACTAAAACAAATTAAAAATTTCTAAAACCGGAAGAATACGTCCAACAATTATTCGGAAAATAAGTGGCGGAAGCCCGAAATTCGAAATAATAAAGCTACATCATATAGCAAGTCCTTAAACCGATGGTTTAACAAAGCTATGCAGCAAACGAGAAATGACAATAAAATTACAACAGATGGCGCAATCGCATAATATAAATTGCACTTTGTGTATGTCGTTCAGCACAACCTCCGTGGCTCAAGTGTTAGAGCGGCCGTCCACATATAATTCATGGAATGGTCGGGGGTTCGAATCACATTACAAATTAACCAAAACTGGTCTGATGAGGCTATGTATATACATATGAATATGTGTATATATGTGGTAATAGCCGAAACATATGTCACCAATTACCAGGTTAAATTGTTCCATTTGTTGTCTTTGTCATGTTTGTTTATAAAGCATTAACCGATTTGTGAAATTTCACAAGAACATTGGTTACTGCAATTGACTGTAAAGTTCGATTAAAAATTTCAAATTAATTAATAACATTCAGTCGACTAAAACAAATTAAAAATTTTTAAAATTATTTGGCCCTAAAAATGTAAACCAGAACAAAATGTTTGAAAAGCAAAAATCTTATTCTAGTTTAAATTTTGGCCTACAATGATAGTGAGGTTGGTATATTTCCGGGTTTCATAACTTGAATTTGTTTGCTATTTTGTTGTTGCAGTTCATTGCATTTTGTTCTCATTCTTGTTATTATCAAGCAAATGCCCAAAAATATGCCATAATGTAATATCAAACATTTACTGTTATTGGATGATGTTAATCATCATCCCAAAAATATACCACAATATGTCGTTTTTGTTAAAACAACACATTATGATATAAGTGTGGTAATTAATAGCGTAGACAGACAGCAGCGTTAATGTGCATTAAAAATTTACTAATTCAAATTAAAATTTTACCCTGACAGACGATAGTTTTGTGCATTTAGAAAACAGCTGACTTGTTCAACACACATAGGAAGAATTTATTAAAATTTGTCAATCTCTTCTCCCATACGATTTTCTCAGCAAAAAAGTATTGTTTACAAATTTTGTTTTTGGCACTCTCTTCTATATAAGATTCTCACACACAAAGTCACAAATAATGACTTCTTAAATAAAAAAAAGGCATTAAGATTTTAATATATAAGTATTTTTTGCTAAATATAATTGAAATAACTTACATTCGTTGTCTTTGTATCCATTTTTGAATATAAACAATAAATTCAATGTCACAAATAATGACACATTCACAATGACAATGATAATGGCATTAGTAATTTAGAATTATCGGCTGTGTTGCCATATTGAAATAGTTTAATTCAGTATTAATTCAGTTTGATTTTGTGCATTTACGTCAGAGCTAATGCGCATTAGAATGGGAATAATTCACAAGTTAATTTGAATTAAGTCTGCTAATGCAAATTAACGCTGCCGTCTGTCAACGCTATAACACACAACAAATTGCTTGATGCAAAATTTCGATTTTTGCAGGCCAATTGTCGAATTCGCTTTCTGCAAACATTCAGTAACTTCTTTAAGGACTTGAAGATGTGTCTCGAAATCCGGCGCGATGATCAACAAGTCATCGAGGTACGTGCCCACGCGTGATTTAAAGCACTATGGTATCACTCGGTCCATTAGACGACAAAGACGCTGTGCAGCATTACAAAGCCCAAAGGGCATTTCCGCAAACTGATACAGCGGTCTCTCGGGTACCGTGAATGCTGTGTAGGCCTTGCTATTTTCCTCCAACTCTATTTGCCAAAAGGCCAATTTTAAGTCCACACTGCTTATAAAATACGTATAGTCAATGCGACTTAAAATTCCCTCTACGTTTTGAAGCGGATAAGCGTCTTTTATCGTCCTCTCTTTAAGCTTCCGTGCATCTAGGCAGAACCGATTTTTTTCTAGCTTTCTGACTAAAGTAACTCTATTGCCCCACGGACTTTCGCTTTCCTCGATAATCCCGAGCTTCAGCATTTTGTCTACCTCGGCGTAAGCTAACTCCTGTACTGCAGGTGACATCGGATAGTGCCGATCTTTTACCGATGTAGCGCCCTCTGTCAGTTGAATTCTATGCACTTCCAAATCAGTTCTGCCTAGGCCGTGTTTTTCGTAGCAATGAAACTGCCTCAACACTTCTTTTAACCGCTGTTGTTGGTCCTCTGATAACTCGTGCTGCTCCTGTTCTTCGACAACTTTATTTTCATCGCCCATAAAATGCTCTTTAATTTTTTCTAAATTTATTTTGGACACACCGATTACTTCTGGTGCCAGCTCAAAATCGCGCCAAAAATCTACTCCCAAGTAGGCGGACTATTCCAGATCAGGACACAAATAAAATTTGACAGTTCTAATCATTTCTTTATATTTTACTGGTACTACCACTTTTCCCACTATGGTGTGTTGCCGACCACGTGCCGTTTCAACAATCGAATAGTGCTTCAAAATTTCGACTCCTAACTTTTCAGCAAGCTCTCTGCAGCCTCTTCCAAGGAAACTCACAGAAGCTCCAGTATTCAACAAACCTTTAATTTTTTTCTCATTAAATTCAATATCAGCGTAAGTCCTAGGATCCTTTTTCTGAATTTCATGCACTGCCTCTGTGATCTGTTTTCGAACATTTTTCCCTTTTATAAAATTCCGCCGTGCTTTTTTTGTACCTTTTTCGATACTTCTCGCATACCCGAAAGTGAACCTTCTCTAAAAATTCTTTCTCGTGCTTCACAGTAACTTTTCAGCCTCTCTTCGTATGATTTGGTTTCGAAATTTTTCATACAATTTTATTAAATTCCATTACTCTTTTTAATATTTTTATGTTTTTATTGTTATTGCAGGTACCATCCTTAATTTCATCAACTTCACTGCTTCTAGCTTCATCATTTATCTTTCTGCAGGAGTCGGATTGGACCATGACGTTCCCGCTTCCATCACGCTCCTGTTCAGGTTTCCCGTTGAACAATTTGGGCACTTCGGTGTAATAATCTCAGGTTTCCCGCACTTATAACAAAATATGCTTAGTTGCATTGTAGTACATTCCATGTACACATGGCCTTGCTGGCGACAATTTAAGCATATGAACACTCGCTTTTCCTGTTGTTGTACATTCGAAATTCGTTGTTATGTTTGCCCAAAAAAGCGTCATTTTTGTATCTCTTCGACGTCCATAAAATCTTCTTCGCTCCAATTTTGATCACTTGTGTCATCGCTCACTTTTATCTTGCTAATTTTATGCCCTCGACGCTGTTGATTCAAAGGTGATCAACTGAATATACCATCATCGGGTAGACTACACGGGCTAAGTTATCTTTTAATAATTTTAACAATGTCATGATCGTTCACAGGATTTCTCAATTTAGCGCGCATTTTGGACATGTTATGGAAGAAGGATTCTATGGACTCTCCCAGCCTCTGCTTTCGTTCAACCAAGTCTCTCATAGTCTCGAAGACCGACTTGCTGCTCTGGTATTGACGTAGCAAAGCTTCGCTAAGTGTTGGCCAGTCTGGTGCATCGTTCCGTTTTAGATACAACCAGTACCATTCTTGAGCCACGTCTCTCACCAGAAGGTGAAAATCGCGTAAAACTTCAGACCATGGACAACCATAATGCCTCTGCAAATGTTGAACTCTAAATATAAAATCTTCCACTGAAACATCTTCGGAATTTCCGCCAAACGCTATGCCACACTTATCTACGTTAATTGCATGATGAGAACGACCTGCATTTGTCTGCTGTGGTTGCTGTGGTTAAAATTATTGTTGTGGATGCTGGAAAACTGGCTGCTATTGTTGCTGCTGAGGAATCGATTGCTGCTGCTGTGGTACAAATTGCTTCTGTTGAAGAAATTGTTATTGTTGTTGCGGTAATGTTAAATTTGGTTGCTGCTGTGGTTGCTAAGGTAGTTGCCACTGAGATCTGTGGTTTTGTATAATACGCTGTTGCTGTTCGGTATATTCTATTAATTTTCTATTATTATGACCGATATCATGTGCACCATCTCTCTTTGTAGATCGCCCTGAAGCTTGTAATAGATGAGATCCCGGACTTAACAAGTTTTCAACATGAGCCCCATGATCTCTTGCCGCGCCAACCATTGGATCCTGTGGACTTTCCAGAGCCTGAGTGAGTTTAAGGCTTCTAAACATTTCTTGCACACTATTTTTAATGCATTCGTCGATTTTTTGCTCTAATGCCCTCTCCAAAGTCGCTTTATACCCTTCAGTGGCCTTGGCAACCATTTCTCTTATAAGGGCTGCATTGGCATCACTTTTCGACTTGTCTGGTGGAGGCATATTTTGATTGGGTGGGAACGCTTGTTTCTCTTGTGGCTGTTTTGCCACCGCGCCCTTACTCACGTCGGAACCCGGTACCTTTCCGACCGTGTTAGTATTTATTGTTTTCGACATGTCTATATAAAATTGATTATCTGGGCCTGAGGTTGCCCCCTCTGTTTCTACGTTCGACATTTTGGCTAGTGGGCTAGCCGTACTTAACGTACGATTAAAATCGTACTTTCTGCGCTACTCATCTACTATGACTCTGTAAAATTTTGGGTAAAAATTCGACAAATTTTTGGGTAACAACTCAAATTTCAACTTTTCTTATTGTTTTGATGGGAGGGGTTTCCCTAACCATATAATTCCAATCTGAGGTAAAATTTCCTAAACATCTTCCTGTGATGATTACATACTGCGCGTTCCTTGCGGAATCCCCAGTGTGGATAGCCTCCTATTTGCTGATTATGAGCCTATGAGACATTGGGTTATACTACGTTCTATGCTATAGAACAGGGATGCGCACAAAAATTTGTTCGCGAGCTGGCGGCTACAACAACATCAATTTAGGTAAAAAAATGAAAAATATTTTGCGAAAAAATTCCTAGTATTCACGAAAATTTTGAAATAGCTGCGGCAAGCTAATTGCATGTAAACAAAAACAAAAATCTCAAGGTGAAGGAGCAAATGAATTGAAAACAAAATCACACAAACAATAAATTGCGTTGAAGAAAAAATTACAGGAACAAAATACATGTGGTGATTGCGGACCAAAATGATTTTGATCGAATAACGGAAAGAGCTCGAGATGAGCTCAATATTTTTTGTTATTGTTGTAAGAGCTAAAAGAGCTATTTGAGCTATGGGATGCGCATCCATGCTATGGAACACATCGTCTAGCATTTGCATTGTCCAATTTGATACGCTAGTGCTTCTAAGCATTTCCTTTTCCAGTCGCCAGTACACTAGTCACGTGCATTTGTACAATTTAAAACTACATTTTGACTTCAAGGCAACAAATTCAAATTACGATATATGCAGTGCCAATAGTTGATCGAAAAAAACCCGATGTCCAGAGCCTCCTCATTATTATGGCATCCGATGCAATTAGTTTATCATTAAATAAAACAACTAAGTCATAGGCTGCCTTTTTGTTAAACCTGTTAAAAAAATCTTCCTAAGTTTGTCTTGTCCTCAGACACTGCCAGACTAGGTGCAATTGTCTTAAGCGTGCCAGCAAAAGCCAAGTCATTCTAATCCAAGAAAGCCTAAAAAATTTCAACTGCCCTATCTTTCCTATGGGATTGTCCCTTTCACTCTCGTCGCTCGCAAGATGCAAATCAAAGCTTATTCTATTTTGAAAGTACATGCCACCTTTGCTAAGCGAACGAAAAATTAAAAAAATAGCAAAATTTGAACTTTTTTTTTAAATATCAAATCCGATTGCCACATCGTCGGCCCTTCCATCACTTGATGCAATTAAGTCGGCTGCGCCCGACTAAGCCACCGAAGTGATAGAAATCCCGACAAGGCACAATCTGAGTTAATTCCATTCAATCGTTTATGGAGGTATTTGTTGTTGTTATCCTCTCGAATTTATTATTTAATTGGGCGCCATATTTTGGTGCACCCTGAGTATTAGCTGTTGTTAATCCTCAATTTGCTTAGATTGGGCGCCATATTGTTGTGAACCCCTGGGTACCATACCCAACGCGGTACGCACCGGCTAGCTTGCGGTTTCAGGGAGGGCCGCGTTGGGTCGAGGGCACCGCCGGAAGTGAAATTTTACAATCAAAAGAAAAAAATTCAATCCAAAAATCATATTAAAAGCAAATTCAATCAAAAAATAACAAAATCAAAATTCCTACAAATTTTTTCGGTTACACAGGCCTACCCACACTGAAGATGGGAGTGAGATGGTAGCTCCCCACGCTTCCGCCTATCCTGTGATGCACTATCCACTGTCCATGTCTGTGCATCACCCACTATCATCACTGGAAATCACCCTCTACATTGGCATTGATCAGGTTCGTACCCCTCCCTTTATAGAATGAATTATTTCCTCATTTTTGTTTCAAACTTCTCATAAAATTTTTTTATTTATTTTAAAGACATCGACGTATGGAAAACAATGAAGACAAGAAATCGTATGCAGACCAAAGCAACGGAACAGGATATATTATGAAAATGTTATAATATATAAAAGGTTAAGAAATATATGATTAAGATATAATTATGAATGTAAATGTTTAAGTAATGCTACGAAAATTTTTGTTAAATTATCACAAATCAAAATTGTGTTGTAAACCTTAAAAAGAAATAATTATTTTCTTTTAAGACGAATCAAAATTTAAATGCATTAGACAAAAGAAAAAAAAAAACACGCTACTTAAAGCAATTAATTATCAAAAACGAAATTTTAATAACACAAAAATACTATGACATACAAAAAGGGAATTTATCAAACGTTAAATTAACAAAAATCAAAACATTATTTATTTATTTATTAAGTAGAAAAAGTCATTATAATACGTATAGTTATTGCACAATTTACAAAGAGACGGATTATACCTTACACTTATAAAATCTAATAATAAGTTTCATTAATAATTCAAATGGCTTAGTAAAAAAGGATTATAAGGCGAAAATCTACTAACAAAAAACCTTGAACATGTACAACATATGTATTTATTTAAAAAATAATAATTTAAATTTAGGGATATAAGCTTGAGACTAAATCATTGTCTGACAAATTACAAAGAACAATAAAACGCTCCGTTATTTTTTGAATTCGAAGATGCACAAACTCAACATTGCTTATTTTGTGAAGTCGGTTTGTGGAAAAATGCCATGGAAGCTTTAACACCATTTTAAGAATTTTGCTTTGACAAATTTGTAATCTTTTGATATGGGACTTTGCACAAACGCCCCATACTGGGCATGCATACAAGATTATGGGTTGAAAAATTGCTTTGATAATTAATAATTTGTTGTCATCGCTTAACTTTGAATTTCTATTTATTAAAGGATACAGAAGTTTTATTGCTACACGGAAAAAAAAAATTCTGTAAAAATTCATTGGACTTCCGACAATAATTACAGTTTTTCCCTGTAATGCCCAGATAGTAAGCGAAAAACTGTAATAATTGATTGTGATTGTCAATGAAAAATTACAGTGCTGACACTGTAAAATTTAGCATTTACTCCGAAAAAATTTTAAGAATGAAAATTTTACTTTTTGTTTTTATTTTTATATTTTATTTTTTTCTTATTTTATGTTTCATTATACTTCCTAACCATACTTCTTAACATAGCACGAAACAGAGAACCAGCCTGGCAACATTCATATAATTATTTTCTTGTAGCCATATATCTACATTTTATGTCGTATTTGTACAACGCAGATGACAAAAAAGTTATATCGAATCATAAGATAAATAATTTATTATGTGATACTTATTGAAGTCTTTACAGTTTACCCTGTAATTTTTATTTGTCGATCATATGAAATTTTCATTAATTATTTAGTAATTTTTGCTAATTAAATTTTTCCCTGACTACATTGTATATTTTCCATTCTGAAACTGTAATAATAAAGTTTTAGATTGTAATGATTGCAGTTTGCGCATCAATTTATACTGAGTATTCCATGAAATTAGAAATTACAGGGCTATACGACAATTTTTCCTGATTATTTTGCTTTTTTTGAATATCTCACGTTATTTTTTACAAAACCTTTTTTTCCGTGTATATTGAATTTTGCTTTCAAATTTTGAATATGTTCTCTATAAATTAGGTATACACCTAGATATTTTACGCTAGATGACTATGGAATTTCAAGACTTTTTACTTTTATATTGGAATGAGGTAAAAACCAAGGACGTCTTTTTCTTGTGAAAAAGATGGCTTGAGACTTATTTTCATTTAATTTAATTTTCCACCTGGTGAAATATTCATCCAAACAGTCTAATGCACATTGTAATTTGCTCACTGCAACGTGATCAAATACATGCGACGTGAAAATTTCAATATCATCTGCATACGCAGCATATTCACAATTAGTTAGTTGTGGGAAGTCAGAAACAAAAATAATGTATAATAGTGGTCCAAGGACTGATCCTTGAGGGACACCTGCAGAAATCTCCAGAAAATCTGAGTATTCACCATTAACATGCACTGATAAGAACCTTTTTGTCAAGAAGCTTTTGATGATTTTAACAATATACAATGGGAAGTTAAAGTTAATGAGCTTAAAAATCAAACCATTGTGCTAAACTGAGTCGAAAGCATTTTCCACATCTAAAAGGACAAGGCCGTTGATTTATTTAGAGTAAAATTACTTTTTACATAATTGTTTATTCTTTTAATTTGATGTGTTGTACCATGGAACTTTCTGAAACCAAAATGTTGGCATCAATAAATTCCTACATTTTTTCTTTTAAGACTTTTTCCAGAACCTTTCCAAGACTGCTAAGGAGGCTTATTGGCCTATAGCTATCTACCTTATTTGTGGGCCTTCTTGACTTAGCAATAGGTATAATTTTAGCTATTTTCCATGTTTCAGGAAAATATTGCAACTTGAGGCAAGCATTAACAATAAAAGTCAAGTAAATGAAAGCACTTTTTGGAAAATGTTTAAGCATATAATTTTGAACTCCATCAAGACCACTTGCTTTTCTAGGTTTTAGTTCGGCCGCAACAAACTTGACAGTGTCTACTGTGACGAGATCGTTTGGTAAAGAAAGTAATGACAGGAAGATTATTGAGATTGTTGTTCACTGAATTTATTGATCTTTCATGTGAGTCAGGAGCTAAATTTCTAGAGATATTATGAAATCCTAAGAAGTTTACTGCCAGAGCATTTCCTTTGTCTTCTGATAGATAAAGAAAATCATTACCTTCAGAAAGGGGAGGTATGCAAACATTTCTTTTCCTTAATATTTTAGTGATATTCCAAAATGGTCTTGAAAACTTTTCAAGCGTACTCAGCTTTAGATCCCAAGTTTTTTTTTTAAACTTATATATTTCATAAGGTACTTTACCATTAAGTTATAGTCGGATTTATGACGATAAGCCGACCATAATCTTCTATAGTGATTTTTAACTTTTATTAAATTAAGAATATAGCGTGGCAATCTGGAACTATGTTTCTTTAAAGGGATTTTAGGGACAGATGTCTCCATTGCATTTGAGATGGTGGTTGTGAAAAATTCCACACATTCGTCAATTTGCATTAAATTTTGTATACACTCTAAATCTATGTTTTTATTTTGAAGTACTCATTTGAGGTGAAGCTTATAAGTTTTCCAATCCGTATTTCTTATGTCAGGAATAAGAATATTGGTAAATATTGCATTGACATTTAGCTCGAATTTCACTGGCAAATGGTCAGAGCTTAACTCATTTACCGCCACAGGTTGAGAAATATATCCTGAGATATTTGTGACAATAAGATCCAAAACTGCAGGTCTTGATCGAGAATTAGATGGAATATACGAAAAAGAAATCGATATAGGATAATTTATAGAAAAATCTTTAAGAATATTACCCCAAGCATTTGCACGCAGACAACCCCAGTCCCTGTGTTTACTGTTAAAATTGCCACAAAACAAGAAGTTATCAGGAGTAATCACTAATTTCCTCAAATCATTTTTAAACTTTAACCGATTTTCAATAGTGTTGGTACTACCAGGAAAATAAATGCTAAAAATATTAATTTTGTTAGTATCTCGTGTTAGCAAAGAGATTCCTACATTTTCAATCATTTCTGTTTTCAGATTAGAAATTTCACAACACTTCAAGTTTCTTTTAATAAGTATTGCAACACCTCCACCATTCCGGTTCAGGCGATCACGACGAAAACATTTATAGTTGGGGTGAAAAAATTTATCATTTTCACTCAGCCAGGTCTCAGAGAGAAGACATAAATCTGCATTATTTTGAATTAAAAAATCAAATAACTCAATTTTTTTTGTTCCGAATGCTTCGACAATTCCAAAAATAAATTTTTAAAATATTAGTGTAATTCATTTGTTATTACTATAAAGGTACTTAATCGCTAATTGTGCAATAACATGAAATTGTTGCTGTTTTGAGTTACAATTGCTTAACTTAGATATCATTTCTAACGTTAGTTGTGAGACTTCTTCTTCACTGAATAGGTTGTTTTTGTTTTTCTCTTGCAAATCATTAAAATTGTTAGAAGACCATGCAGCTGTTGTTGCAGTAATAGGTTGAATTCGCTTCGATGTGACAGGTGGAAGGGGAGGAAAATTATGTTCAGAAAAAACATGTTTACTCTTCTCTGGAATCACGCGACTAGTAAAGGCTGTTCTGTTACTCTTTGCTCTCATTTCAGTATACGATACTCGGTAAGGGCAGTCGATGTCCGTAGATTTATGAGCGTTTTTACAGTTTGCACATTTAATTTTAACAGAGTCTTTACACTCAGTGGTCTTATGTCTCCCGGCACAGTTTGAGCATTTTGTTTTCATAAAACAACCTCTTTCACCATGCTCATACATTTGGCAATTATGCCATTGCACAGTCTTGTTTCTCAGAAGATTTACAGTCAAGTCCAAATAACATTACTTTAAAGAAACGCTCTTCATTTAAATCATAAGTATAAAGGGCCAACTAAACCATGCACGCTTTGACTGCAGTCAACTTCTGCAAGTGTGCGAATACACACAAATCGTATATCAAAGCTACAACGTACTTAACAAAAAGTTTCGTTCAATTTCCACAAATGTCATTTGCTTAAGGAAAGAGCGAAACTGAACGCACTTTCTGTACGGAATCAGCTGTTAATGCATTGTATACGTAAGAAAAAATTTTTGCATTGGAACTTGAAGTGGAAAATACTTTTGTTTTGAAATTAATAGAAAATGTGAAAAAGAAGATAATTAAACAGTAAAATAGACGCATTTTATTGAAATCGAAATGTAAAGGAAAGGGCTTGGAGTGAAGTTGCAGAAATATGCATTTTAATGTACACACACAATACATACAACAATTTGATTGACAATTCAGTGATGCCACGCGCTGCATTTGCCAATACTTTCCCCACAATCTACACGCATGGTACAAAATGAGCAATTTTGTTTCCTTATTTTTTTCTTAAAATTAGTAAAAACAATATCTGGATTACATATTTATTGCTTTAAGTATTTAATAAATGTCATTGAATAAAATTTTGTGAATGAATTCAATTTATTTAGGAAACATAAGAAATAAAATTTATGAAATTGTGGGAATATTTCACACGCTTGCAACTATGGCTACATCGCTTCTTAAGTTCAACGAAGTACAACATAGCCACTAAAAAGTCTTCTCTGAGTTTCTTAAGCATTTGACATGCTTGAGTGTGTGTGAAAGTACATTGTCAGAGCGTGTATGAGTGTAACAGGCTACAACTCACCAACATAAAGCAACGAGAGTCAGTCTACGTTCGACCGCGAATACAAACGCATCTCCTTTTAATTTTTGCTACACGTGGATAAAACAGATAAATAACTTTCTTATAATTACTTAATTAATTCTTTCACTTAAATATTTTAAATAAACACAATAATCAAAATAACGCGAATTAACTATATATATTTATTTTACCGATCGTCCTGACAATCTCAGAAAGCGGAATGGATCTATCGCTATGTACAGTCGTCAACCTTAAAGAAAAGCTTCGCGAATTAAATTTAAAAACTTCAGGTACAAAAAACGAATTAATATCGCGCCTACATGAAAGTGGTGTTACGGAAATCACTAACGTTTCGGGTGACTCTGTGCAAAATACAGATTCCAACGAGGGGTATTCTCCAAATATGTCGCATGAGGAATCCGTCGTAGATAAGTTGAAGGACGACGTAAGCGAGCTCCAACGTACAATGGAGGCGCTGTCCCAACAACTTAATTCGATTCTTAATGTGGCTCAAATGAAGAATCTAAAAATTGCTTCGAGCGTTCCAGAAAATTCTTGCACGTCAGCAAGTACGCCAACTCAACAAGAACAAAATCAGGATAACGTGTTTCCACATGATTTGTTGTTGTCACCAAATGGTGAGATGCAGAACCACGTAACCTTGGAAAACATTTCATCATCTTCGTCATCGTGCGTTTCACTCATGTACACACCAGCGCAACCGCTCGCGTCAGTTCATCGTGCACCGTATTCATCTTGTGTAGCATACACACAAACACAGCCGGTCGTTTCGGTTGTCAACGCACCGCTCTCTTCTTGTGTATCACATATACAAGAGCATCCGAGTTCTTCGGTTTCTTTTGCGCCGTCATCGCTTCTATTAGAAGTACACAACCGCTCGTTTCAATTGTGAATACACCACTCTCTAGTGTAACACATACGCATACACAGCCGCTTGTTTCAACGAATTTATCGCCATTTTTTTATGCGCCTACACAAACACAGCCTTTCGCTTCGGTTGTTAATGCACAGCTCTCTTCGTGTGCACAAACGCAGCAAATTGCTTCAGTTATTTCTATGCCTCCTTGTGTTTCACATTCTACACAGCCGTACGCTCAACAAAATGTTTTTGAGAAAAACACGTCAACATCGTATCAACCAAATTTCACAGGAAATTATGAGTTGCAGGATGCCAACGTATATCACGTTGCTACGTCACAGCAACATGATGTTCATGCATATCGGACTGCTCTATCACAACCACATGTTGCGCGAATACCGCAGATTCATGATGATATGATTTATGGAACACGTCATGCATCAAACGTACTTTCAACTGCAAAGACATTGTTTCATTGCTTCCTGATTTTGATCCTTCGTCGAAAACTTCGTTAAATCCGCAGCAATTTATTAATCGAGTTACATTACTGAAAAATGCATATCATTGGGATGATCAAACTCTAATTTTTAGTGTGCAGCAAAAGATGCAGGGTGCAGCAAAATTCTGGGTGGATTCCTTACAAGAAGAGTTGTTTTCCTGCCCGCAATTTTCATCAAAATTTTAGAAGATTTTCCGATATTGCGATGTTTCACGCTAAAAGAAACCACAACGAGCAGCCGCAAGAATATTTTTATAAAATGCTTGCCCAAGGAAGAAAAGGTGGTCTTCCAGATTCTGCGATTGCACGTCATATTATAAATGGTATAAATGAGCCGGATTTGAAGAAAAAAATTTCAAATGATTACGCTACATGCAATGAACTGCTGCGTGACATAGTAGTATTTTGTGCTCATAATGAAATTAAAACATCATCATATTCGAGTGTGAAACCAAAAACACAAACCAATGCCACCACGAAGGAAGATAATATTAAATGTTTTAATTGCCAGAAAGTTGGGCATTACTCCATGAAGTGTCCAGAGCCCCAACGTAAGGACAGGTGCCAGGTTTGCAACCGCACAAATCACCAAACATCAAACTGTCCGGACAAACAAATCAAAAACAGCGTGAGAAAAATCAAAGCAAAAAAAAAAAACATTAGATTTGAGATTTACATACATACATATGTTTGTTCATTTATTTTTGTTTGCTTTCTTTAGCTTATTTTTTTGTGACTAAGTATCACAACTAAATGTTACATTGTATAAAATTATAAAAAATGTAAAAATAACTAAAAAACATAAGTTTCACAATCATTTTACTTTACTACGATTTTCTATTGTAGCATGAACGAAGCAAAGACCTTTACACACACATATACATATGTATATGTACACATATGGTCAAAATAATAAGTACACGCTCACATAATTAGTTCAATGGCTTGTAGCAAAAATTTATTTAAGTTAATAGAAAAACAAATTTATAGTTAACTTCTTACAACATATTAAATAAAATAAAAAGGTATAACATTAATAAAAAACAAAAATATCTTTCAGTCTAATCAAAAAAGTAAAAAATGGATTAAAATGACTGGATAAAATAATAAGTACATTCAGTACATTTGAATAAAAAAAAAAAAATTAACTCGAATAATAATTTTAAAAATAAAAACCGACTGAAAATAAAACTAACCATAAAAAAATTGACCGTAAAATGCCAAAAATACACTAAACGAATAAGTCCAAGTCCAAGTAAATTTCAGAAAAAATTAACTAAAAATTCCGATACTGACGTAGCAAATGCAAATGCAACGTAGCATTTTCGCTATTGATCAGTCGTCACGATTTTCAAATAGAGTACTTAAATTTTTATCAATCAGCATTAAAAGTAGAACATTCTTCTTATCAATATCTATTTACAATTAAATACTATCATGTACCAATAACTATTTACCAATATTTATGTATATTATTGCATAATTCAGAAAATGACAATGAAACGAAGCTTTTCGCTTTTCATTGTTAAGATCACAAAATAAGGGATGATTTTCTATTATGCACAAAAAGATCAACAGACAAAAACTAGACAAGCACATACATACACATATTGTCAAAATAATAAGTACACTACCTGGTATCTTATAAGTTCTCAATTATTTTTTGTTTTACTGAATATATATATGGAAATTCTTTTTTATTTTGATAATATCAATATGGCAATGCCTTTAAAAGTGAAAAAGAAGAAGGGATTTCCCGAATTTTTCTATACGCGTATGTTTTCATTTAAAGGGCTTATTTCAGTTGGACAAAATAATAAGTACATTAATCATTTCTTTAATTTTGCAACAATCTGATCGGCTTTTTCGTACAAGTTTGTTAATTTTATTTATTTTCATATTTAGTTATATCAAAATAAAAAGAAAAAAATTTCATAGATGGGAAGAAATCAACATTGCACTGCCGAGGAGAGGCAGATGGTTTCGACACTCAGAAATTACGGCCAAAGTCTTCGTACTAATGCCGAAGCCATGGATCAGTCAATTTTTTCGTCCAAAACGCTTTAAAAGCTAAAAAAGTGGTTGAAACCCGCGGAAGACCAAAAAATTCTTCAACAACGATAGATAATCATATTGTCACTGTCGCAAAAAAGAACCATTTCGCATCTTCAAGAGCCATTTCAGCAGACATCGGCAATGTGATCTCGTTCCGAACGGTACGTCGATGATTACAACGAACCAATTTACCTTGACGGATAGCGAGAAAAGTTTCTATGCTTCGAAAAAAAAATTTAAGATGCGTTTATCATTCGCAAAGAAACATTCAAATTGATCCGGACCAGACGGCGAGAAGAAATAGCGTAATATTTTGTGGAGCGACAAGTCAAAAATAAATATGTTTGGAAATGACTCCGCCCGAAATGTTCGACGTCCCAAGGGTAAAGAATTTCACGTACGCTTCACAAAAAAGACTGTAAAGCATGGGGGTGGCCATATTATGGTCTGGGGTTATTTTTCATGGTACGGAGCCAGACCAATACATCGAATTTCCGATAGCATGACCAGATTGCACTATAAAGACATTTTGGAAAGTACGATGTTGCCCTATGCTGAGGAAAGTATGCCGCTAAAATGGACATTTCAGCAGGATATTGATCTTAAGCATACTTCCAAGTTGGTGAAGAATTGGTGTCAAAACAATAGTGTGACCTTGCTTAACTGGCCAAGTCAATGACTGAACTTGAACCCTTTGGCGAGAGTTGAAGCAGAGAACAGGAAAGGAAGTATTCCAAAATAAGAAGCAATTATGGAGTTTTGTCCAAAAAACTTGGTATAAAAAACCAGTAGAGACTTGCTGTTAGCTTATCTCCAGTATGCCAAAAATAGTACACAAAATTACTCAAAAGAATGGTTGATATACCGGCTACTAATGATGAACTTTAAATATCAACAAATAGAGCCGATAAAATCGAGTTAATTTTTTTTTTTATTAAAATGTACTGAATGTACTTATTATTTTGTCCAGTCATTTTAATCCATTTTTTACTTTTTTGATTAGACTGAAAGATATTTTTGTTTTTTATTAATGTTATACCTTTTTATTTTATTTAATATGTTGTAAGATGTTAACTATAAATTTGTTTTTCTATTAACTTAAATAAATTTTTGCCTACAAGCCATTGAACTAATTATGTGAGCGTGTACTTATTATTTTGACCATATGTGTACATATACATATGTATATGTGTGTGTAAAGGTCTTTGCTTCGTTCATGCTACAATAGAAAATCGTAGTAAAGTAAAATGATTGTGAAACTTATGTTTTTTAGTTATTTTTACATTTTTTATAATTTTATACAATGTAACATTTAGTTGTGATACTTAGTCACAAAAAAATAAGCTAAAGAAAGCAAACAAAAATAAATGAATAAACATATGTATTTTTTGCTTTTCATATGAGAAAATTTGAGCCAATTTGAACAAAAATCCAAAAAGATCAATGTTCAAATCCCAGTTCAGATATTCCTTTTTTTATTTTTCCTATTTTATTTCATATGTTTTTCATTTTTGTAATTTATTCAATCTCGATTAATTAAATAAAAATTTTTAACATGAATAATTAAATAAAATGAATTATAAATTTTCAATATGAATTGCATATAAAATGAAATTTCTATGCAGCATGCGAAATATAATAGAAAACACAAAACGAACGAAAACAAAAGCGAATAAGTGAGTTGTCTCTCATTTGAGTTTCGCTCGTATTTCGCTCGTATTTCGACATATTTTTCATTTTCAATTGTTCAGGGAAATTTATTCACGGCGAAAATTTAGACCATAAGTTAATCGAACTTAATTTCTGAAAAGCTTTTGTTCCGTTCCACCGGACGAGATCTCTTTAGATTATTTATTCTCTTTGACGCAAGTTGGAATGCATACATGATGGCATAACTCATTACATATCGGGTGAACCAGGCCATGGTCCGTGTGAATGGATTAAAGGGTGCGTTCAGAATAGGTTTAATGAAAAGTAGCGCAGATAACTTAACAAAAGAGAAAATTAATGGAGAAGAATGAAACTCAAGTTCCGGCATGGATTTTCTGCTTTTTCCGTTTTGACATCCAACGTGGGAACATCCAACAAATTAAAGAAGTCAGCAAAGGAAAAACAAGAAAATGAAAACTTTATACATAAACTGTGATGCGTTCACTTGAGTAGACGTGTATTTGAAATCGTCCTGCCATTTTTAGTTAAAAAGTGGTTTATTGTGCTTAACCGAGTCTCTGACGCGCAGAACAAGATAAACAATAGTTTTTTGTACTGATGATCAAAAAATATAGTTCAACAAAATCATACTTTGAAGTGAAAAACTAAAAACAAAAAAACCTAATACATTTCTATAAGAATACACAAAAAAAATGCAAACAAAACAAAAACGTACTCTTGTTCCCGCGATATTTTAAGCTCAGTATGTCTCTTTACTCAGTTAATACCAGAGCTACCGGCTGCAAGTCCAAAAGTACCTGCTCTCACCGCTCAGGTTCTTGATGATCGTCTCAGTAAGCTGAGTGAAATGTTGCTCAATAATATAAAAACTGAACTTTATACTCTTCGGGAAGAGTTCAATAAAAAAATTGTAGAGATGGAGCAACATTATGCTACAAAAATTAGTGAAGTTAGCGCTGCAGTGACAAATGTTGTTGAACAATAAATAAAAGTAGAGAAGTAGAGAGAAAGCAACGAAAGTTAACAATGCAAATGCAACGATAGCTAAAGTTGTTGAACGCATTGTAAACAGTGATGCCACTTTGGATAAAACTTTTGTAGCAAAATTGCGTAGCAAAACGGCGAGCAGCGTAGCAAAAGTCAATAACTATCGTTTATTGAACAGTAAACTAAACATAAACTTTTTTATAAAACAAAAATATCACATTGAAATTCAGAATGGTGCAACAGTACATAACATAAATGTGATTAACAAATTACAATTCACATAAATAAGAATAAATATAAAGCCAAATTTCCATGTGATCTTATCTTATCTTATCAAATATCAGGGAGGACATCACCTGCTATGAAGATAGCAAATGTATTCTATTCACTCTCGCAATCTCCAAGCGCATTAGGTTCTGTTCGCATGCTTTTTCTTTCTTAAAAAAATTTTGATATCAATGATATGGGAAAAGATCACATGGAAATTGGGCTTAATAATTCATAAACATATTATATAATTCATCTGATTATAATCTATTTAAGGCATCCATAAAGTGTCCTTATTTGAGATCAAACATTTTGCAGCCATTATAATATCTATGGTATCTATTTTGCAGGAGTTACTTTTTTATTTTTTATTAAATTGAGGTCTGAAAAAAATCGCTCTGCAGATGCACTGCTGTGTGGCAAAACAAGCAATTTTTTTGAAAAGTAACTGGCATTAGAAATCATGAAAACTTTGTTTAGCTCACAATTCAGCTAGTGCTGATACAGAGTTGGAAAATGTGTTTAATTAAAAAATTGCAGGAGAAAAAGTAAGAAAAATTATATGAATAATATAAAATTATATGGAAATGGGGAAAATGTAGCAAAATTGATACATTTGATGAGAGTGGGTAGCAAAGTCGCAAATGTGTTATTTTTTGCTTAAGTGTAGCATATTTGCTACGATAGTAGCAAAGTGGCAGCGCTGATTGTGAAACTGGAAAATGAGTCATATGTAGATGATGCTCTCAGAGAAGATCTCTACAACTTGCAAGGTCAAATTGTTGCAATAGAGTGTAGAGAAGTAGCAACTGATGCAGTTCTATTTAGAATTCCTCAGAGCATAGATGACCATTTTCCTGATGTCTACAATAAACTGTGTGCTTCCATTGGTTGTAAAGCTCCTACATACGTTAAAAGGCATTTTTCGTGTTAAGAGCAGTTCTTCAAACGCGAGAGCGTCTATCATAATTAAATTTAACAGCTCATTTGAAAGAGACGTTCTTCTTAGGTCAGCAGCTGCATATCGCAAAAATCATCGCAGAGAGCTTTCGTTGAACGATGTGGGGTTAAAGTCGAATGATAGCTGTTATCTAAATGAAAACCTCATCATACGCAGTCGCCAACTTTTGCAAGCTGCGATTCGGCTTAAAAAGAAAAAACAAGTGTTTTCTGAATATGCGCGAGGTGGATTAATTTATATAAAAAAGTTCGAGCATGGTGAAAACTGTGTAATAGAGCACTCAGCCCAACTCTCTGATATAGCTACGGACGAAAATAATGCTCAACATGAATAAAAAATATGTTTTAAATATGCTTTTTTAGGATATAATTTTATTATTAGATTATTCTCTTTTTTCTATATATTTCTTTATTTTTCAGCTTTTTTAATCTTTTGTAAAGGGAACTGGTTGCTAGTTAGTATTGATAATTACACTTTTTTTTCTCTCTGTACTCTGTATGAATGTTTAATTTGTTCATATATTTCGTATTCTGATAAAGCTTTCCTCTAATATTTATGGTAATGGCGTTAGTGATAATAACAAGATGTTAGTTAAAATTCTTTGTGCACAACATTCTGGCTTAAAAGTGATTCATTTCAATGCTAGAAGTCTTAATTTGAGTAAGCCAGACTACATAAAATATGTTTTTGATGATACCTCTGTCGATGTTATATGTATTTCTGAAACATGGTTCTGTACAGACGTCGTTGACTCTGTGTACAATTTACCCAATTTTAAACTTATAAGGAATGATCGGACTGCAAAAAAAGGAGGTGGAGTTGCCATATACTGCCGAAGTAATTTAAATATGAAAATCATAAATATGTCCTCCTCAAGCTCAAATATTGAATTTTTAAATGTTTGCTTATATGATAGCAATATAGGCTTGCCAGATCCAAATTGTGTTTGACCTGGAAATTTAAAAAAGAAAAAAAATCTTGATTTTTCTGGACAATAAATAATAAATAAATAATAGAACATATATATTTTATCTAAGCAAAATAAAAATAACAGAAACATAACAATTCAGTAAAACAACATTTTCTGTGAGCGGTGAATTTGTGTGAATATCCAGAAAGTTTCAACAGATCCAGTAGGGTGATTCAAAAAAAATTTTCGTTTTGTTTCAAACAGGATTAATAGTTGCAAGTACACCCAACTTTCTTTTTACTCGGTACTTTCTTACACGATTTTGAAATAACACGGCTCAAAAATATGAGCAAATAAACTTTTTAACACGAATTTTTTGTTCTAGCACGAATCTCAAAACAATTTGTTTTTAATTTTAATTCTAATTTGTACAGCAAAGTTATGTATACAGCAACAAAAAACAATTGGGTGAATACCCGAATGTTATAATCAGTTTTTTTTTATTTCATTGCACTTCAACTTGAACACAACACTCTAAGAAAAAAAGCCAGGAATTTACTACAATTATTACTGGCAACAGATTACCTACAATTATTGTAGCAAATCCTCACAGCACAAAAATTTGAATATTTCACGCTATAAATGCGTGAATCCTCTTACGAGCTATTTTCTCTCTCCACTCTATCTCACTATCTTCTGAATAAATATGCAGCTAATGCAGCGTTTTTTCCCACTTTATCTGCGTGAATGTTGTGTTGCTAGGGGTTTTAACGCTGTTTTGAGCGTTATATTTTTATTATTATTGCTGTGAAATTTTATTAACTATTGCATTTTAACGCGTTTGCAGGGTGAAATGTTTACTATAATAGTGAAATTTTTGAAATGTCTGCGTTTAAATTTCCTCCTTTAGAATTATGCATCAAAATAATAAAATAGAATTTTTAAAATGTTTTGCTTTAAAATTTGACTTATTTACTTACCATGTAATACGTGGATATCCTTATAAGTATAAAAGCGTTAATTTTCTATTTATAACATATGTGCATTTATTTATGAAAAAAAACAAAGTTTCCAATTACTTAAATAATATCCAATATATGTACATAAAAAATTTATGCCAAAGGACATTTTTATAAAACGAAACCAATACACTTCATAGCTGTTATAATTTAAGAAAACTTTTTCACAAACTACTGAAATTTCTTTTATTTCACAAATACTGCACTTAAACATTTTTAGAACAAAATATTATGTATATACTTAAAATTATATTATTTGTGCTGCCACTTCTATTCTTTCTTTCAATGCTCAGAACAAACTGACAAAAATTGTGTATTCGTTGACTGATGCATAGAAACAAGAGCAGAGAGTTTTTAAAATGTAGGTCATGATCACGCTGCAATAGCGTAAAATATCACTACTGCAGCGTTTACTTACGCTTTGCAGGAAAACACGCTGAAATAGCGAGAAAAAAACAGCATTTATTATAAAAACGCAACATTTTTGACAAAATTGAAAAAATACGCTACGCAGCGAGATTTTAAGGGTTGTTTTTTCAAAATCGCCAATAAATGCGTGAAATTTTACAACATTTATTGCCGTGATTTCTCAACCACCTCTTAGAGTGAACATTAGGTTATTCAGTATTTATTTTGTGTTAAAGCGTTTAGTTCCTAGTTTTAAATGTTGATGTTAAAGTTAAAGTTTTTTTTAATTTGATGGTGAAATTTAAAGTATAATTTGCATTCATGTTAATATTTTACTACTAATAAAGATAATGTTTAAGTATTCAGTTTAGATAAGTTCTATAAATATATAATATTATTTTACATCTTTGTTTTAGTACACACCCGATTAATAAAATGCATAAACAACAACAAAATATAACGAAGAAAAGAGCAATTTCGTTAGAAAACAAAAATCTTAGACTGTCTAAAGAGAGGCGAAGGTCCCACATCTGTCGGTAAAACTTTTTGTTTAAGCAAAGCGACTATAAGAACAATAAGAAAAAATGAGAATTCTATTCGACAACCAATAGTTTCTGCATCGAAACTAAGTTCCAAAACATCTTCGTATAGCCGAAATTTTGTCTTAGAGAAAACGGAAAATTTTATGAAAAAAAGAATACATATTGATGGAAAAACCTTAAAAGAGAAAGCACAAAAATGAATTGTTTTGAGTTTTTTAAGAAATATGGATTTCATTCATTACTTATTTTGCACGGTTTTTGGGAAAGTTTTTTCATCTTACACGATATTTTAAGGTTGTTGAACATATCCCCAAATTTACAATATTGCGGATATATTTTTTTACACGATTTTTTTTTGCACGGTTTTCTAAGGAACTTATCTACCGTGTGAAAAGAGAGTTGGGTGTACATCAAAGAAAAATGCTGAAGCAAGGAGAGCTCATAATATTTATAACTGAATAACAGAATTTTTCCAACATCGATAACAGTTTTTCGTTTGTATCAACTGCGATTATGTTGCATAGCAAACGGTTCTCCACAGCTATTTCAGCAAAACCTACAAAACCCAAATTTATGTTTTGAGCGGTTGGAATGCCTGCCGCGCCTGATACTATTTGCCATTTATAATAGCCACCCAAGCGCCTGCACTAATCAAAATGTCACTATGCCTTCGATCAGGGATGGCCAGGTTGAAAAAAATTGAGTTATTCCTGCTCATTCCCAAATATGATGAGCTCTCATATAAACTTGATGAAAAATGTCATTTGTAGATCCACAAAAGGTAAAAATACTAAATACAGGCAAACAACAATAAAAATTAAGTATTGTTACATTTACCGTTACTTGTGTTTTTTTCTCAACCTTTCTTGTCACTATTCAGTTTTTCATCAACAGTTCAATTGTTTTTTTTTTTTTTTTTGTTTTTGTAATTTTTTATTTTTCAAAATAAAAAGCAAGAACAATAATATGGAAAATAAGAACTAGTGCCGGGGCTCAACGCTCGCAACGAAAAATGTCGCAACACATTTGACTTCATACCCTTGTATCGAAATGAAATGTATGTACGTAATTGTTGTTGCGATCGCTCCCCTCGCATCTCAATTCTTGGAATTAGATTTTGGAAACTATGCATTTGATCACTTATTTAAGTGATTAGCGATTTTCTCCCAAACTCAACTCTTCTGGTCATTCCTGCCTTGGATTATGAAAATCTATGTCTGCCAATTGTAGTTAACGCATTTTCGGCAAATGATTCGTTAACAGCATGGTTGGTACGGTTGTTTGAACTTCATCTGGACAAATTTCTGATTGTCTGAACTCTGGACTTGGGACTAAAAATCTGGACAATCCAGACGAATCCAGATCATCTGGCAACCCTAAAGCAATACCAAAGTATTTCTCTCATGTGTTTATAATCCTAATAAGTGTAATAGTTTGGATTCATATTTTTCTGAATTAAATAATGTTTTAATTGATTTTGATTTCTTTATAATCTGTGGAGATTTTAATATTAATCTTTTATGTCGTGATAGTTCATCAAATTCATTACACGGAAGTGTTGCGTCTGTCAGTATGTCGTTTGTTAATGATAAGATGCCAACTCGCTTTTCGGGTAATGCTAGTCCGAGTCTATTGGATTACTTTATGGTATCTGATTTATCCTTTGTGTTGCTATTCGACCAAATTAATGTTTTTTCGGATCATGATTTTCTTTTTTGTAATGTAAGCTCAAACATATTGTTACGAAATTTCTGTCTCTTTGACGATAATTTCGATCTCTCACACTTTTCTGAGTTCGATCACTGGATTGTGTAACAATTAAAAAACACACAAACTTATTTAGTTATAAAATGGTTTATTTTATTAACGTTCAAATTCTAATATTAATTTAACACTGTATAGAAAACTGTTTTGTTCTACTACGGATCACACTGTATTCACTTTATTGCTTATTGCTTCGCTGTTGTAACTCAACTGTCTGTTCAGCTCAGATGACAACCCTTTTTATACTGCAGTCATCACTCTCTCGAATAATCCAGTACCTTCTAAGTGGCGTATATTCTACCATTATCTACAACCCACCAGTGCTACTTTGTAGCGTGCATTCTACTACTATCCACATTTCACCACAATACACCAGCATGGCGCACTGACGTTGAGCTAGCTATTATGCTAGATGTTAGATGGCGTTGTACGTTGTACGACGGCGATAATTTCTATCGGTTGTTTTTATTGTTTACTGCAGCGTCTGTTCGGTTTATTATTTTTAGCATTTTGCGCTAGATGGTGCTAATATCGATTAGTTTCTTTCGTTGGTATTTATTTCAAGAGTCTTCTAGCATAAACCAAATTTCGCTACACTGCCCTCCGCTTAAACTTGTTCGTCCCGAACAAGAGTCTCTCCGTCCCTAGTATAAGGTGCCAGCCTTTCGATGTGGACTACCTTTAATTTACTTTTGTTCCCGGGGTATTTTTGGATTCGATACACAACATCATTAATCCTTGTGACGATCCGGTAAGGTCCCTCCCAATGAGTCTGTAATTTAGGAGACAAGCCTCGTTTTCGTTGTGGGTTATGTAGCAGCACTAGTTGACCTTCTTTGAACCCTTCAGTATTTGCTCGCAGGTCATACCGAGCTTTCATCTTGTCGCTAGCCAATTGAGTACGTCTTCTAATAAGCTCGTGTATATCTGCTAATTCTTCTCTTTTCCGCGACATGTAATCGTCAGCATGGGTCGTTTCTGGGACAACGCTTACTCCGTACTTCAAATCTGCTGGAAGCCTTAAGTCCGTACCAAAAATGGCTTTTGCTGGCGTAACTGTAGTGGTATCGTGTATTGCCGACCGATAAGCCATCAGAAACATTGGTAGATGCTCATCCCAATCTTTTTGTCCTTTATCGACAACCTTTTTTAAATGTTCCTCTAGAGTACGGTTGAACCTTTCGACCATGCCATCGGACTGAGGATGCAAAGCTGTGGTGCGTGTCTTCTGTATTCCAAGCATGTCACAAACCTCCTTAAAAAGTGTCGACTCAAAATTTCGTCCTTGGTCGGAATGCAGCTCAAGTGGAGCTCCATATCGGCAAATCCAATTTTTGATGAAAATGTCTGCCACTGTTTTTGCTTCTTGATTGGGAATGGGATATACTTCTGGCCACTTACTGAAATAATCAATTACCACAAGGATGTATTTATTTCCTGCATTGCTGATTGGAAAAGGTCCCGCTATATCCATGGCTATCCTCTCAAAGGGAGCTCCAACGTTATACTGATGCATTTTTCCCCGAGTGCGTTGCCTTGGTCCTTTAGCAATTGCACATTGGTCACAACGGCGGATCCAGTCAGCAACTGATTCTTGACATCCTACCCAATAAAACCGTTTCTTTATTTTCTCTGTGGTTTTCGTTATGCCCAGATGTCCACCACTCGATCCATTGTGATAATCCTCGATTATTTCCTTAAATTTGGCCTTTGGAATAACCAGCAGTTTTGAGCGAGTTTTACCATCCTCGCTTTCCCAGATTCGGTAGAGACAACCATCATGCAACTCCAAACTTTGCCATTGCGCCCAGTATGCTTTACAGATTTGGCTTTCATTTGAAATTTCTTGCCACGCCGGTTTCCTACCCAGCTCCTTAAACTTAATTATAATTGCCAAATCTGTATCATTGCGCTGGTCCCGTTTTACCTCCTCTTTTGTCCACTTTTCTTCAGGCAAAACGTTCAAAAGGCGCACATCAATTGTTCCAGCTTTATTTTCTGTTCGCGAACAATGACCGCATTCAATTTTACATGGACGACGGGAAAGTGCATCCGCATTTCCATGCTGGCTTCCTTTGCGATGCTCTATGGTGAAATCATAGCTCTGCAAGCGTTCTATCCACCGTGCGATTTGACCTTCAGGATCCTTGAATTGAAGTAGCCACCTTAATGCCGCATGGTCTGTCCTCAGGAGAAAGTGCTGTCCATATAAGTACTTATGGAAGTGTTTCACGCATTCCATTACTGCCAGTAACTCTCTCCGAGTTACGCAATAATTCCGCTCAGGTTTCGACAGAATTTTGCTGAAATATGCGACGACTTTTTCTTGTCCATTGATGATTTGGGACAAAACTCCTCCAATACCATGGCCACTCGCATCGGTGTCCAATACAAATTCTTTGCCGGGTATTGGGTACGCGAGTATTGGCGCTGTAGACAGTAATTCTTTCAGCTTTTGGAATGCAGTTTCCTGTGCCCCACTCCATTCGAATTTTCGATTTTTCTGTGTCAGCTCATGTAGACTGCCTGCAACATTTGCGAAACCAGGAACAAAGCGTCTGTAATAAGTGCACAGACCCAGAAAACTTCGCAACTCATGAAGATTAGATGGTTGTGGCCAATTTTTCACAGCTTTTATTTTATCTTCATCTGTGTGTATTCCTTCTGACGTAACCTTGTGCCCCAGATATTTGACTTCACGCTGGAAAAGTGAGCACTTTTTCGCACTTAATTTTAGTCCAGCTGTCTCCAAGCGCTCAAACACTTCCTCCAGATTTTTCAAGTGGTCATCAAAATCTTTACCCATGATGATTATGTCATCGAGATACACTAGACAAGTCTTCCAATGTAGTCCTTTGAGAACTCGTTCCATTAACCGTTCAAACGTAGCTGGAGCGTTACAAAGACCAAACGGCATGACGTTGAACTGCCATAGACCATTCCCAATACTAAAGGCAGTTTTCTCTTTGTCTTTTTCATCTATTTCCACCTGCCAATATCCACTTTGTAAGTCCAGAGTGGAAAACCATGTTGCTCCAGATAACGTATCCAGTGTATCATCGATTCTGGGTAACGGGTAGCTGTCTTTTTTGGTGACGTCATTCAGTTTTCTGTAATCCACACAGAATCGCATACTTCCATCCTTTTTCTTCACAAGTACGACCGGTGAACTCCATGGGCTTTCTGATGGTGCAATGACATTTTCTCGCGCCATATCTTCTATAAGGCCCGTCACTTCTTCTCTCTTAGCGAGTGCTAGCCTCCTTGGAGGTTGACGAATCGGCTGAAAATCACCTGTATCAATACGATGTTTGACAACTGATGTTCGGCCATTATTTTCTCCTTTGGACGCAAATATCCGCCAATGTTTTTGCAGAAACCTTTTTGCTTTATTTTTGTTCTGGGCAGACAACTCCTTCGTCCATTCTTTCGTCAATACTTCCATGGCCGACGATTTCGTTAAAGTTGGGCCTTGTGTGTTCTGCTGGTTATTTTCACAATTTATCACAGCCGTAACTTTCTCACATTGCGCTATAAGTTCACCTTTTTGCATCCATTTCGGCTTATTTGTTGGATTCAAAATTCGCACCGGTATTTTTCTGTCTATTCTTGTGTTTACTAGGGTCTTTCCAATAATCAGGTCTTTCTTAAAATTTTTCTTATCTGCTTCCACTACCCACAGATGGCTTGTCCCACAGTCTTCATTTGTTGTGGCCCAAATAATTTCTTCGGTGTTGGGTTCGATTCGACAGCGCTCACTTATGTAGACTCTTGCAATTGTTAATTTTTGTCCACAGCCAATGTCTAAAGGTAACTCTACATTGGCATACCTTAACGTTTTTTTTTTAAGATCCAAAGTGAACCCGTGTCGAATCATGAAGTCCACGCCAATGATAACCTCATCGGTGATGTTTGCAACAATAAAATCATGTTCCACAGTTTTGTTGCCGATAAGAATACTCGCTGTAACTTTTCCTACTATTTGCGCAATTTTTCCTGTCACTGTTCTCAATTGGATCCCATTTAATGGCGTTACTCGTCGTCTATCAAATAAGTCTTTCCTCACAATTGAATGCGATGCGCCTGTATCCAAAGTAAGCTCACATGGTCTTCCGTTGATTTTTCCACCGATGGTAAGGCTGTTGGAATTTCGGCAGAGCTTCGAAACCAAGACTATGGGGCAATCATCTGTAAGAGTCAGCTCACGCCCCGCTGTACTGACTCTCTTTAGTTTAACGACTGCTGATCGCTAACATTTTCGCCATCGTTCACCCTATTTCCAATTCTTCTTTTTGGTGAGCGTGATGCAGATCGTTTACGACGTGATTTGCAGTCACGTGCCATGTGTCCCTGCTTACCACAATTGTAGCATTTTCCGCTGAAGCTACCGCTGGCGAACGATGAATTTTTCTTTTCAGCCTCCACCTCCATCCGACGAGTTTTCAGTGATGGGCGGCATGTCAACGCAATCGTCTCCTGCGTGAGGGCAACCGTTACTGTTTCATTAAATGTCGTCTTCGGGCTCCTCATTGTCTCGCGTTTTGTTTCTGAGTCACGTATGCCGTCAATAAACGCCTCTATTTTGAATTTTTCAGCTACGACACTTAACTCGTCAGGATAGGAAAGGTGTGCCAATCGCTCAATATCCGCAGCATACTCCTGCAAGGACTCACCAGATTTTTGGATACGACTTTTCAACTCCAATCTGTGAATCTGCTTCATGTGGTCACTGCCATATTTTCGCTGTAAGGCATCCATCACCGCCTTGTAATTTTTCTGCTCCGCCACTGGAACCGTTTGCAATACTTCTGCAGCTGCGCCTTTTAATGCCACAATTAGCGCTGCAGCTGCGCTTTCGTTATCCCAACGGTTGTGACCAGATGTTGTTTCGAACTGGAGCTTGAAAACACTGAATGGCGTTGTTCCATCGAATGAGGGTGCCTTAAGCCTCTCTGCGCTGATTTCTCTTATAACTTGAGTGGTTGGTTCACTTATTTCCAACTGTTGAATCCTTTTAGTAACGTCTTCAAAATTATTTTGAACTTTTTCAAGATTATTTTGAACTTCTTCCTTGAATGATTCAACGTCATCTCGTAACTCGGTCATTTTTGCATCGAGGCCATCTACCATTTTGGCAACCTCTGTTCGAACAGCTTCAATGTTTTGATTCATTGCGTGGATCTGCGTCGCGTTCCGACTTAACTTTTGGTCTATTTGCAGTGCATTTTGACTTAACTTTTCGTCTATTTGCAGTGGATTTTGACTTAACTTTTCGTCTATTTGCAGTGCATTTTGACTTAACTTCTCGTCTATTTGCAGTGCATTTTGACTTAAGCTCTGACCGATTTCTTCTCGAACGGCCTGGATACTGCTTGTCATCGCCATTAACATTTTCTCGAATTTTGACATATCTACAACTTCACCACTTGCCGCTGGTCCAGAAGTTTCTTCCACTTTCGCTGTTGATTCTGATACATCACTATAAAATTCATGCTCTTCCAGGTTTACACCTTGAGCCTCAAGAGCCTGCCGTAAGCGTTTCTGTAACTCCACCTTTCCACCAGTAGATTGAAGACTCAGCTGCTGCAACTCCTTCTTCAGTTGATCCACTTTCAGTTCGTCAAACTTAACCATTTTTATTTATTTATTTTTATTTTTTTTTTTTAAATTGATTGTTAATTCTTTTACACAATCCCACTTCTGACACCAATTGTTACGAAATTTCTGTCTCTTTGACGATAATTTCGATCTCTCACACTTTTCTGAGTTCGATCACTGGATTGTGTAACAATTAAAAAACACACAAACTTATTTAGTTATAAAATGGTTTATTTTATTAACGTTCAAATTCTAATATTAATTTAACACTGTATAGAAAACTGTTTTGTTCTACTACGGATCACACTGTATTCACTTTATTGCTTATTGCTTCGCTGTTGTAACTCAACTGTCTGTTCAGCTCAGATGACAACCCTTTTTATACTGCAGTCATCACTCTCTCGAATAATCCAGTACCTTCTAAGTGGCGTATATTCTACCATTATCTACAACCCACCAGTGCTACTTTGTAGCGTGCATTCTACTACTATCCACATTTCACCACAATACACCAGCATGGCGCACTGACGTTGAGCTAGCTATTATGCTAGATGTTAGATGGCGTTGTACGTTGTACGACGGCGATAATTTCTATCGGTTGTTTTTATTGTTTACTGCAGCGTCTGTTCGGTTTATTATTTTTAGCATTTTGCGCTAGATGGTGCTAATATCGTTTAGTTTCTTTCGTTGGTATTTATTTCAAGAGTCTTCTAGCATAAACCAAATTTCGCTACAATATTTACGTATTGCGACTTTAAGGCAATTAATCTAAGTGCTCTTTATAATGACCTCTGCCTTACTTCTTGGAATGGAGTATGGATTGGTGAGACAGTTGATGCAAAACTGGAAAGTTTAACAAATATAATCAATCAGATTTTTGAGCAACATGTTCCAACTCGGACGGCATTAATTAAAAATACGGCTTGCCCGTGGTTCAGCTCTTGCGTCAAAAATTGTATTAAAAAGCGTAATAAGTTGCATAGTTTGTGGAAAAAGAGACCCTCTGCTGAAAATTGGGAAAACTTCAGAGTGGCAAGAAATACTTCTATTCGCATTACTAGGCAATCAAAATTCAACTTTTGCTCTAAAAAACTAAATTCATCTCTTCCTTCCAAAGTCTTATGGAGAAACCTAAAAGCATATGGAATGTGTAAGAAAAGCACAGCTGAATGTAATGTCGCTCCTGACGTTCTAAACAATTTCTTCCTTTCAAACCCACAAGTGTCTAGAAGCAGCAATACTGACTTTCCGAACACCTCTGTTCAGCAAACTTTTCAATTCTCTGCGGTTAATGAAGATGTCGTCAGCAATTGCATAATTAAAATAAAATCGAATGTTGTTGGTGAGGATGGAATTTCTTTGAAATTCATTAAGCTTATCCTTCCTCATATTATCAGTCCCTTAACGCAGATTATAAATCATTTCTTTACTTCATCTGCATTCCCTGAGGCTTGGAAAATTGTTTTAGTAATCCCAGTGGCAAAGAAAAGTTCAGCTAGTGAGCCAAATGATTTTAGGCCTATCAGCATTTTATCTTGCTTGGCAAAAGCATGTGAGGCTCTCATGGCCAATCAGATAATAAAATACTTAAATGAGAGAAAACTTTTATCTTCACTTCAATCTGGTTATAGAGCTGGGCATAGATGCTCCACTGCCACTGTAAAAATTTTTGAAGATATTAGGTCATTTTATGATGAAGGATCAACAACACTTTTATGTATGCTTGACTTTTCTAAAGCATTTGATATTGTCAATCATTTTTTACTCTTTCAGAAATTAAAATACTTGTTTGGTTTCTGTGACAGTGCTGTACTTCTCCTGAAGAGTTATTTTTCAAGCAGACTTCAAAGGGTTAAGGTAGGCAACAATTATACTCAGTATAAAGAAATCTTGAGTGGCGAACCCCAGGGATCAATCTTCGGCCCGTTACTTTTTACAATTTTCATAAACGACTTTTTACAACTTACAAATTTGTGTCTATGCATGCCTATGCTGATGATATTCAGTTACATCTGTCTAGCCCAATTGGGCTTTTGGATGACATGTGCTGCCGATTAAATGAAGACCTTGCCTCCATTCTGCAATGGGCATTGATTAATTGTCTTAAGCTCAATGCAACAAAATCTAATGTTCTACCTATCTCGAAGGATAAAATTTATTTTGAAGATATACCTAAACTGTATATAGATGCGAAGAATCTTAATTTGATTGATAATGCAGTTAACCTTGGTTTTCACATTAACTCTTCATTGACGTGCGTTGATCATATTAACAGTGTAGTAAGGAAAATATATTGCACTTTACGTAGCTTAAGGCTATCAGCTGACTTCAGCCTACTGAAACAAAACGTAAACTTGTCTTACAATTAATAGTTCCCATTATACTTAAGTTATTCGGAGGTTGTATATAGTAAGCTTGATTCAAGTTCTAAACTCAAACTTCCAATCGTATTTAATCATGCTACTCGATATGTGTATGGACTACGTAGGTATGATCACGTGTCTAATTTTAAGAAAAAAATACTAGGGTGTTATGTAATTACCTATCTAAATTTTAGAAACTGCGTATTTCTTCACAGGCTCATACAAACAAAAACGCCATCTTATTTGTTTGATAAACTGCAATTTAGCCAGTCGCAAAGGAGCAATTTTCTAATTATAGCTAGATTTAATTATTTAAATTCATCCCGGTTATTTTTTTTAACGCCATCAGACTTTGGAACTCTCTGCCAAGCCAATATAAGTCTATTAGTGGAAAAAGCTAATTTAAACAATCCGTTTTTAACTTCCTATCTCAATAAATAGTAGTAACCATTTCTCTCTCTTCTTAAATTATTTTTTTTTTCTATCTCTCTAACTTTATCTTTTTATCATTTTTCCTTGCTATTTTCTTAATTATTGGTTGGTTATTATTTGTTCGGTGAGGTCGATTTCAACAAACATGAATATTTTCAATTTTTAACTTATATTTTTTCATATTATATCTTTTTAACAATTTATAACCGTTCATCAATTGTAACGATTAATGTCAAAGTAACAACAGTAATTTCGAAATTGCATTCGTACTATAATTTTAATGTACTCTTTGCCTCTTTTCTTTGTCACTTGAAATGAATTTTAAAAAAGTACCGTTTTTTCGAAATGTAAATTTGTAATACAAGTTAGTTCAATAAAAACTACCAAAGAGAAAGCAACTTGTTTTTTAACCACACATTTTTTGGCGACCGTGACAGGACGGTCTGTAGTCGTTATTTTATTAAAAAATTATAATCTGCTCAAAAATAACTTAAAAGGGTTTGATTGACAACATAAGGAACTCTCTGGGTTTTTGCTGAAAAATTGATTGGGACTAGAGTTGCTGCTGAAGTTGCTGCGATCGAGATTCGCTGTTCAGCGTCGTTAGTGCTGCTAAGCTTAGCAATTTTCGTCTTTTCGTCGTGGCCGCAGTGCCTATCATCATTTTAGTTGCATCATTTTTGTCAAAACGCCGTTGGAAATTGCATTTCTGCCGTTGTCGCTACAGTCTCTGCTGCCGCTCAGTCTTCGTTGGATCACCGATTCTTACCATTGTCTGTAAGCTATCATAAAATATATATACATATAAAATTCTTAACGGGATTCGCATCGCATTGTTAGTGTAGAGTTTTTGCAAATACATCACCAGATTTTCGTTTACGTCATTTCAAATTACATTGTTGTTGCAATTTACTTTCGTTGCAAAACGGTTAAGTTATACTGGATCATATACTGTGCCTTGATTTACTTTTCGGACTCTTTGACTCTCATCGTTTTTTGACTCCTTCAAAGAAATTTGTTCCTGAAAACAATTCTGTTGGTTTTTTCTTAAATCTTTACTCGTCTCTATAATATACGACAGATTGTTTGCTTAGTGTAACTTGCTATTAACTCCTTCGCAATGACAAAGGATGGAGAAGATGTTGCTAAAAAATCACAGGCAAGTGGTCCGGAATTATTATCTTTGAAACAACAGCGCTCAGTTGTAAAGAGAAACATAACAAACTTGAAGTTAAAAGTAGAAAAGGATGGAGATAAAGTAGACTCCACAATTTTAGAGTGTCGACTTCAAATATTAGAGTCTTATTTCAAGCATTTGATTCGAGCCATATTCAAGGGCAAATTGAAAAACTGAATGTTGAAGATTCTAAGAGAGGTGAGGAAGAATTGTTCGTGAGTGCGAAGGCTAAAACTATTTCACTATTGAATAGCAAATGCCATGCTAGTGTAGTAGAGCAAAGTTTTATAAGCGCATTTTTTTGCACGGGGCCGATTCACAATCATCGCTTACCAAATTTGAAACTGCCTAAGTTCAATGGAAAGTACGCGGACTACAATCGCTTTATATCTGCTTTTACGAATATGGTTCATAATGACACGACCATATCTTCTGTTGATAAATTCAACTATTTATTAAATTGTCTCTATGGTCAAGCACTGGCTGTTGTTGAGCCCTTCCAGGTAACTGAAGATAATTATTCTAAAGCCCTAGAACAGTTAAAAATTCGCTTTGATAATAAGGTACTTATTTTCATGGACCACATAAATACCGTTTTCGATATTCCTTCAATGAAAAAATGTGATTCGATTTCATTGCGAAACATTATTGACACAGTTTCTGCACTGCGTGGTTCGTTGCTATCATTGGGGTCAGAAATGGAAATAATGAATGCAATTATTATCCATGTTGTGCTGTCAAAAGTTGATACAGAGTCGAAGTCAACTTATATGAAAAGCAAGAATTTAAATCATTGCCCTCTTGGAAGAACTGCTACGACATTTTAAGCCGCCGTTGTCAATACTTAGAAAGTCCTACGAAAACAAGGTACGAAGTGTTTTCAAAAGGCGATCACATACTTTTTTAAACTCTAAGGCCAGCTGTGTGCATTGAAATAGTGCTGATCACTTACTTGCAAATTGTTCCACATTTTTGGCCCTACCAGTATCACTACGATTTGAGTTTGTTAAAAAATCTGGATTATGCATAAACTGCTTGCGTAAAGGACATACTGTTTCTAAATGCCAATCTCAATCTCGCTGCCGAGCTTGGCATCTTTCGCATCACACTGTGTTACACGTGTATATCGCTTCGTCTCAAATAGCAAATTCCTTAACATTGCCGCAATCTACAGAAGCGCCACAAACCTCTGCGCATTCGACAGCTGTGTCGCTTATAAATCTGTCGTATAAAAAGGCTATCATACCTACTGCGTTAATCTTAATTAAAGATAAATATGGGCTTTTTCAACCAGTTCGTGCACTATTGGATTCATGCTCCGAGGTTAGTTTCATTACAGAGCAAATAACAAAGCAATTACAGCTCAATTTCAAACATAATAACCAAGAAGTTTTTGGCATTGCTGATATCCGTACAGAATTCAAGCATTATGTTTACACTACAGTCAGGTCTCTCATTAGCGCATTTGAATGTTCATCTAATTTTTTTGTGAAGAAGAGCATATCTGCTCAGCAACCGGGTTAACAAATAAATTCATCAATTTGGAAGATTCCTAAAGATTTAGACCTCGCAGATCAATATTTTGATAAGCCACAGAAAAAAGACTTACTAATTAGTACGGAAATATTTTTTGATCTTTTGCTTGATGGAAAAATATCATTTGGAGACGGCTTACCATGTTTGGTGAATACTGCCTTCGGATGGATAGTAGGGAGAAAATTCTATTCTAATATAATACCCCGAAGAGTCACATGTAACGTGGCAATTGGTCCCAATTAACGGTCAAATCTTGATGGTCTCTTACGACGTTTCTCGGAGGTTGAAGAGTTTAATACCCCTCCAGCCAAATTTTCAGAGGAGGAACTTCGATGCGAACGACATTTTGTAGAAAATGTAGCTCGCCGTGCCGATGGTCTTGTGCAAATACACCTTCCATTTAAAGATGCTCGAAAATGTCTCGACGAATCTTCTGAACTAGCACGAAAAAGATTTCTTTCTCTTGAACGCAAACTTCAAGGCAATAAATTGCTAAAGGAAATGTACATGTATGCTCGCACTACTACAAATCGATCATTAAAAAATATTCTCATGGTTGGCCCAACTATTCAACAAGATTTAATCAGAACGCTTCTTTCATTTTGTCTGAATATATTTGCATTAACTGCAGACATTTCTAAAATGTATTGCCAATTCATAATTGATGAACGTGATCGAAGATTCAAACTAATATTGTGGCGCAAAGACCCAGGCAAAGAGTTACAAGTTTTTCAGCTAAATACGGTCACATATGGCCTATCTTCGGCTCCTTTTCTCGCCATTCTAAGCCTTAATTATATAGCTGACCTTTACAGTAACACTCATCCCGTAGGCGCAAAAGTTTTACGTCAAGATCTCTATGTTGACGATATTTTAACTGGTGCAGATACACAAGAAGAGTATCAGCAAAAGAAAAATTAAGTTTCGAAAATTTTGGCATCGCAAATATTTAAGAACTCTGAAACGGAAATTAAATTAAAAACCAGTGAGGATATTACGAAAACATTAGGCATGTCCTGGAAACCTCAACAAGACACATTTTGTTTTCAATATGATTTGCGATGGACTGGCTTTTGGTTGATCAGAGTAAAGTTTCTAACTGTTTTCCACCTGGGGATTGCCAGAGCGATCTCTGAGCGAACCAATAGCAAAATGACACACAACCTCCCCTCGGCTCCATCTGGGTAGCTATCTCCTCATCCGCTGAGATAGTGAGCGAATGTGTGCAGCGTGTCCTCCCTGGAAGTAAACTGGGTTGTGCGCAGGGTTTGGTACCCGACACGTAAAAAAACATTCCAATGAAGACTAAAAAAGCCTCGGATACAGAACCCCTCAACGTTGAGGACCACTGCAAACGAAAAAAGGACTATGATTTAAGGATATGCACCTGGAATATCCGGACCCTCAATAGGGAAGGTGTCTCTATCGAATTGGCGGATGCCCTCGGAAAAATTAAGGCTGACATCACCGCCATCCAGGAAATAAGATGGATAGGACAAGGTTGCTCTAACCAAACAAGTAGCGATATCTACTACAGCTGCCATGCGGAGAGGCGCGAATCGGGATGCGAATTCGTAATAAGCAAGCATATCTCCAGGTTCACACCTGTGAGCGAAAAGTTAGCTACGATCCGCGTCACGACTCGATTTTTTAACATCAACTTGATTTGCGCGCACGCCCCGACGGAGGAAAAGGACGATGCTGTCTTTTATGCGAGACTCGAGGAATTATACGACCGCTGCCCGGCCGACAACGTTAAAATTGTAATCGGGGATTTCAAAGTAAAGGTCGGAAGAGAAGGTATATTTGGCCCCACTGTCGGACAGTTCAGCCTTCACGAGACCACCTCAAACAGCCCAAATCGATCATATTGTGATCGACGGAAGGCATGCTTCCAGCGAGCTAGATGTTCGTACGTTCCGGGGAGTCAATATTGACTCCGATCATTATCGGACTTTGGGCGCATATATCCCACTCCATGCGCTCTGCCGCTGAAGAAGTTATTGGTTTCCAACGCCCACTTCCGCGAAATCAATGGTATGACCAGGAGTGTCGCAAAGCCACTGCATACAAAAGAACCCTGTAGTCGGCCGCAACACGAGCCGTGCGCGAAAACTACCGGGAAGAGAGAAAGGAAGAGAGACGCCTTTTCAGACGCAAAAAACGAGAGTAGGAAAGGCGCGAGCGTGAGAAACGCGAAGTGTTACGGGACTGGAATGATGCTCGAAAATTTTACCAACAAGTCAAGCTTCTGACTCAAGGTTTCAAGCCCGTGTTGTAATGTGGCTATTCCTTCCTAGGAATACCACTGTGTGAGAACTGTATCTGAAAAGAAATAAGAAACTAAAAGGTGTTACAATATAATACTTACCTGTATTATAAAAACTTCCCCACAGTCCAAATATCTCTGCTTTAAATAAAAGAATGCGTCTTATCTTTTTTAGCTCAGAACAAATTCTGATCTTTATTAAAAATCTTAAATAACTTAACACCTCTTATGATGCTAATTACAAAAACAAAGTACATTATAAAATAATTACTTAAAAATACAATAACAAAATCTTAGCATCATCAAAACTTATTCTACTTAATAAATATTTGGCCTACAAATATTTTGGCCTACAAATATGCTGGCATACAAATATTTTGGCCTTCAAATATTTATTCTACTTTGTGGAAATTACATAATAACAAAAATAATGAGGTTGGCATATTTCCGGGTTTCATAACTTGCATTGCATTATTTGCCTTTTTGTTGTTGCAGTTTCATTGCATTGTTCTCATTCTTGTTATTATTCAACAAGTAGAATTTTCACATAGCAACTAAAACTGACCAACAAATAAGCAAATGCCCAAAAATATGCCGTATTATAATAACACAAACTTACTGTTATTGGATGATGTTAATCATCATCCCAAAAATATACCACAATATGTCGTTTTTGTTAAAACGACACATTGTGATTATAAATGTGGTAATTAACACACAACATTCCTCACCCTTTTGGATAAGAAAAAATTATGGCTAAGAATTAACTATAATTTTTTCTTAATAACACATTATTGTGTAACATAATGCTTTATTTTAAAGTTTAGTTATTAGTTAACATTATTTTCTTTAAGAATGTCTGATAATTATATACATATATTTAAAAATGATCAATTAAATTACTCTACCTAATTCATGGCCCTATTTTTCTCCATAACTGCTTGTCCCCCTTGGTTGGAAACTGCTTGGCTTTGACTTTGTGGCTTCGCTAGTTTAGTCATACCACAAACTTAACTTTTGATTTGATTCAAGGTGCAACACTTGTTTTTATTAGCCTTGTATGTTTAGCTTCAACATAAGGCTGGGTGCATGTCATACTTCTAGCTACCATCATTTCAAATCATGTTGAGACGGCTTATGCCACAGTTTTTCTCGAAAGGGAAGGCGTTATGCTAAAAACTGTAGCCCCCTCCCTTCCTTTGGTTAGGTTGTCACTATGTAAAGATTGACAACCATTGAATGATTTAGCTATTAATGCTGGATACTTTACTTATTGTGCATGAAGTATTCTGCAGCTTAGCTTTAATTATTCATTCATTTTCAAATTTTGAACAAAATTTTTATTTTTCATTCAGTTCTTAGCTAACTAGCGTGTTTGCATCCTTGAATCATTAGTGTGACAAGCTTCTGGCCACTGCTACTGCTAATCTGCTGTAGTATAGGACCATGTTAATAAAATAGCTATCTATTTAGTTAAATATTTATCATTTAATTATTTATGGTTATTACTTTAATTGATAAATTTCTATATTTATCTTTCTATTTAAAACAAAATTATTCAATGTTTTCTAATATATCAAGTTATAAATCATTTTTAAAAAAAAAAATATCAATATAATTAAGTGTTTATTTTATGTAATAATAATACGTGTAAATGATATATATGTTTATGCATTTATCTGATATGCATAAAAATATATATATATATATACGGCATTTACTCCGTTTTATTTTACTCATTATATTTAAACTTCTAATTTTTATTGTAAATGTTATATATGTTTATGCATTTATCTAATATGTATAAAAATATATATTTGCATATACGGCATTTACTCCGTTTTGTTTTATTCATTATTTTTTAATGATAAAATTTGCTTCTAAATTTCCGTTTTTCTTATGAAGCACTCTTTATTTTTATTTATTTACTTTTAATTGTGCTGGCTTTGTTTACCAACATTTATGACATAATGTCAAATTATGCAATTATGCAAAAATTATTATTTCAACAACAATAACATTTAAGCAAGTCGTTGAACTGACTTGATTGTGAAGTTCACATTGTATTTAGATTCAACAAGTTTTAGTTACGTCTATATATGTATATACATACGTGTTAAAACGTATTTATACAAATATATATGTTTTCTGTTATTTATTTTAATAGAACAAAAAGTTTTGTTCTGTTTTGAAAATAATTTAATGAGTCTGTACCCAGAATGTTTTAATAATTTATCTGGGTTTCAAATTTAATCTTTTCTTAGCTTTGAAACAGAAATTTTAATTTTTGTATGCTATATATGTGTATACATCTTTTGTATGCATCCAAATATATATTACGCATAGCTTGTAATTTCGTTTTAATAATTATAGCCAAAGTAACTATTTTTCGTCATGTCTTTGGTTGTCATCATGATATAATATGACCTTCAATTATGGAACTTCAGCTAAAGTTGCTGTTATTTCCTTTTGTTTCATTTCATTTTGCAAATCAAATGAATGCTAATACTCATAGCTATGTACAAAGCTGAGCCCTAGCTGCATTTGCTTTTATTATTTTTGTTTTGCATTTGAGCTTATTTTAATTGAAATGAAATGTGTCATATTTCTACTACTATCGTTGAGGTAGGTTAGTTCTACGCGATCGCGTGTGCTTTCTGCGGTACATTTTGGCTCAAATTGCTTCGTTAATGAACATGTACTTCTAAGTTTTCAGAGCTTGTTATTTTTGTATTTTAGTTTTGCTCTGTTGGCTATTTTTTATTGTAAATTAAGTAGGTTCATTAAATAATTTAAGTAAATTACTGTGCCACCTCTTTTTCTTGCCTTTTATTACAACTTCTGTTGTAACAGGCCCCTTGACTCCCAAAACTTCAAATGGCCCTACCCATATGGGAGAAAATTTGTTTTTCCTAGTTTGATTTTTCATCAAAACTTTATCCCCTTGTTTAAATTTAACGGGGTTGATTGCACCGTCATATTGTTTTTTAGAAAATTCTTTCGCCTTTTCTTGGTTTTTCCTAACTAATTCATGAGTTCTTTGAATTTGAAATTTTAATACTTTTGATTGGTCCTCCGCGTTGTATAGCGGTGAACATTTTCGTTTCAAATTCGTAGGCAATTCAAAGTCGAAACCGTACAAAGTGCGAAACGGAGTTTGCTTAGTAGAAGTATGTGTTGTATTATTATGGACATGCATGGCTGCTGTTAGCCATTGGTCCCAATTTGAACCATCTTCTTTAGCAAAACTTCGCAAGTACTCTGCTAGTGGTCTGTGGCTTCTTTCCAAAGAACCATTAGCCTGCGGATGATATGGTGTTATGTGCAACTTCTTAATTCCCAGCATCTTACAAGTGTCCGAAAACAATTTTGCAATAAAATTTGTACCATTGTCAGTAACTAATATCTTTGGGATATTGTACCTGGCAATGATTTCGTCATAAAATTTCTTCGAGACCGTACTTGCTTCTGCATCGGGCATTGCAGCACACGCCATATATTTCGAGAAATCATCTTGAAATGTCAATATGTATTTGTTTCCTGATATAGTTTCAGGTAATGGGCCGACTATGTCCATGTACACTTTATCAAAAGGTCGATTTGGTGTGTCAGTCAAAACCATAGGCATTTTTGTGAGTCTTGAACTCTTGTTTGTTTGACATTTTGTACATTTTTTTATGTACTCTTTGACATCTTTTTGCATTCCTGGCCATCTATACTGCTTCCTTATTCTTAGAAGCGTTTTTACTGCACCTTGATGCCCGCCTAATGGTGTACTATGAAAATCCCTTAATACTATTCCTATCTCTTTAGGATCTTTAAGTATGACCACTGTTTTTTCTGTGTTGCTTTCAACCACCGTGTCCTTATCCACCTCATTTGAAATACTAAGTTTTTCTATTGCAGAATTTTTAACCTTTGATCTTGTTTGTACCACTGTTATTTGTTCATTTGTTTGTGGTAATCTACTTAAAGCGTCTGCGTTTAAGTTTCTTTTCCCAGGCTTGTAAATAATTTCAAAATCATATTCCGATAGTTTATGTCGGAAGCGTGCCAAGCGTGACGTTTGATCTTTAAGGTTTGATATACCACGTAAAGGTTGATGATCGGTATATATTTTGAAATGTCTGCCAAGCAAATATGCTCTAAAATTTTTCGTCGCCCAAACTATAGCGAGAAATTCTTTTTCAATCGTTGAATACCTCTTTTCGGTATCGCTTAGCGCTCTACTGGCAAATGCTATTGGATTATCTTTACCGACTTCCCCTTGTGATATAATTGCACCAATTGCATCATTGCTGGCATCCGTGGTTAACAAAAATTCTTTGGAAAAATCTGGGTATATCAATATGGGTGGTGACATTATCGCCTTTTTTAAGTCCTCAAATGATTTTTGGCACTCATTTGACCAAATGAACCTAGCATCTTTTCTCAATAATTTGTTTATTGGTAATGCTAGTCTTGCCGTGTCTTTTATGAACTTTCGGTAGTAATTTACCAGACCTAGAAATGCCTGTACTTCTTTTTTGTTTTTAGGCACTGGTATGTTTTTTACACATTTCACCTTATCTGGGTCTGGTAAAGCACCATGCTCTGAACATTTATGTCCTAAATACACAACTTCACGACGCAAAAAATTGCATTTTTTCGTGTTTAATTTAAGATTATGTTGTCTTAATACCGTGAACACTTTACGAAGCCTATCTTCATGCTCTCGTAAGTTTTTCCCGTATATGACAATGTCATCTAAGTAAACACAACACTCTAGACCTTGTAGTCCTGTGAGTATATGATTCATAATACGTTGAAATGTTGCTGGTGCTCCCGTCAGACCAAACGGCATTCGGTTGAACTCAAAATGTCCTAACCCCGTACTAAATGCTGTTTTTTTCCCTATCATCATCATTCACCAATACCTGGTGGTAGCCACTTGCTAAATCTAGGGTGGAAAAATATCTATTGTGTCCTAACTGATCTAAAATTTCATCAATTCGTGGTATGGGGAAAACTTGTTTGATTGTAGCTTCATTCAATTTTCTGAAGTCTATAACTAATCTCCATTTTTTCTCGCCATCTTTACCACTTTTCTTAGGAACAAGTAATAATGGTGAATTCCAAGGTGAGGTGCTAGGCGTAATTATCCCTTCATCCAACAGTTCTTCTACCTGCCTATTAATTTCCACTCTATGAGAATGGGGTAGTCTATACTGTTTTTGATTTATTGGAGGTTGGCCCGCCAGTGTAGGGATATCGTGCTTCAAAACTGGAGTATATGATAAGCAATCACCTTCCAACAAAAATATGTCATGGAAAGATGCACATATATTTTCCATAGAAGCCTTTTCTTCTCTGCTAATGTGTGGATCTAAATTAGTAGATTCAAATAGCTTGCCTAATCTTTCCCTCACATTTTGTTCAGTTATAGTGTTTATTCCGGTATTTGTATTTATTTTGAATTTATTGCAATTTGAAAATACCGGTCTGAAATTTCTATCAACAATAAATTTGTCCTCTGACGAATTTAAAACGGGCACATAAGCTATGCCATCTTTCACTTTTGTTATGGTTTCTCCCATGTAAACTCCTTGTGAAAGTTCTTGTTTGTGTATAACAACTTCTTCTAATGTTGTTTTAACACATAACGGTACTATTTTTACAGTTCGAGCTTCGACTGCTGTTTCTGTATTATATAGTACTTTGTTAACGTCATAGCGTCAAGCTTAAGCTTGAATGCTATTATTTGTTTTCGTTTTTCATTGAAAAACGTTATTTTTTTATCCATGGCATTTATGACAGTTCGGTTCCACAAAATATCTCTACCTACTATTCCATCAGCTGGAACACCATGATCTAGTGACACTATGTGTAACTTTAAACTTAGATCTGGATGCTGATTATGTTGAATAGTGGTTGTACCTAATGTGGTAACCTAACCGCCAAATGCTCCACTCAAATCTTTTACATTATTTATATCTAGTTCTGGGAAATGCAGCATTGCACCTTCTTTGACCAAACTTGTATCGGCGCCGGAATCTACCAACAAAATAAGTTTTCCACATTGTGCCTCTTCACAGGGCACTTCTATGAACACGTCATTTTGATTCACTTGGTAAAAATTCTCGTTATGCCTTCCATACAAGATATGTCTCCCAGTTTCGATATCGTTATCATTTTTTACGCATTCTATGGGTTTTGCAAGGGACGCCTCAACTACAGTTTTCTGCGTATGATTTGTTCTTGCTTTACATTGTTCTAAGTTGTTACTTAAAACTTTATTATTTATGCGTTTATTAGTTAACGTATCAGTTACACTTTGTTGTGGCTGATTTGTAGTTATTACTTCGTCAAAAATATTCTTTGAAATTGTAATAGTTTCATTTTCAGTAGGTAACGTATCAACTGCACTTTGTTGTGGTTGATTTACTGTTACTACGTTATCAAAATTTTTCCCTAAAACTTTATTTGTTTTACATACTGTAGTTAACGTATCAACTGCACTTTGTTGTGGTTGATTTACAGTTACTACTTTAGTTGGCTCTAATTTACTAAGATTTTTGGGGTCCCAGACTATTGGCCGGTCTTGGGCCCCTCTTAGTTTCCCTGAGACGTCTCATAGTCTCTTTTGGCATAACAATTTTCCATTGCATGCCCAATTCTTTTACACTAACGGCATGTAGGTGTATTTTCATCGACCTTATTTTGGACCTGTAAAATTGTGTCTTTTGTTCTCTGTTTTTTGCTTTCTATGCCTTGTTGTTGATAGTTGAAATCAATTTCTGTTTCCCTTTTATTCTTCGTGCACTTTTTGTTGGTTTCCTGACACTTCCGCGAATTCTTCCAAGCTAAACATTCATCTCTAGTATGTCCTCTTACATTGCAAAATGAGCACTTGCCTGAAAACTTTCTGGCCAAAAATTTTTTTGTACTCCCCTGCTCTCTAAGTGTGAATATTTCTGTTTCTAAGCTTCTCATTGGTAATTTTCTAATGCTTGAATTCACTGGGTGGTCTTCTTCATAGCCAGACTGCACGGTATTAATTCCTGAATTTAATTCTAAATCATCTTGCATTAAATCTTCTATTCCGATTGCTTCCTCTAACAACTTATCAAGTTGTTTGTATTTTGATTTATCAACAACATCCGTAACATCTGATTATGTACTCCTGTCTTAAATCTTTTTATCACTGACAAATTCAATTCTTCTTTGCACATTTCATCCGATAAATTTTCATAAGATGATTTCAGTTTATCTAAGGCTTCGTTCCGTAGCGTATTTAATCGTCTTGCAAATGCACGCAGTTCTTCTTCAGGAAGTTGACGTGCGTTTTCTATTTGCTCTCGAATTAAATGAATAGATTTTGCTTTAATATATGTTATTTTTAATAACTTGCGTAGCTCTTCTAATGATTTAAACTTAAGCGACCTGATTAACTCAAATGCATCACCATGCAAATGAAGCCTAATGAGTGCTATGAGTTTAGGTTCTTCTTAATTTTTAATTTCATTCCGCACTGTCTCACATCTTTCTAAGAACCTATGTAAATCTGATTCTAACGTTGGTGAACTAGCCCCTGAAAAATAAGGTACTATAGTCCTCACCAACTTAGAGATTTCTAGGAGACCCATTATGAATATAAAACTTGTCGGTGTATTTAAATTGTTTATAATTGTTTAAAGCGTAAAGCTCAACACATTTGAACACCAGTAAGCAAAATTTTCATATATTAAATAAAAACAAAACGTTTATAGGTAAACAAAACGTTGTGTAACCTTGACTGTTGAATTTTGATTACTCTTGATTTTCTTTTAAAGTTAATGACTTCAATTGTTACCAAGAACTTGACATACTAAATAAAACGTTTTTCGCTAACAATTAAGGAAAAGACGACCTACCACAAATTTTTTTTATACGTGTTATTAAAAAATCAAAATATTTTATAGCAATTAAACGCGAGTCTATGTTGAATAAACTGATCCTCAGAATTTAAAATATTCTTCGGAACCAAAAATAAGTTCAACAAGACTTGTTTTTCGTAAGGAATAAACGTTTTCGTGAAAAATTAAATTGCAAATTTTCTTTCAAGAGCAGAAAATACTAGACAAACTTTAAAAGTGAGAAACTTTTATTTATAATAGAACTACTAGTAATCTCCAAGCTCTTAATTGAAAATATAATAGAAATCTATCATTTAATTTCAATAAAATTCAATAGCTTATAATGTCTTAGTTTTGAAAACACTGAAAATCAAACCTTAAACGTCATTTAAAAAAAATGCTTCAAAGTTTAAGATTTCCAATTTCAATAAAACTTCAGTTGCAATTGAATTGAATTAAAATGAATTGATGTTCAATTGAAAAAAAAAAAAAAATTTTTAATTTGTAACCTTCCAATAAGGTTACAAATTTTCAAAACGAATAAATGAAACCTAATTTTTATAATTCATAAACTTCCAATAAGTTTACGAATTATAACCTAGCTTCCCTATTAAATGATGCAGAACATAGACTATGAGGATCGCTCATAGTTTATGTTCCTAAGTTCGTTAGGTTGACTGCCAAAGTAAGGCTCTCCTAAGGAATGGCTAAGTGCCGATGTGTTTTTAGAAGTTTATGGATTAGTGGTATATGCTTAGGGTACTTACAAAATTTGACCTTCCAGCGTTGTGTGTACTGCCTCCTGGAACTTTTTGTCCTTTTTTGTCCTTGTACTGAATCCTGGAACTTTTTGTCCTTTTCAGTCCTTGAACTGAATCCTGGAAGTTTTTGTCCTTTTTAGCCCTTGTACTGAATCCTGGAACTTTTTGTCCTTTTTAGTCCTTTTTAGTCCTTATACTGTGGTTCCGAGTAGTGGCTCGAAAAACCGGCTGCGCCAATGTTGTAATGTGGGTATTCCTTCCTAGGAATACCACTGTGTGAGAACTGTATCTGAAAAGAAATAAGAAACTAAAAGGTGTTACAATATAATACTTACCTGTATTATAAAAACTTCCCCACAGTCCAAATATCTCTGCTTTAAATAAAAGAATGCGTCTTATCTTTTTTAGCTCAGAACAAATTCTGATCTTTATTAAAAATCTTAAATAACTTAACACCTCTTATGATGCTAATTACAAAAACAAAGTACATTATAAGATAATTACTTAAAAATACAATAACAAAATCTTAGCATCATCAAAACTTATTCTACTTAATAAATATTTGGCCTACAAATATGCTGGCATACAAATATTTTGGCCTTCAAATATTTATTCTACTTTGTGGAAATTACATAATAACAAAAATAATGAGGTTGGCATATTTCCGGGTTTCATAACTTGCATTGCATTATTTGCCTTTTTGTTGTTGCAGTTTCATTGCATTGTTCTCATTCTTGTTATTATTCAACAAGTAGAATTTTCACATAGCAACTTAAACTGACCAACAAATAAGCAAATGCCCAAAAATATGCCGTATTATAATAACAAAAACTTACTGTTATTGGATGATGTTAATCATCATCCCAAAAATATACCACAATATGTCGTTTTTGTTAAAACGACACATTGGCGCATATTCATAGTCATATTTAGCATCAGCTTAAGTTAGAACTTTATTTTAGCAATAACTAAGTCATTCATAGTCGATTTAGCATCGGCTTTTCTGCTTAGTTATAACTAAAAAAATAGTTTCAGCTGAAGTTGATATTAAGTCGATATCAAAAAGAAAATATGGAAAAAATTCATTCATTTCATATCAGAAAATTCAATTTTGATAATTTTGAGGATTATAAGTTGTTTTTATTTGGCGTGTTAAAAAAAATATACATGCATATATGCATGTATTTCATATATATATGATTTTAGAAAAAAAAGAAGCATTTTTACTGACGAGAATCGACCCCACGCACTGTTTGTTATTTTAATAAATTAAAAATTGAAAAGTCAAAATTTGACAAGCTTACCACAAAAGCTTTTGTGTGGGAAATTCAAAAGCTTTAACTGAAAGACTTTCGTGCTAGATACCTAAAGTCTTACAAAATATTTTCGTATGACTTTTAGCTGTCTTTGCCAGAATAGCGCTGTAAATTGATATCAAAACGTAAAAAAAAATATAAAAAGAAAATATGGAGCAAATTCAACGCGATTTTGATATTTTTGAAGATTTTGATATTTTGGACAATATTGTCTTATCGAGGAAGACTAAGTCTTACAAAGAACGCATTGACCCATTTCAAATGGACGATGGCGATTTCTACGCTCGATACAGGTTCGATAAGGACACAGTCAAATTCATTATTGAAATTTTAGATATCAATGAAGCGCAAAACAAAATAGGACTGCCTGTTTCTAAGGATTTGCAAGTGCTATGCACCCTACGTTTTTTGGGGCGTAATGTCCACCAAAGCTGACGGTTCTTTTGTAACCTGCCGCCTCCATGTTGCGATTAATATTGCTCCAGGCTTCTTTCTTCTTAACAATCATGCTCATTTCGTTTAGTTTACTGTCCACTACCGCCACATGTTTCGAAACTAGCTCCCGAAACATACTTTTTTCCTCCTGAGAACAAAATTTTATTCTGATGAGAATCGAACACACGCACTTTGAGCTATAAGTCCACAGTCCTAACCATTTCGTCACGCTGCATTGTAAAATCCAGTTTTTTATTACTCTTTCTGTTAATTTATTAGTGTAAAACTAAAAAGTCAAAATTTATAATGGCAGGTCACTTTAGAAACCGGAAGGGTAAAAAAAAAAATTATATATATTCATATACATATATGTTTAAAAAAAAAAAAAAAAAAACATGTTAACTGACGAGATTCGAACCCACGTCCTGAGGGCTTTGAGTTCACAGTCCTAACCATTGCGCCACGGTGCTTTGTGTGCTCAAAATTTTTATTACTCTCTTTGTTATTTAACTAACTTGAAATTAAAAAGTCAACATTTGACAAGTTTACCACGAAAGCTTTTGTGTGGTGAATTCATTAGCTTATGCCAGTTAGTCAATACTAAAAAATCGACTATGAATAGAAAACAATTTTTAGTCATGACCAAATTTATTTTGAGCTTAGTTTGAGTTTAGTTAGTTTCAACTTTAAAATACGACTATGAATATGCGCCATTGTGATTATAAATGTGGTAATTAACACACAACATTCCTCACCCTTTTGGATAAGAAAAAATTATGGCTAAGAATTAACTATAATTTTTTCTTAATAACACATTATTGTGTAACATAATGTTTTATTTTAAAGTTTAGTTATTAGTTAACATTATTTTCTTTAAGAATGTCTGATAATTATATACATATATTTAAAAATGATCAATTAAATTACTCTACCTAATTCATGGCCCTATTTTTCTCCATAACTGCTTGTCCCCCTTGGTTGGAAACTGCTTGGCTTTGACTTTGTGGCTTCGCTAGTTTAGTCATACCACAAACTTAACTTTTGATTTGATTCAAGGTGCAACACTTGTTTTTATTAGCCTTGTATGTTTAGCTTCAACATAAGGCTGGGTGCATGTCATACTTCTAGCTACCATCATTTCAAATCATGTTGAGACGGCTTATGCCACAGTTTTTCTCGAAAGGGAAGGCGTTATGCTAAAAACTGTAGCCCCCTCCCTTCCTTTGGTTAGGTTATCACTATGTAAAGATTGACAACCATTGAATGATTTAGCTATTAATGCTGGATACTTTGCTTATTGTGCATGAAGTATTCTGCAGCTTAGCTTTAATTATTCATTCATTTTCAAATTTTGAACAAAATTTTTATTTTTCATTCAGTTCTTAGCTAACTACCGTGTTTGCATCCTTGAATCATTAGTGTGACAAGCTTCTGGCCACTGCTACTGCTAATCTGCTGTAGTATAGGACCATGTTAATAAAATAGCTATCTATTTAGTTAAATATTTATCTGTTATTGGATGATGTTAATCATCATCCCAAAAATATACCACAATATGTCGTTTTTGTTAAAACGACACATTGTGATTATAAGTGTGGTAATTAACACACAACACCCGGAGCATCTACCTGTAAAGATGAAAACCGAAATCTGATTACGGATACGAAGGGTACACTGAGATTATGGAGGGAACACCTTTCCAAGCTGCTTGCTGGTGATGACTCCACCAATCCCGCCTTTGGAGAAATTAATCTCATGCCACCAATCAACGACGATGGTGTGGACGTGCCGCCACCTAGCCATTACGCGGTACGAGTTGTGATACGACTTAAGAACAACAAAGCGGCCGGTGCTGATGGCCTGCCTGCTGAATTGTTCAAGACCGGCGGCGATGAGCTGATAGGGTGTATGCATCAACTCATCTGTAAAATATGGCTAGTAGAAAGCATGCCCGACGATTGGAATCTCAGTGTCCTTTATCCTGTACTGAAGAAAGTTGACCCGACAATCTGCGCTAACTACCGGGGAATCAGTCTTCTTGCCATCTCTTACAAAGTCTTGTCGACTGTACTGTGTGAAAGACTTAAGTCGTTCGCCAACACACTGATTGGGCCTTATCAGTGCGGATTTAAACCTGGTAAGTCCACCATAGACCAGATCTTTACCTGGAAAAAACCCACGAGAAACAGATCGATACCCATCATCTCTTTATCGATTTTAAAGCTGCTTTCGATAGCCCGATACGAGATTGCCTGTATGCCACCATGTCTGAGTTCGGTATACCTGCGAAGCTGGTGTGGCTTTACAGAATGACGTTGAGTAACACAGCAAGCTCCGTCAGAATAGGAAGGGACCTCTCCGAACCATTTGATACCGAACGAGGTTTCAGACAGGGCGATCCACTATCCTGCAACCTCTTAAACTTTGTGATGGAAGGGATGTTGCGATGAGCCAGTGTACATCGTAATGGCACTTTTTTCTACAAAAGTGTCCAGCTCCTTGCATATGCCGATGATATTGATATCATTGGACGTTGTAAGCGAGATGTAACTTCTGCGTTCTCTGCTATCGAAAAAGAGTCTGTGAAGGTGGGTTTGACGGTGAACGAGGGCAAAACAAAGTATATGCTGTCCACAAACAGGTAAACGCGGCGTATTGGATCCTATGTTACTGCGAACAGCTATACTTTCGAAGTTGTCAAGGAATTCACCTATCTTGGCACCGCCGCGAACACTCAAAACGATGTCAGCCTGGAGATAAAGCGAAGACTAACTCTTGCTAATAGGTGTTACTATGGTCTCAGTAAACAATTGAGTAGTAGAGACCTCTCCCGCCCGACAAAACTGACACTCTACAAGACGCTCATCTTACCCGTGCTACTTTACGGCGCAGAAGCATGGGTTGTGTCGCAGACTGATGCAGCCACGCTTGGGGTGTTTGAGAGAAAAATTCTTCGCAAAATCTTCGCTCCTGTTCACGTCGGCGACGACTACCGTATTCGAATGAGCCACGAACTGTACGACCTCTACGCTGACATTGACATAGTCAAGCGCATCACTATCAAACGTCTGCGCTGGCTGGGACGTGCTGTGCGTATGGACGAAGAAGCTCCGGCGAAAAAGGTGTTTGATGCGGAAGCCGCTGGACGACGACGAAGAGGAAGACCATGCCTCCGATGGAAAGGCCAAGCCGAAGAAACCCTATCCACGCTTGGTGTGACTGATAGGAGAAGGCGCGCGCGAAGCAGAGGCGCCTGGAGAGAGCTTTTGAGGTCAGCCATAACCTGGTAATGGGTTGTTATGACCACCCGAGTAAGTAAGTACGTGTGCCACGCCCTTCATTGAGTGTTTTTAGTAAAGTGGCAGAGCTTGTGTTGATAACTGCTTTCAGTGGCATCATCTCTAAAATTTTTATGAAAATCGTTCAAGCCACTTTTGAGATTTATGAAATCAAAATGTTTAAATGTTGAAAAGAGCCACGCCCACTTTTATGATTCAGCCCACTTTTATCACAATTCAAGATATATTTGAAGTCTACACGTTTACCAAATTTCAGCACAATATCTTGCACGGCTTACGAGATATGGTGGTATAAAAGTTAAAATTTAGGGCTGTGCCACGCCCTTGTAGGAAGCTTTGAGAACTGGAAACCTAGCCTTATCCCAATCTTGTTCTTATGTTCATCAAATCACCGATTTTCATCAAAATCGTTGCAACTTTTTTCAAAATGGGCCTTGGTAAATATATATAGAGTATGGGCGGTAGGCGTGTCTGTGAAACGATTTCGCCCATTTTCAATAGCAAGATGCCTGCAAGAAGATGTGACCTGTGTGTGAAAGTTTCATTCAATTAGCTTTCTTGGTTTTCCTGTAAACCTGATTTCAACAGACAGACAGACAGACAGACAGACAGACAGACAGACAGACAGACAGACAGACAGACAGACAGACAGACAGACAGACAGACAGACAGACAGACAGACAGACAGACAGACAGACAGACAGACAGACAGACAGACAGACAGACAGACAGACAGACAGACAGACAGACAGACAGACAGACAGACAGACAGACAGACAGACAGACAGACAGACAGACAGACAGACAGACAGACAGACAGACAGACAGACAGACAGACAGACAGACAGACAGACAGACAGACAGACAGACAGACAGACAGACAGACAGACAGACAGACAGACAGACAGACAGACAGACAGACAGACAGACAGACAGACAGACAGACAGACAGACAGACAGACAGACAGACAGACAGACAGACAGACAGACAGACAGACAGACAGACAGACAGACAGACAGACAGACAGACAGACAGACAGACAGACAGACAGACAGACAGACAGACAGACAGACAGACAGACAGACAGACAGACAGACAGACAGACAGACAGACAGACAGACAGACAGACAGACAGACAGACAGACAGACAGACAGACAGACAGACAGACAGACAGACAGACAGACAGACAGACAGACAGACAGACAGACAGACAGACAGACAGACAGACAGACAGACAGACAGACAGACAGACAGACAGACAGACAGACAGACAGACAGACAGACAGACAGACAGACAGACAGACAGACAGACAGACAGACAGACAGACAGACAGACAGACAGACAGACAGACAGACAGACAGACAGACAGACAGACAGACAGACAGACAGACAGACAGACAGACAGACAGACAGACAGACAGACAGACAGACAGACAGACAGACAGACAGACAGACAGACAGACAGACAGACAGACAGACAGACAGACAGACAGACAGACAGACAGACAGACAGACAGACAGACAGACAGACAGACAGACAGACAGACAGACAGACAGACAGACAGACAGACAGACAGACAGACAGACAGACAGACAGACAGACAGACAGACAGACAGACAGACAGACAGACAGACAGACAGACAGACAGACAGACAGACAGACAGACAGACAGACAGACAGACAGACAGACAGACAGACAGACAGACAGACAGACAGACAGACAGACAGACAGACAGACAGACAGACAGACAGACAGACAGACAGACAGACAGACAGACAGACAGACAGACAGACAGACAGACAGACAGACAGACAGACAGACAGACAGACAGACAGACAGACAGACAGACAGACAGACAGACAGACAGACAGACAGACAGACAGACAGACAGACAGACAGACAGACAGACAGACAGACAGACAGACAGACAGACAGACAGACAGACAGACAGACAGACGGACATCACTAAATCAACTCAGGTGGTAACGCTGACCAAGAATATATATACTTTTCCATACCTGACAAGTCTCCTTCTATGTGTTACAAACAGAAGGACAAAGTGAATGTACCCTCGGTGTAGGGTATAAAAATCAGTTTTTTTAGTGTTGATAGTTGATAGTACAAAGACCGCTTATGCCATATGTGCAAAAAAAAACTTTTCTTTCATAACTTGCAGAAAAATTTGAACCTCATCTTGAACTACAAAAAAAATAAAAAACTCGAAAAAACCATCAACTTTCACCAGCTCCACAAAACGAGCCACTTCTTCAAACAAATTAAAATTTTACATTCGGGAGTTTAAAGTAATTGTTTGTCAAACTGCATCATTAGATTTTTGAATTTCTATCACACCAAAAATGATTTTTGTATTCATTTTATAGGAATCTCGCCACTGTGCGTCGTTAGTTTGCATCGCATTCGCACTCGTCACGTTTCACCAGTTATGAAAATATTTAAAACAGTTAAATCAGTTTCTGCTAAAATTACAAAAACTCTTCTTATTTAACACAACTTTTTTCGTCACTTTCCACATTTTAGCGCCTTTTTAGTTTTTTTTTTTTCCAACATACACTTAGTTCCCTTTTTATGCGGTAGATGCGTTCCAGAGAAAACCTCACAAAAAAAAAAATCGCATAAAAAAAGACATGACTAATCCATTTTTTGTCTTTCTGTCTGTCTGTCTGTCCGTTATGGACGCGGAAACTATCCAGCCGATGTTAGTATTAATCAGGCGGGTGTCATAGGCTATAAAAATTTTATTTAGGGTGGCCCTCATACAAAAATATTTTAAAAATAGCATTTTCTCAAAGACAGGAAAATCGATTCTCATGAAATTTACACAGTATGGCTTTTATGTTAAGGGGCACAGATTCTATGGTAAAAATTTAATTTAGGGTGCATACTTAGGGTGGCCCTCAGACAAAAATATTTTTAGATATTACTTTCACAAAGACAGGTTAATCAATTCACACCATGTAGCTCTTATGTTAAGTGGCATAGCTAAGGATACAAAACTTATATTTAGGGTGACCCTTACACAATAATATTTTTAAATATCATTTTCACGAAGACAGGTTAGTCGATTCACTTCGAATTTACACCACGTAGCTCTTATATTAAGAGGCACATCTAAGGATACAAATTTTTTATTTAGAGTGACCCTCACAAAAATATTTTTAAATATCATTTTCTCGAAGACCGCTCAATCAATTCTCATGGAACTTTCACCTTAAGAGGCACAGATAAGGTCAAAAAAATGTTATTTAGGGTGGCCCTCACACAAAAATATTTTTAAGTATCATTTTCTCGAAGACCGGCTCATCGATTCTCATGCAATTTACACCACATGGCTTTTATATTAAGAGGCACAGATAATATTAAAAAAAATTTATTTAGGGTGCATACTTAGGGTGACCCTTATACAAAGATATTTTTAAATAGCAAGAAAAAACGAAAGACATCATGTGGAGACATATTCCAACAAAGAGTAACTCAACTGACATCGTCTCTCGAGGTAGCAGCGCTCTACTATTGTCTGACACGATGTGGTATACAGGTCCAGAGTTTCTCTCTAGAGCGACAACTGAATGGCCAGCGATTGAAGACGATTACAGCGTCGCATCAGAAAATCTTGAATGTCGAAAAACGATTTCCTTTAAATGCAGCAGTGACACCCCTGAACGGCACTCGTCGTATTATCGTATTCTTCGCATTATGTCGTATATTTTTCGAGTTTTTAACAAATTTTCTGTTGACACCAAACAGAAAGCAGCGGACATCATTCACTTACCTCAGAAAGAACTAGATAACACCTTCATAAGAATAATTGCAACGATACAACAACAATGTTCAGCAAACGGCATAGATTGTTTGAGAAACAAAAGCCAATTAATCCCGAATGGATTACACCATTTTTACATGAAATAAAAATTGAAAGTAAAGTGGATCAAATTATTAGAGTCGGTGGTCGGCTGTCCAACGCTCCTATCTCATATGATGCAAAGTTTCCTGCGTTATTGCCCAAAGACCATTGTTTCACACTACTCTACGTAAATGTTCTTTATCGAAGCCATCTCCACGCGGAACCAAAGGCTATTATTGGCTTATTGCGTCAGAAAGTTTGGGTTGTAAGTGCTAGAGATCTCGTTAGAAAGGTCGTGCGTAACTGTGTGCACTGCTTCCACTACCCGAAACTCATGGGACGAATAATGGGCAACTTGTCAGCAGACCGTTTTAAACTGCAACGCCCCTTTTTTAATAAGCGACATCGACTTTTGTGAACCCTTTTACACATCATACCGAATCCGAGGAAAACCTCCATATAAATCATACGTTGCCGTTTTTGTATGCTTTGCATCAAAAGCAACACATATTGAATAAGTATATGACTTATCAACTAATTCATTTATTTTATGTCTTGAAAGATTTATATCTAGGCGTGAAATACCACAGCGTCTCTATTGTGACAACGCCACAAATTTTGTTGGTGCACAAACCAAGTTGAAGAAACTTCAAGAACGATTTCTTAATCAGAATACGATTGATGACGTGCTTAATTTCACCAGCCAAGTCAGTTTCGAGTTCAGCTTCATTCCGCCTCGCGCTCCTCTTTTTGGAGGGTTGTGGGAAGCCGCAGTTAAGTCTCCAAAAAATCTTTTGATGAAAAACGTTGCACATTCCAATTTGACTTTTGAAGAACTTCAAACAGTCCTTGTCGAAGTGGAGGCAATTTTAAGCTCGCGCCCCATCGCACCCCTGTCAGACGACCCAAACGATGGAGAAGCCCTTACACCCGCAGATTTCCTGATGAGAAGTTTGAAGAAAACAAAACATCTTATTTGAGTCGATATCAACAGATTACATACTTAAAACAGCAATTTTGGCAACTACAACAAGTTCTTGTTATACTTATTGAATTCCAAATAAATTGAAATTGAAATAAACTGGAAAAATACAGAAAATCAAAATATTAATCTGCAAAATATAGAAAATCAAAACTTAAAAAATAAAGAAAATCAATAGACATAAATAAGCCTGGAAAATAAAGTGACGAAAAATATTTATCTGAAAAAGAAAGACATTAACCTGAAAAAGAAAGAAAATCAAAATATTAATCTGCAAAATATAGAAAACCGAAACCTGAAAAATAAAGAAAATCAAAAGATTAATCTGCAAAAATAATGAAAATCAAAAGACATTAACCTGAAAAAGTACGTAATTGAATTAAAAGATTAACTTGCAAATTAAGCTGAAAAAAAACTGAAATTAAAGGACTCCTAAAAATAAAAATTTTAATTTAATAACTACAAAATTTAAAAGATAAAAAAGGATAACTTGATACCAAAAATAAAAAGAAGAGAAACAGCAGCGATTCCGAAGCCGAGTTCAGCAACATCTAAACAAAAAAGCAAGTATTAATGAAATAAGTAGTATGTAAACAAAAAAAGAATAATATATTAAATCCTAAAAAAAAAATTTAAAAATAGGCAAAAAAGATTTATTTATGAGTACATTTAAAAATAAGAAAAATTTTTGTGAACTTTTTTGTTTTAAAAAAATAAGCTTTATTTTAAAAAGATCAAAAAAAGTAATAAGCTAAGTTTTTGAGGTTGCGTTTGTGTGCAAAAAGAAAGCAAAAATTTCAAGATTTATTTATATATTTTGTGTCAGAAGACAAAAAAAAAAAAAAGATTTTCTAAATTTGTTTTGGTGGAATTTAACCTTTTTTCAAAATTTTTAACGTAATTGCGACTTGGAGTTTCCTGAGGAATGAAGGGATATATAAGGTAATCTGAAAATTGAAAGTAAAGGATAGTAAAAATAGAGGTAACCTGAAAAAAAAAGAAAAATAACAATTCAGAAAGGAAAAACGGAAAGAAACTAAAAAGTAAAAAGAAATTCAAATCATTTAACATATCTAGTACCAGGAGACCGACCAAAGTTCGGTTTTTTGTTTTCTGGTTGAAAAAGTCGAAAAAATGTAATGCAATTGAATGAGATGTCGGAAATATTTAAAAAATATTGAATATGGTTGAAAAGCCGAAAATATGGAAAATGTTGAAAAACATTGAGAGAGGTTGAAGCAGGTGAAATAGTTTGAAAACTCGATAGTATATTAAAATGTTGAAAACGTTGAAAAGCTCGAAAAAGTTGAAAGTCTCGGAAAAAGATGAATGAAGTTGAAAAGCCGAAAAAACTTGAATGTGGTTGAAAAATTCGAAAATATATCGAAAATGTTGATAAAAGTTGAAAAATGTTAAAACAGTTGAAAGAAATTGAATAACTCGAAAAAAGTTGAATAAGGTTGAAAAATTCGAAAAAATATGGAAAATGCTAAGAAAAGTTGAAAGAAGTTGAAAAATGTTGAAACAGTTGAAAGAGGTTGAATAACTCGAAGAAAGTTGAATAAGGTTGAAAAATTCGAAAAAATATGGAAAATGTTGAGAAAAGTTGAAAGAAGTTGAAAAATGCTGAAACAGTTGAAAAAGGTTGAATAACTCGAAAAGAGTTGAATAAGGTTGAAAAATTCGAAAAAATATGGAAAATGTTAAGAAAAGTTGAAAGAGGTTGAAAAATGTTGATACAGGTTGAAAAACTCGAAAAAATATGGAAAATGTTGAGAAAAATTGAAAGAGTTTTGTAAAGTCAAACAAATTTGGGGAATGTTGAGAAAAGTTGAAAGAGGTTGAAAAATGTTGAAACAGTTGAAAAAAATGAAAAACTCGAAAAAAGTTGAATAAGGTTGAAAAAGTCAATCAAATATTTGAAGAATGTAGAAAATCGTTGAGAAAAGTTGGAAGAGGTTGAAAAATAATGAAGCAGTTGAAAGACGTTGAAAAACTCGTTGAATGAGGCTGAATATATTGAGACCAAATTTTGTTAGGATCACTCCTTCAGTTTGCTAAATATGGCATCAACGTTATAATTTTGTATGGGGGTGCCACGCCCACTAATGAAATCCCATCAAAATTCATATAATTTCAAAGCTTATAGTAACCGACACCTCTACACCAAATTTAAAAAATATTACTCCGATAGCACACTAAATGTAGCCTTAAACATTTTTTGCTTGTATGGGAGGTGCCACGCCCACAAATGCAATCTCGTCGATTTTCATTTAATTTCAAAGCTTATGGTAACCGACATCTCTACACCAAATTTTAAAAAAATTACGCCCATAGCACACTAAACATAACACTTAACATTTTTTGCATATAGGGGAGGTGCAACGCCCACTGATGCAATCCCATCGAAATCCATTTAGTTTCAAAGCTTATAGTAACCGCCATCTCTATACCAAATTTAAAAAATATTACTCTCATAGAACAATAAATGTAGCTTTTAACTGTTTTCGCTTGTATGGAAGGTGCCACGCCCACAAGTGTCGTTGCGCCCACTTTTAGTTACAAGAAACCCAATAGCCAGTATATTTGACATGTCAAATTTCATAACGATTGCGTTGTTAGTTCTCTTATTATAACGTTTATAAATATTGTGGGCTGTGCCACGCCCTTCAACGAGTTTTGCCAGTATAGTGGCATAACTTGTTATAATGACCTCATTCAGCGGTATTAACTCTAAAATTTTTGTGAAAATCGTCTGTGCCGTTTTCGAGTAATATCGAATCCAAGTTTTCAATTATTAAAATATGCCACAAAATATGCCACGCCCACTGTTCCGATTCCGCCCACTTTTTATAGCATTTAAGATATTTATAATATGCATCCGTCTACCAAAATTCGTTGCAATACCTCAAATGGTTTGCGAGTTATCACGAAATAAAAATTAAAATTTAGGGCTGTGCCACGCCCCTGTTAGAAACTTGAAAAACTTTAAACCTAGTCCAATCTTAATTTTGTTCACATATGAACGAAATCCCGAAGTTTTATCAAAATCGCTGCAGCCGCTTTCGAAATAAAGTTCAGCCATATATAAATATATAAACATACAATTTTAGCTCGTTTAATAATAGTAGATATACTTACCTTTAAATCAACATATATATTTAAATCTATATATATACATATATAAACCTAAAATGTATAATACCTTTAAATTAAAGGTAAAAAAAAAGAAAAGTTTAAATTCGAATAAAGTTCCTAAGACATATATGTATGTATAAATAAAAAAACATTTAAGTTTAAAGAAAAGAAGAATTTAAACTAAACGATACTTATTTATTAGATTTAAGCAATTAAATTTAAATATACATATTTTAATCAAATAAAAACACTGTAATTTGGAATCAAAAAGACTGTAATTCAAATTTAAGCAATTAAATTTAAATTTAAAGGATTTTGATAATTAAATATAATCGAGATAGGATTTGTGTTTAAATGTTGATCGAAAAAAAAAAATAAGAAATTAAATGTAAAATGATATATTTTATTAAGAATTAAAAGAAATTTAAAGATGGAAAGTTTAATTTAAAATAAAGATTCGAATTAAGGCAAAAGTTTAAAAATAGAAAATTTAGTTTGAAACTAAAATTTAATTTGAATATAAAAGTTTGATTTTAAATAAAAACTTTGTTTGAAAGTAAAAATTTGATTAAGAATTTAAAACTTAATTTAAATGAAAAAAAAAAAATTAATCATCAAACTTTTTGCACACCTTAAAGGTGTGTCACTTAAAATAAATATAGAATTAAATTTAAATGTTAATTTTAATGTAAGAGAATCATAAGAAAGCTTTATTCATTTGTGTTTAAATATTAAAAAAAAAGTAAAAATAAATATGGTTATGTATAAATTTAAATTTTGACCTGTGTCATCTTTATGTAATAATGGAACTCTAGATTGAAGTTTTAGGTGAAGGAATGTTGCAGTGAGGGAAAGGGGTACCCATCATATTTGAAGGCTCAATGGGTACCACGGATGGCCATGATGTCATAGGGGTGGGTTGCCAAGGTGCCAAAACATCAAGCACCTAGTAATTATTTTGTTTGCGCTAAGCTTTGGTGTAGACGTCGCCAATACTTTTTGTGTTTCGGTTTTGTTTTCGGGTTTCTCTTATTCTACCTATCTCTTTCTGTTCTCTTTCTGTTCTTTTTCTTGCATCTCTCGTATTCTTTTGGCACGCATTAAATTTTTAAATGTAGTGATCTTGGAGTGAAAACGAACCACCAATTTCCGGCGAGCTCAGCCGAGCAAACTTAACGTCAGCGTGCCACAGACCAACAAAAAGCATTACAGAGTGTGCCAAAATAGGATAAGAAGAACCAGACAATCAACAAGTGGTAGATCTTAGGATACCACTGGCAGAACTTAACTATCGGATAGAGGACATAGCCAAGAAACAAACGAACAGAAGGCTTAACTTTACTGCCGGATGCAGAACGTCTCTAAACACGTGGTCCAAGCTGAATATAGGAGAGACACAAACTCTCTTAAGGTTGTGGAGAAGAAGAAGAGGATGAGACGGTTAAAAATCTACTTTGCGAATGCCCGGCTCTAATGAGGAAACGAACCAAATATATTGGATCTACGTTCCTTGTTGGTTTTAAGGAACTAGCCGAGTTGGAGCTTACTAGCATCCTCAACTTCACCAAGGCTTCTGTGCGGTTCATGCCCATTCTATAAGATCTTTTAAGAAGAAAGGAGGGAATTATATACATGGACGGTATCACAATGGGCAAACTGCTTCTGAGTGAGACTTGCTACATGCAAGCGTTCCTTTTAACCTAATTTAGGGTGACCCCAACTAAGAAAATGTTATGGTGATTTTAACAAAAAAATATGGTGGTATAAGCTTACATACTTCTAAACATTAGAATTACTCAAACTGGTTTCTTACTGATCAGTTAAAAATATAGTGAAAAATCTGCTTAAGACAATTGCATATTTGTTGTATAAGTAAATAAGTTTTTTATTTTATCTATTATTATCTATTACATGCGAAGCTCAAATAACTCTGAAAATTTTTTGCAAATTTTGCTCTTTTCTGTCAAATAGTTAAGAAACAGGAAACATGGTACAAAAATCAATATTTCGACTTTGCAACTTAAAACAACTTAAAAAATTCATAACTAAATAATTTCACATACTCTGTCAAAATATAAAAATACGTTCCGATAGCACTATTCAACACCATTTTTGAGTTTGACGTGCCACTATATTTTTCTTGAGATAGGATTTTTTTATAAAGTTTTTGTTTTTCAAAATTAATATGAGAAAGTCAGTCTCTATGGACTCAGATAAGTTGTTGGAGATAATAAGCCTCCTTGAATAGGCCTTGCAATTAGAAGAGGCTGATGAATACGAGGCAGAAATAACAGTTGTAGAGACGAAAGGTGATTTGAAATCCGATGAGGATACTCCAAATTAATCTCCACCACTCCAAAGTGGTGTCCGCCAGCTTCCTGATCCGCATAAGTAAAAGCGGAGATGATTTAGTCCTCATACAGGAACCCTGGTGACGTAAATGCACATCACACTGCCTGGGGTAGCACAGGTGATAATGATCGAGGTGAGTACTTTTTTGAATGCATGTTAAGCACTTACCTCCTTATCTGCAACAAAGACTGCGAGCCAACATTTATAGTAAAGAACAGGGAAGAAGTCTTGGACATAACATTGGTCTTGCAGTTCGTTTTTGATTGAATCGTTGACTGAAAAGTCTCAAGCGAGCACTCTTTTTTAGATCATCGATATATAGAATTTGTTCTCACTGTTAACCCAACTAGATCCAATTGTTCACCGAAATGAAAAAAGGACAAACTGGGGAATATATAACAGAAAACTCGCAGAGCATCTGCCTATCTCAACACTCGTAGAGCCGTAAACAATCTACGATATCGACAAGCTATTTCAAAGCTTAACGGGAGGGTTACATGAATCCCTGGAAGTATTTTTCACTTGAGTAAGCCCACAGGAAAGAAAAAACCCAAATGGTGGTCAAGTGAAATTCAAGTCCTTAGATGAAGTAGCAGGACTTTAGTTAACAAAGCCAAAAAATAAGGTTTGGAAAATGACTGAAATGAGTATAAATTTAGTCTCAAATTATACAAGAGTTTGTTACGAAAGGCAAAAAGTAACTCGTGGTGGAGTTTCTGTGCAAACATAGAAGCATCTAGACTGAGAAAAATTCTACTCTAGGTCTCTTAAAAAGCCTGACAGCTCCTGGACAACGTCTAACAAAGAAACCATAGACCTCTTACTAGACACTCACTTCCTTGAAAACTCATTACATGAACCAGAGGATTTGAATGTTCAAACCCAGATGTCTTTAATTATTCTTGGGGACATTGCTTCGGAAACCAAAATTCGTTGGGCGATAAGTACCTTCAAAACTTACAAATCACCAGGACCTGATGATGTAACTCCAGTTGAACTGCAACGATATGCTCTTTTAACTATATCTTGGTTGACTGCTATTTTCAAGGGTTGTCTTAATCTCTCTTATATTCCTCTAGCCTGGAGAATGACCAAAGTCAGCTTCATTCCAAAGGCTGGGAAAAGCTCTTACATAAAGCCAAGGGATTTTAGGCCAGTAAGTCTTTCCTATTTTCTTTTAAAAACATTGGAAAAACTCAAAGAAATCTACGTTCGCAGCAGTATCAAATCCACATCTCAGCATGCCAACACGAAAGGCAGATCTATAGAAACTGCGTTCCACACACTAGTGACTAGCATTGAAAAATCCTTTGCATGTAAGAAACTCGCCCTGATGGCGTTCCTGGACATTGAAGGAGCATTTAATAACGTTGACCAAGGTATGATTAACTCTAAACTCCAGAAACTGGGAAACAATAGTTCTTCAACTTGTGTGAAATTAGCGCCAGGCGAAGAGTCGTAAATGAAATTTTTTGCGGCGAAAATGTTAACTTAACAGAACGTTAACATTAAATCGTATTTTTTATGCATAAATGTTAATATAGAAAAGCAATATAAACACGATGTGACATCTTGTTATCAAACTTAACCGCGCTCGATTCACATGTGGGTAAGCCACTGGCTTCAAAGTAAATGAATAGGGGTTCGAAACTTGACACAACGAAATTTTATTTTTGATTTTTTGATATTGAATATAATTTATTTTTTCATATTGCCTAATGGTAAGTTTTTTTTTTTATATTGAATATCAATTATTTAAGTGAAAAGTTTTTCATGCCGCTGTATTAGATAAGTTGCTGCAGTTTCAAATTTTTTCTTTAAATTTATAAAAACAAATGAGAGTATTATTTTTTATAAAATGAGAGTATTATTTTTTATAAACAATGAAAAATTACATTTACTTCAAGAACAAATTATATATATTTTTCCTGACTTTAACACATTTGATCTATTTTCTCAATAAATACTCAATAAATGTTTTCGAGGAGGGTAACTTTCATATTTCAGTATAATGCACTCTGATCCACTCAAAAATATACATTTGTTTAATTCTCAAAAGTACAGCTATGTACATTTATACATTTTATATATTTTATAAACAGTATATGGAAAAGTATTAAACAGCAACTAACTTTTAGTATTTTTTTTAACAATAAAGAGTTAAATATTATGCGAAAAATATTATTGAAACATTTGTACAGGGTGTTTTTTTTAGAGGTATAGAGCTTCGAATTGAAATAAAACACAAGAAAATCGTTTTAATGTCCATCAATTTGGCTTTATTGGAAGGATAATTTTATGCCATTAATGTTTAAATATGATTTCGGGCATGTGGCCGCCGCGGCTGGCTCGAATAAAGCCAATTCTACAGGTCCAATTTTGAACCACTTTTTCGAGCATATGGGGCCGTATGTCGGCAATAACGCCACGAATGTTCGTTTCCAAGTCCCCTAACGTTTCTGGTTTGTTGGCGTAGACGAGCGACTTCACATATCCCCAAAGAAAATAATCCAATGGTGTCAAATCACACGATCTTGGTGGCCAATTGACAGGTCCATTCCGCGAAATTATGCGCTCATCGAATGTTTCCTTCAATAAATTGATTGTGACGTGCGCTGTGTGGCATGTAGCGCCGTCTTGTTGGAACCACAACTCATCCACATTCATGCCATCCAATTCGGGAACAAAATAGTCGGTTATCATGGCTCTATACCGGTCTCCATTAACGGTAACTGACTCTCCAGCATTATTTCGGAAGAAGTATGGTCCAATGACTCCACCAGCCCATAGAGCACACCAAACAGTCAGTTTTTGTGGATGTAATGGCGTCTCAAGGGTCTCATGTGGATTCTCTTCACTCCAAATGCGGCAATTTTGCTTGTTGACGTAGCCATTCAACCAAAAATGAGCCTCATCACTGAACAAAATTTTGCGATGAAAATCAGCATCGAGATCAATCTCATTTTCGTCCCATACACCAAAATCACGACGCATTGCATGGTCTCGCGGCTTTAATTCTTGCACAAGCTGGATCTTGTAAGGTCGCAAGCCAAGATCTTTGCGCAAAATCTTCCATAAAGTTGATGGACAAAGCTCCAATTGCTGTGCACGGTGGCGAATCGATTCATTCGGGTCCTCTTCAACATTTTGCCCTACAGCGGCAATTGTTTCTTCGGTGCGCACTGTTCGACGTCTCTGCGGATGCGTATTATCACATAGAGTAAACGTAGTGCGAAAACGACCCATGGTTAACCGAATTAATTGCTCTGATGGACGATTATGTCGACCATAAAATGGACGGAGCTTGCGGTAAACTTCGCGAACTGAACCATTATTTTCGAAATAAATTTGCACAATTTGCAAGCGTTGTTCTTTTGTCAACCTGTTCATGATGAAATGGCAAACCAAACTGAACATAAATGACATTAGAGTTGCCAGATTTGACTATAAAATGCCAGTTTTATCTCTATTCGAAAAACAAACCTCTAAAAAAAACACCCAGTATATTGAGAATTAAAATAAAGCTTTTATAAGTGATCTTGTGAAGCATGATGTATGTATGTATATTAGAGCGGTTCAAAATAAAAACTTTTTGATTTTTTCACAATGTGTCAGCGGATTACAGTAGCCTTATATGTCTGGACAAAGACCATAACTAGGAATAAGCTTTATATTGAAAACTGGTTTAGCGCGCTCTGTTTTAATAACACAACCCACCTTCCATAATATTGATTTAAAAAATGGTGCAAATTACAAAGGTTATACAATTTTCCAACAAAGTGGATATGGCTTTCAGGAAACTATCGATCGGGGAATTCAAATCAAATTCATAATTAAAAGTTAAATTCGGTTTGTTTCGAATTCAATGCTTGCAGCTCCGTTAAAAATTAATAATATCCAGAAACCTCTTAACCCAATATGAAGCACACCTTTTGTGACTTGTTTATGGAATATCATCAAAATATTGAAACAGAATATTGATTAATTCTCTTTCGGTGCTGCAAGGAACCGAGCTTGCAGTTCGGTCAAAAATGATTAACATCCAAAAACCTCTTAACTCAATATGAAGCACACCTTTTGTGACTTGTTTATGGAATATCATCAAAATATTGAAACAGAATATTGATTAATTCTCTTTCGGTGCGGTTAGGAACCGAGCTTGCAGCTCAGTCAAAAATAAATAACATCCAAAAATCTCTTAACCCCATATGAAGCACACCATCTGTGACTTATTTATGGAATATAATCGAAATATTTAAACAGAACATTGAGTATATCTCATTTGGTGCCTTAGTGAAAAATGAAAAGTTAAATTCGGTTTGTTTCGAATTTAATTTTTGCAGCTTGGTCAAAAATGAATGACATCCAGAAACCTCTTAAGCCCATATGAAGCACACCCTTTGTGACTTGTTTATGGAATATCATCGAAATATTGAAACAGAAATTTGAGTAGATCTCATTCGGTGCTGTAAGGAAAAATTAAAAGTTGAATTCGGTTTGTTTCGAATTCAATGCTTGCAGCTCGGTCGAAAATGATTAACATCCAAAAACCTCTTAACCCAATATGAAGCACACCTTTTGTGACTTGTTTATAGAATATCATCAAAATATTGAAACGAACATCGAAATCGAAATATTGAAACAGAACATTGAGTAATTCTCATTGGGTGCTGTAGTGAAAAATTAAAAGTTAAATTCGGTTTGTTTCAAATTTAATTTTTGCAGCTTGGTCAAAAATGAATGACATCCAGAAACCTCTTAAACCCATGTGAAGCACACCCTTTTTGACTTGTTTATGGAATATCATCGAAATTTGAAACAGAACATTTAGTAAATCTCATTCGGTGCTGTAAGGAAAAATTAAAAGTTGAATTCGGTTTGTTTCGAATTCAATGCTTGCAGCTCGTTGTATTCGTGTCGTCGTGGGGTCAACACGTATATTTTTTTGGTGCGCTTACATATTGATTTTTCTTAAGTTAAAAGTCCTATTCTTAGTAAAATGCCGTGTGTTTGTAATCTAAAGGTCAAACGTAGCCAAGATAAAATAAAATGCTTCGGTTGCAATGAGTTCTACCACAGTTTGTGTATGAATCTATCTAAAAATGAAATATCATATATGAAAACTAGTAATCAGCTATTTTTTTGCACTGCCTGCAAAGCTGAGAGACGTGCGTCACTTCGTTCTCCACCGACTGTTTCGCCTCACACCGTATTTGCAACAACAAGAGCGGAATCAGATCCCGCCAAAAAGGTTGGAAAATAGAATTCGCCTACTCTTCAGTCTTCTTCGTCACTATCCGTAGTTGCAGTAAAAAGAGCGGAATTAGATCCCACCAAAAAAATGATTTCTTTTCCACCAGCTGAGCAGCAACTTCGATCTCAAGTTCAAGCAAAACAGCATCAAAAACAACTACAACAGCAAATACACCAGCAAGCACAGACGCAACAAAATAAAAAAACAACAACAACAGGTACAGCCGCAGTAGCAGCAACTAAGTTAAGCTCAAACGCAAATGTCAGTCAACAACAAAAACAGAAAACAAATAAAAACATCGTGGTGAGTTTGAAAGAAAATGAGACACCAATAACCATTGAAGTCTTGTATGCTGAGGTAATGGCCTGCAAAAAATTGCATGAGAATACTCTTTGTCTCTTAAGTGCATTGCAAGAAGACAAGCAAAATCTGCTTGATAAGGTTGTTGAACTTCAAAATGAGGTAAATTTCTTAAAACAATAGAACAAAGAGAAGAGCATAGAAATTGTTGGTGTACCTGACGTGAATAACAATAATGCTCTTGGTACAGCACTTAAAATATTCTCAAACGGACTGGACACAATCATAACTGAAGAACATATTGATGATTGTTACGTAAAGACTTTTAAGCCGAAGGGTAATGCTGTGCAAGGTGCATCTACTAGTATCTCATGCGTTAAGTTTTTATCTCTTAGAAAAAAGAAGGAAATAATGAAGAAAAACTTTGTAAATAGGAACAAGTTGACAACAAGCAGGCTTCGACTAGGCTTATTTTTAAGTCCACATAAAAATTTAAAAAAGAAAAAAAATTCAAATACGTTTGGGTTAAAAATGGTAGAGTTTTTATGAGGAAAAAGGAAGGTGATAGCGCCATTATAGTGAATACGTTTGAGGATCTTCAAAAGATTAACTAACTTATTTCCTAAACTGTAATTTTTGGCGATATGAACTTAAGTCACGTTGATCCTTTTGTAAATTTATTTGAAATTCCTTGTGAAATATGTAGAAATGTAAATTTTCAAAGTCTAACTTCTAACTCAAACCCAAACAACACAAATAATTTTTATATAGTTTCTCAAAACATCAGAAGCATGAGAAAACATTTTGATTACTTTTTACTTCAACTTGATTCTTTTAAAAACAAGCCAGACTTCATATTTTTAACAGAAATATGGATTTATGATCATGAACAATCTCTTTTTACTATTCCTGGGTACAAATTCTTTGCAAACTGTAATAACCAGTATGCTGCAGGTGGTGTTGCGGTTTTTGTTTCGAATGACCTAAAATATGATTTCTTAAGTTATAACCTCAGGAGCTAATATGGAATTAGGGTAAAGTTTTCAATTGGAAATCAATCGTTTTGTTTTATATGCATATATAGATTCCAAGTCGGAACTTCACAGGAGCTGTTCCTCAGTGATTTGTATGACTTGTTATCAAGCGAAAGTTCGCAAAACTTAGTATTGTTGGGCAATATGAACTTAAACATATTGCAGGATTCTTAAATTGTGGATGACTACTTGAATATGCTTTCCTCTTTTGGGCTTGAGTCGTGTATAAATGAACCGACACGTATAACGCAAATTTCAGCAACATGTATCGATCATATTTTTGTACGACTGGGTCATTTGAATCAAATGACAATCAGTAGTTCGGTGTGTAACTTAGCTATCTCGGATCATTGCCTTACTTGTCTTTGCTTTGAAAATGTTGTAAAAAATAATAAAAAACACACTTCTACGGATATTATAAAAACCAGTTACTAATTTCATTCAGCTTAATGAATACTTCCTTCTTTAATCCTGGAAATGTGCTTATGATGAACCATATGCATCTATTGCATTCAAATATTTTATTGATATTTTGTTCCATTATATAGATCTGTGCACAAAATATGTAAAATCAAGCTCATCACATACAAAAAGATTGAAACCTTGGATGACGTCAGAACTGCTTACTAAAATAAATATAAAGTATAAGCTTTTTAAGAAACGTAGAAGAACCCCAAATAATGAGAGCCTAAAAACAAAATATAAAGATCTGTGTAAAGAATTAGCTGTTATGACCTTAATGTGTAAAAATGATTTTTACACAAATGAGTTCAGTAAGGTTAGAGGTGACTTAAAAAGGAATGGAGGTTAGTAAATAATCTATTAATTAAAACAAATAAAAATGAGAGTATATCTGAAATAAAAGTTGATGATAGAATTGTTACTGACCCACTTGAAAAAGCAAATGCTTTTATTGATTATTTTTTTAACATTGGACATGATGTTGTATGTAACAATGGTCTAAATGATTCATCGTGCAGTTGTATAGACAATGAAAATTCGATTTCCGATAGCTTTTATTTTGAACCAACAACATCGTTGGAGATATATAAAAGTATTATGCTGCTTAAAAACTCAAATTCTAGCACTGAAGAATCCATTTCAAGTGTCTTCCTTAAAAAAATTATTTACACCATTACTGATATCCTATTTCACCTAATGAACAAAAGTATCGAATCTGGCATTTTTCCGGAAGAACTAAAAAAAGCGGAAGTAATTCCGTTGTTTAAAAAAGGAAACAAAACCATTCTTAATTATAGGCCGACCTCGATTCTTTCAACCTTTTCGAAAATCTTTGAGAAAGTAATCAAGTCTAAAATGATCAGGTTTTTAAATAAACATCGATTTTTTAGTGACTGCCAATTCGGTTTTCGAGCAGGTTTATCTACAGAAGATGCTCTACTAAAATTTTGTACAAATATCCATGACAGCTTAAATTGTAAAAAAATATCTGCTGCCCTCTTTGTTGATATAACAAAGGCATTCGATACGATTGACCATAAAGTTCAGCTAAATAAGTTGTATAAGTGTGGTTTTTGAGGCACTATACACAAGTGATTTTATTCTTACCAAAAAGACAGAGCTCAAAGAGTAAACATTGGTAATACTTTTAGCTCTCCTAGAAATTTTAACCTAGGAGTTCTTCAGGGTTCAATATTGGGACCTATATTGTTTTTAATATACGTAAATTCGCTATTTATTCAAAGATTTTCAGGTAAAGCTATAGCTTTTGCTGACGATATGGCATGTACATTTTCATGTGATATTACTGTTGATGCAATGCTCGAAGTCAATAACGATCTAGAAGTTTTAAGACACTAGTTTATAACCCATAAGTTAGTTCTGAGCGACAAAACCAAAATAATGTTCTTTAATTCGACTGGAAAAGAAATTCAACTGGGTGATTTTACTTTTCATGGAGCTAGTTACTGTATATATTTTCTTTGTAGAGATACATGCATTTCGCGTAATCGTCTGCAAACTTATGTTGAATCAGGTTCTTGTTCCAATAGCTGTTTTACCATTGATTGTGTAAGAACTTTTATGTATTTAGGTTTATTTTTGATTGGAAATTGAATTGGTTGGAGCATACATCTGCAATGAAAAAGTACTTGATGGCTGCTGTACGACAGCTATATCATCTTAGAAATTTTTGTTCGCTTAAATTGCTTACTTGTGATTACTTCGGTATTTTTCACTCCAAGTTAGAATATTGCTTAGCATGTTGGGGTGCCACTCACAAAAATAAAGTTAAACCGCTTTTGTCTATTCAGAAACTAATTATTCGTTTAATATTCAGAAAAAATCGATATACAAATAGTCTTCCACTGTTCTTAAAGTTAAACATTTTGCCCTTGAAGCACTTATATTATTATAAAATTTTAAAGATTTTTTTTGTTAAATCTGATTACTCTATAAACGCTAGAACCCATTCCAGCTACGACTTAAGAGTTAATAATCTCAATTTGGCTTCGATTCCATTGCATAATTTGCAGCATTACCTACGATCATTAACAATCTTCCATTGCATGTCAGATGCCTTCGGAATAAACATGATTTTTTAAAAGAAGTGAAGTCCTGGCTTTTTGGTTTCTCGTATCATGAATTAAACACGTTTGCTGATGTTTTCTGCTAATTATAATAAATTTTTGTCATATCAATTTTTTTGTTATATTGCAATATGGAACATGCCTTGTTTTTTTCCCTCAATATTTTCAATATTTTTTTAAAATTATAAATAATTTTTAGCGAATTCAAAATTTGTTTTTTATTTTAAGCAATTCGTTATATTTTATTTATTTTAAATTACGACCCCACACTTCCTAGTAATAAAATTATAAATTATACATATGTATCTGCAATCCGTCTCTAGTTCATGGAACTACAGGATGTAGCTTTTTCATCATTAATATCACATATATGAACTTAAAAGTTATATTAGCTATAAGCAAATGTACTAAAATGAATGAATGAAATAATAAATAATAATAAAAACAAAATAAAAATGGTTAACATCCAAAAACCTCTTAACCCAATATGAAGCAAACCTTTTTGCGACTTGTTTATGAAATATCATCAAAATATTAAAACAGAACATTGATTAATTCTCTTTCGGTGCTGCAAGGAACCGAGCTTGTAGCTCGGTCAAAAATTAATAACATCCAAAAACCTCTTAACCCCATGTGAAGCACACCTTTTGTGACTTGTTTATGGAATATCATCAAAATATTGAAAAAGAACATTGATTAATTCTCTTTCGGTGCTGTAAGGAACCGACCTTGCAGCTCAGTCAAAAATAAATAACATCCAAAAATCTCTTAACCCCATATGAAGCACACCCTTTGTGACTTATTTATCGAATATAATCGAAATATTTAAACAGAACATTGAGTATATCTCATTTGGTGCTGTAGTGAAAAATGAAAAGTTAAATTCGGTTTGTTTCGAATTTAATTTTTGCAGCTTGGTCAAAAATAAATGACATCCAGAAACCTCTTAAACCCATATGAAGCACACCCTTTGTGACTTGTTCATGGAATATCATCAAAATATTGAAACAGAACATTGAGTAATTCTCATTCGGTGCTGTAGTGAAAAATGAAAAGTTAAATTCGGTTTGTTTCGAATTTAATTTTTGCAGCTTGGTCAAAAATAAATGACATCCAGAAACCTCTTAAACCCATATGAAGCACACCCTTTGTGACTTGTTCATGGAATATCATTAAAATATTGAAACAGAGCATTGAGTAATTCTCATTCGGTGCTGCAAGGAACCGAGCTTGCAGTTCGATCAAAAATGAATAAAATCCAAAAACCTCTTAACCCCATATGAAGCACACCTTTTGTGACTTATTTATGGAATATCATCGAAATATTGAAACAGAACATTGAGTAAGTCTCATTCGGTGCTGTAAGGAAAAATTAAAAGTTAAATTGAAAAAACGACTTTCTCACAGTATACATGTATTTTTTTTTGATTAAGACGATCCCGTTTAATACGAACTACTTGTTAAAAGGAACCGAATTTACATACAAAATTTCCCGATTGTAGACTTAAGAGGAACTTTTGCATTGGCAGCACTGTAAAATGCCTGTTTTATCTTGCTTTGTGTTTTCAAATTGAAACTTTCCCTATGAATTCAATGAATTTAAGTCAAAATTTGATTACAAGATTCAAAAAACGTTACAACGTCAATATGGATGCAGTTAATGATTGGTTGCAAAACAAATAACCAGATATTAGAAAAAATTTTAAAGATGACATATTTAATGGTGATGAAGCGGCTTATTTTTCAAATTTACAACCGTCGCTTTAAAGGCGAGTCCTGCATAGGTGGAAAGGTTTCAAAGGAAAGAATAATCGTGTTTTTAGTGGCAAACCTAACGGGCACAGAAAAGATGAAAGTGCTAGTAATATGTAAACTGAAAAATCCCCGATGTTACATGGGATACTCCACAGTACGTTTTTGATTACTTAGCTGAAGTGGATGTATGCATAAACAAGGCTAATTAATATAAGTACAAAACAAACACAATTAAGTGAGTTTTTTTTAAAAATGACACATAATATTTCATAAAAGTTTTGTATATAATAATTAACTGCGTTCATATATAGTATATGTGTGTATATTCATTGCTTTACAAAAATGTTCATATAAAACGAACTTCGCTTAAAACAAACTTGCTTAAAACGACCCATTTCTTCCGGTCCCTTCAAGTTCGGCTTAGAGGAATATCACTGTATATTGTTTTAGCCGATCATGATTTCAGCAACATTCGAACTGATTTAAATTAAATCGGTAGTTTGAAGAACAAAGACGAAAAAATCGGCGTTTGCCGTTTTCCAAAATAAAACTTGGAAATTTCAGAAAAAATATTACAAAAAAATTTGATTAAAAATTACACATTTAAAGGAAACCCTCAGAATTTGTATGAAATCGGTTCAAAAATTTTTGAAAAATCGCGGTGACAAGTTTGTAGCAATACAACTACAGTACCGCTCAAATGCTTTGCAACCGAAATTAGTTTTGAAGAAATATCAAACTATTTCAGTGAAACACTAACTTTGAGTTTAATTTTATGTTACTTTTATTAACTTCATTTATTGCTGATTTTTTACCAAAAACAAGAATTTTATTTCGTTAGCTAATAACAACAAAAATTTAAGGCAAACGAAAAAAGCGAAATTTCAAGAGCTCAAAACATGCGCAATTCAGTAAAATACCAAGAAAAAGTGCACAGCTAGTGCAATATTTGGTCTGTATGCTGTTTGCTTACTAATAAGGTAAAATAGCGTTCCAATATTTTTTTATCTCAGCGAATAAGTCATTACCACTTTTAAACATTTTCTGACCGATTATGCGTTTTACCACCATCCATATGTTCTCAATCGGATTGAGATCGACAAACTGCGACGGCCATGCTATCACTGGTCCCAACGAAGACTATCGTAGCTCAAATTATCAGCGGAAACTATCGCAGTTCAGTTCCGCTACGAAAAGTAACGTAGTTCAAAGAGTATCGTAAAAAAAGCTTATGCGAAATCAACTTGCTACAAAAACAATTCACATGGAAGACGATAAAAATTACCCAGCAAAACATGACTAACCATATTAAATTATGGACTGACCACATCAGTGGCGTGTGGTGGCGTTTTCAGCAGGGTGTTCAACGTGTATGTGTTGTTTAAATATTCTTAGTTTTTTCCAGGACCACGACGGGGACTTGATAGACTGAGATCCCATTTTTATTTTTTTATGCATATTTCTTTTTTTTTTGTTTTTTCATATATTTTTTTAAGTTTTTTTAAAGTTTTTATTATTATATCTTTTATATTCCAAATTAAATATAAGTTAAATTTCTTGTTCAATAAATTCAGAGCACACATCGCAGTTTTCTCTGTCAAACATTTTTAAACAGCGCTGCGCTGCATTGTCGAAGTGCGAATTTTTTGACAAACGTACATTTGTTTTTTTTTCTGTTGGATGGCAGAGATTCTCTGCCACGAATCGTGTTGTTATGTGCGCTAATGTTATACGAACACAGTTTACTGTTTATCATGCGCACTTCGTTAGAATGTGTGTGTAGTAGTTTTTTTTTATTATAGGTTTTTGCTGTGACTTGGTGCGACATCAAGAAGCGCACACTCAAGTCGGTTGGATGGAACATAACATCGTCAAATAATGTTGCGTTTAAGAAGCGGCCGGTGGTCGATGATACAACACGACTCTTGTTGTATCAAGTTATGTGCGCTAATATCCTACGAACACAGTTTATTGTTTATTATGAGTATTTCGTTAGAATGTGTGTGTAGTAGTTTGTTTTTATTATAGGTTTTTGCTGTGAATTGGTGCGACATCAAGAAGCGCACACTCAAGTCGGTTGGATGGAATTCAACATCATGAAATAATGTTGCGTTTGATCTTCTACGATGAGCTAGAACAATTGTAGTCGTATTACGTACATACGCATGTATATTGTACGCTTAGAGGAGGAAACTATGATATGATAGATATGGCATATTGCAGCGTACCAGTAGGAACAGTAACAGTGTCAGGGAATGACCTCTCCGGAACTTTTAATACCGAGCGAGGTTTCAGACAATGCCGCTCTCGTGCGATCTCTTCAATTTCATTATGGAGGGGATCGTACGAAAAGCCGGTGTGCATCATAATGGCACCATTTTCTTCAAAGGTGTTCAGCTCCTTGCGTACGCTGATGATATTGATATTATCGGTCGGAGTAAGAGAGATGTTACTGCTGCTTTCACTGCTATTGAAAAGGAATCAGCCAAAGTGGGTTTGACGGTAAACGAGGGCAAGACGAAATACATGATGTCTACTAACAACAACAAGAGAGCACGGGATCTAGACTCTCATGTTACAGCGGGCAACTGTAAATTAGAAGTTGTCAAGGAATTCATTTACCTGGGCACTGCCGTAACCAGCATCAATGATGTCAGTCTGGAGATTAAGCGGAGAATAACAATTGCTAATAGGTGCTACTACGGTCTCAGTAAGCAATTACGTTGCGGAGCTCTCTCTCGATCGACAAAGCTAACACTCTACAAGACGCTCATTCTACCTGTGCTTCTTTATGGCGCTGAGGCATGGGTGGTTTCGACAACAGACGCAGCCGCTCTTGGGGTGTTCGAGAGGAAAGTTCTCCGCAAAATCTTTGGTTCTGTTTGAGTTTGCGACGACTATCGCATTCGAATGAACCACGAGCTGAATGAGCTCTACGCCGACATTGACATAGTTAAGCGTATAACAATACAGCGACTACGCTGGCTGGGTCATGTCCATCGTATGGATAAAGAAGCTCCAGCGAAAAAGGTATTCGAAGGGAAGGTCCCCGGTCAACGACGAAGAGGTAGACCATGCCTCCGGTGGATAGACCAAGCCCTAACCGCGCTTGGCATTAACGATTGGAGAAGGCGCGCGCAAAACAGAGGCGCCTGGCGAGAGCTAATGAGGTCGGCCGTAACCTGACAACGGGTTGTTATGGCCATCTAGGTAAGTAAGTTAGTGCAAGCTCGGTTTCTTGCAGCACCGAATGAGAATTACTCAATGTTCTGTTCTATGCCATTTATAAATAATTTAAAGGAGCAGGTTCAAAGTCCATGAAGTAAAGATGATTAAGTTTGTATCTTTCATTAACACATTAAGGTCTAATGGGTAAATTTGTATCCAAAAGAAGAGTGCAATTTAGGGCTGGGAAAAATCGGTAAGACAAACTATCGATGGTTAACGATAGTTTCCAAAAAACTATCTGTAACTATCGATAAAGATCGGTAACTTCCCCAACCACAATGCACACAAATTATGATTATACATATGTTTGTTTTTCAGTTTTGCAAAACTATGTATCCTTAACAAAGAATATGGCTTAAGTTTTTCAGCTCCCATTTTCCAATTTTTATTGAACCAAACGTTTCTTGTATGCTTTTTAATTCTAAGTACAAATATATAATCAAAAAGTATCGCAAAACTTTTTTCGTAAAGGAACCTGGTCATATTCAAATTCAATTTACAACCCATGTCCATGAGTACAGTTGTCGGATACTCTAATCCCTACACGTTAGTCTATGTCCTACACCACGGACTCCAATTTTCAATTGTTGAATATTCCATTAGATGACATCAAAATGAAATATTTCGAACAATGCGATAAGCTTAAAGAGTATAAAAAAATAATAAGCTCCAGATAAACCAATCTGAGGGGAAAAATTTTTGTAATTGTATCATAACTATACAAGTAAATGTTCGGTTTTTATCTCATTCCATGTTACGCGCTGCTTATAAAAGTTAGTTCAAAAATAGTAAGAACGAAAGATTTTCGGATGGTAAGTGTCGTCGGCATGTTTTACTCGACTAGCTCAGGTCTGAATGGGTGTGGTTCTTTCACCTACCATCACGATAACGCGCAAGCATAAAAAAAAAGAAATTGAAATTGACTCATGCCATAATGGACCCGAAAATAAGAGCCTTTCAGATGAGAAGCAAAAAAAAGGATCAGTAACTTTCTAAATCTTTAAAATTTTCCTCAGTTAAAAAAAAATCAGTGGTTCATTTTAATTCACATTTAATGCCTAAATTATAATTTTACAATCAAAGTATTGTACATTTTTATTTTCGGTTTTTATGTTTTTACTCTTAAAATAAATATATATAAAAAAAATTGTAATACTTATTATTTTTCCCTCTCGGGGTACCCCGCTGCTTGCTGCTGCTGCAGATGTCTCGCCAGTGCTGGTTGTAGCCGATGTTATTGCTGTCTGCTGCAGCGGCTATTTGATGATGTTGTTTTTTTTTATATTTATTTTCTTTATGTAAAAATTGTTGGGTTTTGTAACTTTTCAGGTTTAGTTACATTCTTCTTTTATTGTTTATATTCTTTAATCATATAGTGAAATTGTTTTTTTTTATATCACTTTGTTATTTAATGATTTCAGTATTATATTGTTATATAATAAGTAGGCGTGTATGTAAGATAAAAATTAATAATCTTTAACATAATAAAGTTTCATAGTAATTATAGATTAAATATTAATGGATAGTTTAACTTATGTAGGTGTAATATTTTTTTGTTTTTTGTGGAAAATAGAAATTTTTCATTTCTTGCACACATTGAATAGCACGTCATGAAGAGCTGGCTCATTCATTTATGTAAAATAGTAAATGTTGCTGAATAAGGATAACATATATTTTGAACGTGTCGGGTTAATTTAAACAATGTTATTTGAGGAATTCGTTAACAAGTTAAAATGTTAAATATATTTCACTTTAATTTGGTAGAATTGTAAGAATTTAAGGATTTCAAAATTTTTGTGGTTATGTTGAACTAACGAGTTTGCACTGTAACATTTCAAGTTGTTAAGGTCTTAATCATTTCACACTCTTTTTAAAAACTTCCAGTTCCTGGATACTTCAGAAAAACTTGAGCGTAAAATTAAATTCTTGCACACAGGCGTAAATGCATTTTTGGAGCAGCTCTGATGATCTTCTCTCAAACAATCATCAATTTCCTTCACAAATTAGAAACCAGCGACGGACGACACGTGACCGCACCACAAGAAACAGAACAGCAACTCACTTCTCCCTACCATGACACGTACGACATCCCACCCATCTCAATCAAAATCAAAATGTTCTCCCCTTTTCCTTAATAAGCCAATCAGAATTTGCTGATGCAATAGGAAGCTGTCAAAATTTAGTCTATTATCCATATTGCCAACTGTGGCGAATGAAATGGAATTACACAACTGTCAAAGCTTATTTGGTAAGTTGCAGCAGGTATGTTGCCAGAACACAATAAAAATCTGTTACACAACTGCTTCATCCATTGATTTTATATCAAATGGAAGAACAGGAACAAGGATATTCCCAATGTCAATAAGGCTTCTTTCATTACCAGAACGTGTGGCACGACCCACGAAAAGCCGGGCAATAATCAAACAACAAGAACTTGCTTCATTGAATTTTACGGCCGAATGTTATTGGCATGGTATCTTCCTATATAATTTCCTTGCAAATCCTCTACATCGTAAAGAGAGTTTCCAACTTTATTATGAATTCGACACTTTACGAACTTAGGCATGAATTTGGCAACAATCCCTTTTTTAAAATTGCTCAGATGGTGACTTTTGTAAAAAACCTCTTGGCCTACTTTATAACTTATTGGCCTGGCACGAGTATTGTAAACCTTTTCAGCTTTTTGGTGTGCGATCTTAAGATTTTTTTGAATTCTTTCCCGAATTTGAGCACATTTATCGCCATTAGTTATTTGAATATCATCTTGAAGGAGTGTTAGTTTTTCCAGCAGGGCATACGAAGAACCATGGAATATCATGTTTTGCCCAAAAACTGCGTAGTATGGAGAGCAATTGATTGAAGTATGATAATCGCTACGCAAAACAGAAAGTACTTTAGGAATACACTTATCCCACCCACAATGGTCAGAATCTTGTTTTAGATAAAAACGAAGTTTGGAGATGATTTCACGATTAACTCGCTCCGAGCAGTTCGCTTGGGGCGAATATAGGCCCGTCTTAATGTGCTCAACTCCATGTGGTGACAGAAAGTCTTGCATTTCCTTTGACACGAAATTCTTGGCGTTATCACTGTGGAGAAATTGAGGGACACCAAAAGTATTGAAAACACAATTTTGCAAAAAATCTATAACGTTTATGGAAGTAGCATGACGCATTGGATGAAGGAACATGAATTTTGTAAAATGGTCCAATACAATTAGTAAATGTGCGTTACCGGATTTCGAGCGAGGATACGGACCTAAGAAATCGATGTATAATCGCTGAAATGGACGAACTGTTTGAAATTGCACTCCCATGGGTGGCTTTAAAATTTGATTAGAGGCTTTCATAGTCTTACAATCATCGCACTGGTTAATGTAATTCCTAATATCGTTGGCCATCGAAGGCCAGAAATATTTTTGACGAACTCTGGACAAGGTTTTGACAAATCCACCATGGCATCCGGAATCATGAGTTGATCTTATAACGGACTGGGTTAAAGCCTGAGGCAACCACAATCTCCATAAACTTTCTTCGTCATTATCTATACCTTGGCGAAATTTTACCCTCTTATAGACATGTTTATCGAGCAGACGAAGATCTGGTAGATGATCTTTATTTTTCCTAATGGTGTTTCTGACTTCAAGGTAGTCAGGACTATCAAATTCACCAGATTTTAAATCAATCTCAGGAGAAATGTTATTTAAGTTTAGCTCGTCTACATCAAAACGAGAAAGCGCATCTGGAACAGTATTAAGCGACCCCTTCCGGTGTTCCATTTTAAAATCATACCCTTGCAGCTCTAAGCTCCATCTTGCCAGCCTATTTGTTAATCCTTTCTGTGTCATCAACCATTTGAGACTCGAATGGTCTGTAATAATACGGAAGGGTAACCCTTCAATATATGGTCTAAATCGACGTACAGAGATTATAGCGGCCATACACTCAAGTTCTGTCACGGTATAATTCTTTTGTGCTTTGTTTAGTTTTTGTGAAACAAAAGCTAGGGGCTTTTCATTGCCATCATCATCAAACTGATACAATACTCCACCTACTCCAACTTTGGAAGCGTCACACTGAATAACAAACTCCTTAGAAAAGTCAGGCTGAGCTAGCACAGGAGCACTGGAAAGAGCAACTTTAAGCTTTTCAAAAGATGTGATAGCTTCTGGTGTGAGAGCAAAGGGTTTTCCTGTTTTTCGAAGGCAATCTGTAAGTGGACCTGCTAAGTCCGAAAAGTTGGTAATAAATGCGCGGTACCAATTAGCCATACCGATGAAACGTCGCACTTGGCGGGGAGATTTCGGGAGTGGAAATTTTGTAATGGCTGAGATTTTATCGGGATCTACCCTTAAACAACCCATACCAATACGGTACCCCAGGTACTTTATCTCCCTTTGGCAGAACTTACTTTTAGAAACATTAATCGTGAGCTGGGCATCTCTTAAACAATTAGCTACTTGACTTAATAAATCTAAGTGGCCTTCGAAAGTAGCTGTGCAAACCAAAAGGTCATCGAGATAAATGAATACATTATCACGAAGCCGGGAGGGAATTACCCTGTCCATCAATCTACTCATAGTTTGTGGACCGTTACAAAGCCCAAAGGGCATAACTCTATATTGGTAGAGTGGTTTGCCAGGCACGGCGAATGCAGTTTTTTCCTTAGAACTTTCGGTTAGTTTAATTTGAAAGAAGGCATCTTTCAAATCTATGCCACTAATGTAAACCGTATCGTTTAACCTGCTCAATAACCCTCCAATATGAGGTAAAGGGTATGAATCTTTTTTTGTCAATGAATTCAACTTCCTTGAATCCAGGCATAAACGAATTTTTCCGGGTTTGCGTACACTCACAATTGGACTACACCAAGGAGAGTTGGATTCTTCGATAACGTTCAGTTCTAGCAGGCGATCAAGTTCTTGATAAATTTCTGCCTGTCTTGGAGGCGAAAGTGGATAATGCCTGGATTTTATAGGTACAGAATCCCCTGTGTCTATATTATGCTCCAACAAATTAGTGCATCCAAGACCGCTTTTTTCAAATGATGGAAATTTACCTATAACAGCGTCAAGTAAAAGTTTGTTTTCAGGTGTCAATTCATGGAAATATATGTCCTCTTTGCTATCATCAATTTCAAGTTGTATACTGTCAATCTGTGGAATCAGATCAGGAGCTATTGAAAACAAGCGCCAAAAATCAATGCCAAGTTATACCTCTTGCGACAATGAAGGCACTATATAAAAACTCACATTTTTGGTTACCCCCTTATAAGTAACAGGTATGGAACAATGGCCCAACATTTTATTTTTAGAGCCGTCAGCAGTAGCAATGAATGACGAAAAAGGCTTTAACGTGATAGTGTTTCGTTCAAGTAACGGTAAGCAATTTTTACCGAGAACTGATACGCTGGCACCAGAGTCTAAAAGGCCATATATAGGTTCACTTAATAATTTAATTTGAGCAAAAGGCCTGCCATCAGCCTGTTCCACTAAGCATGAAGATTCAATCAGTCTACGAAAAAACTTTCTTTGCTGATAACGTAACCTGCATTTAGTAATCTTTTTCGTTAAAAAACATGAAGATAAGGATAAGATAGGGTTCTGTAAAACTGAGTTGTTTGGAAAACTATCCGAGTGATCGCATATTAATTCATTTTCCGGTGAAAAACTCCTCATACGATCGTTTACGAACTCGGGGTTTATGAACTCGGGGAAGGATTTAGAACACGAGAGTCCCCGATGGCCTTCTCGCTTCGTTTGGAGTTTCCCAAATTATGATTGGTACACTTGGGAGTTGTTACTCCTCTCTGACCACATTTGAAACAGAAAATATTTCTAGTTTCTTCTGCACAATAAATATATGAATGCCAAAATGCTAGACAATTCCAGCACTTAATTTTGGAATAGTCTGGTCTAACTGTGCGATGCGAGATTTGTAAAGCTTCGATTTGAGGGTCATTAACAAATTCACTTTCATTGTCAGGTAAATTTGCGCCCCAGGGTGCAAAGCAATCAATCTCGTTAACTTGTCTTCTCTGAACAACAACTGGCGTCTGGCTCTTACTTTCTTGTAAAACCTTCTCAGCCTTTCTTGCTATGTCCCTCAGTTCTTGAACGTCTATGGGTTCAGAGTTGAAAAGCATAAATCGGAGATTAGAATTAACATTTTTCTTTATGATGTCTATTAATGACCTTTCGGCAATTGGGTCTCTCTCTCATGCGCGCATTCATGCTAACTATAGCGGTATGGAATTCATCATAGCTTTCTTTAGGAGCTTGCGTTCGAAGAGAAATTTGCATCATGACATCATGATCCGATTCCAATGTACCAAACTGTTTTTTGATTGAAAAACATAAGAATGGATAAGTAGCTTGAGGTTTTTGCTTTAAAAATAACCAGAACCAAGTTTCTGCTTTTCCGCTAAGAAAAATGTGAAAGTTTGACAATATATGATCGTCACTGCAGTTAGATCTTTGACTCAAGGTGTCAATTTTAAACAAAAAATCGGAAACACTACCGGTTCCATCGAATTTTACGTTCCAGTCTTTAATTTTCACCGAGCAACCTCCCCCAACTGGGGCTGACCACGATTGTGGCATGGCGACAGTTGCAGCACTCTGCACATTTTGAGGCGAAACGCCCACATTGTTAACTCCAGAAGCTTGTTGAAGGGAAATATTTTAAATTATGTTCCTCATATCTATCAACTCTGCCCTGAACTCTTCCTGAGTGGTTCTAATAGTCCTTTGCAGTAAGGCTACCAATGAATCGATAGAAGCGACATTTTCAGATGCTTCTGGTGGATTTGAAGCTAGCAAGTTATTATTGGACCCCGAAGCCATAATTGAGTGTAAGCCTGATGAAACGTGGTTTGTTCTAAACCCTGTTGGCTCAAGTGAAGCTTGATTTATGTTCGGAAACGAGTTTTCCAACAAGTTTGCTGTAAGTGGATCAGAGTTTAACTGAGCTTCTTCTCTCTGTCTGACGTTAAGACTAGTCGACGATTTAGGTTTAAATCATGCGGTTGTGCAGTGGAAAGTTCAGAAATGTTAGCGCTAGCAGTTGCACTTGTATTCACAGGAAGCAAAGATGATGCCTGGACCGAATCGTTTACGGTTGTTTGTGGTGGCCCACCCAGATTTTGTGGTGAGTGCACTACACTTCCACGTTGAGGTGGATTCGAACGCGTGGTTGAATTTGTAGACCCGTATGAGACACTATGAGTTTGCCTGCCCCTACCTCTTGAGGTATTCAGACCGTGATTGGAGGAATAACCACGAGAATTAGAGCGCGTTTCCATAGTGATTAAAAGAGAATAGCTAAACACCTATATGCAAAAATTTTTTTTTTCTATTTAATAGTTAAGAATATGTAATGTTTTTCAAATTTTTCTTAATGTTGTTAAAGTTTGAATTTTAGTGTAAATCAAGTTTAAAATGTACTGTTATTCAAAACTTAATATTGTGCAAGTTTGAAATGTAATGCAATTCCAATTTGAAATGTTTTTAAGGTTATATAAATATAAAATAGACTTATCTTAAGTTTTTTTTTTTTCAAAATATTTTTTTTTTCGAAATATATAGAACAAGTGCTTGAGGAACTTCGACTTGCATCCGTGTATGTACACTCATATAAACAGTGATATAAAAAAAATTGGCGGGTTGCACTCCGGGAGTGCCGACAGAAGTGAAAACAAATCGTTTAATGGCAAGTTAGTGCGTTAATTGGTATGTGTGCGTTTTCTTTTTATATGGCAATGCAATGGAAGACAAAAACGGAATATGTATTCAAATTTTACTCTCGCTCTCATTCTCAATTTGTCAACGCAACAACGCGGACATTGGAAGAAACAAACATGTAAGCATAACAATCGTTGAATGAGAATGGAATGTATCAGTTAGTGTGTCTGCTTTGCTTTTTGTCTTCCACTTGGAATATTTTTTATTTAAAAGAAACAATAGAACATTAAAATTTTACCATCGCATTCATGACGGGGAATCCCGATGACGGTCGGTGTCACGAGTTCATACTTTTTTACTCAGCCGCACAACGTGCCATAAGAAGTTTTCACTTCAAAAATTGCTGGAAGAAGTATATTCGGCTCAATAGCCTCAACTGTGAATAATTAAATTTGAGCTAAGTACTCCTTATGTTTAAAAACAAAAATTTATTCTGATTGCAGTAAGACACATCATTGCGAATTATGTAAGTATAAGAAAAAATCAGGTAAAAAAAGTACCTGGACCTGTGACTAAATAGCTTAAACATAATTTTTCTTAAACTTAAGATAAAAATCTGCTTCTTCTAACAGACACTATGACACCACATTTATCAAAATCGGCTTATTCGTTGCCGAGTTCTGGCTGTTAGAATATTCAAACTGCTTAAAGCGCCATCTTGTGATAGTTAATCATAATACAAATGACTTCAAAAAAATCTGCTTGTCCTTAAAAAAAACTATTACACCTCATTTGTCTAAATCGGTTTAGTAATAGCCGAGATATAACGTTTTAAAGTTTTTCAAAAAACCAAATTTGCTTGCTGCTGGTTCAAGGTGGCCTGGTATTTCAGATTTTTCTCTGCTTTGGGCTGCTGGCTCTGCTTTCGGCTGCGCTAGCAGAGAAAAATTTTCTTACTGAGCAACAACTAACCGGAAGTCAACATATGTATGCTACAAATCTAAAAATTTTTTCCACAAAATTACATACTTTCATGGGCCAATTTTTCAAAAAACGTTGCCTACTTTTAGGCGCTATTAATAATTTACCCTTAAGCGGCCCTCACACCATCAGTATTACTTACACGATTTTGCATACTAACAGTATTACTGATCGTATGAGGTGAGTACTGATGATGATACGACAGCCGAAAATGGCATGCCACTTTTTGGGGCAGATTCCATCCAAACTTGCACCACGCCTCCAGCTAGGCATCGGACGACCATACCCTTGGACGCAATGTTCCATGCCACTGAATGAGGAACTTTTTCAAGTTTCTTTCAAGTTTCGCTGCCTCATCGTCTATCTGCCACAAAATGGGGCATGCCACGCCCCCTCCCAGTATTTTTCCGTCCCATGCCTACTTGCACCCTCTGACCAACTTTCAGCCGGATCTGCCCCAAAAAATGGCATGCCACTTTTCTGTGCAAATAATACTGATGAACTGTCAGTATTCACCTCACACCATCAGTATTAAGCGGCCCTCACACGATCAATATTACTAACAGTATTTTGCATACTGACAGTATTACTGATCGTATGAGGTGAGTACTGATGTACTGTCAGTATAGAAAAACGATACTGATGACTGATGAAAAAATCGGATATTACTGACGAAGTTTTTAAATACTGACAGTAATACTGATGGTGTGAGGTGAATACTGACAGTTCATCAGTATTATTTGCACAGAAAAGTGGCATGCCACTTTTTGGGGCAGATCCGGCTGAAAGTTGGTCAGAGGGTGCAAGTAGGCACGGGACGGAAAAATCCTGGGAGGGGGCGTGGCATGCCCCATTTTGTGGCAGATAGACGATGAGGCAGCGAAACTTGAAAGAAACTTGAAAAAGTTCCTCATTCAGTGGCATGGAACATTGCGTCCAAGGGTATGGTCGTCCGATGCCTAGCTGGAGGCGTGGTGCAAGTTTGGATGGAATCTGCCCCAAAAAGTGGCATGCCATTTTCGGCTGTCGGTCACGTAGCCGGAGCATAGTTCGCACCTTCACCAGTCGAATGTCAAAAAAACTGATTACTGACAATAAACAATACTGACCGTGTGAGTGGTACACTGACAGTAATGTAAATACTGTCAGTAATTATACTGTCAGTAATATTGATCGTGTGAGAGCCGCTTTAAAAGTATGCAATTTTTAAAATCGTTACCTACTTTTAGGCGTTCTTTTTGAAATTTGTCAGAAAGTGTTGCCTACTTTTAGGGGCAAATTATTAATAGCACCTAAAAGTAGGCAACGTTTTATAAATTTTTTGAAATCGAGTTCATTTTCCAAGTCTTCAAAATTTTATAATCGAGTTCGTTTCCCAAGTCTTCAAAATTCCAAAATCAAGTTCGTTTCCCAAGTCTTCCAAATTTGAAATCGAGTTCGTTTCCCAAGTCTTCAAATTTCTGAAATCGAATTCGTTTCCAAAGTCTTCGAAATTCTAAAATCGAGTTCGTTTCCCAAGTCTTCAAAATTCCAAAATCAAGTTCGTTTCCCAAGTCTTTCAAATTTGAAATCGAGTTTGTTTCCCAAGTCTTCAAATTTCTGAAATCGAGTTCGTTTCAAAAGTCTTCAAAATTCCAATATCGAGTTCGTTTCCCAAGTCTTCAAAATTCCAAAATCGAGTTCGTTTCCCAAGTCTTCCCGATGACGGTCGGTGTCGCGAAATTATACTTTTTTCCTCAGCCGCACAACGTGCCATAAGAAGTTTTCACTTCAAAAAAACTAATCACGCTAAGTGAAACTTTTTAATAAAGTATTCGCTGACTATGACTATGTCTGCATAAGGCAAATTAGAGCACATTTGCTCAATGCTAAAACGACTCTTATAGATCAAACATACGTATGTTTTTTTTTTCTTTAAATGATATAACCTTTTCCACCTCAATGTAATATGTATATTTTCTTGAGTAGACTAGAACCAAAAAACCGTATTCCGCAACAATATAATTCGCTTTCGTTAAGCAATTTATTCGGACTGAAATATAGTAAATTGACCTTATTCATCAAAGACTGTCGCGACTAAAGAAACAAGTTCCAAACCTGTTAACTATGGACTTACAGATCTCAGAAATCAAATTTAGTGAACGAGATGCTAAGAGAGAAAAGGTTATGCAATATAAATTACTTAATGAAATCAATCATGGCGTTAAATTGAAAAGGGTTTTCCCTTATAATACAAGACTCATAACTGAACAATAAGCAACCAAATTTAGATTTTTGTTACGATTCAAAATATTTACTTTGTAATTGGAGAAAACAATTGATACACGATAATATCAATAGTTGTCCATCCCGTTGGGCGCCATTTATGTTACGCGCTGCTTATGAAAGTTAGTTCAAAAATAGTAAGAACGAAAGATTTTCGGATGGTAAGTGTCGTCGGCATGTTTTACTCGACTAGCTCAGGTCTGAATGGGTGTGGTTCTTTCACCTACCATCACGATAACGCGCAAGCATAAAAAAAAAGAAATTGAAATTGACTCATGCCATAATGGACCCGAAAATAAGAGCCTTTCAGATGAGAAGCAAAAAAAAGGATCAGTAACTTTCTAAATCTTTAAAATTTTCATCACTGTGTAAGCATACTTACACTTCCGCTCATCTCTGTTCCTCAGTTAAAAAAAAATCAGTGGTTCATTTTAATTCACATTTAATGCCTAAATTATAATTTTACAATCAAAGTATTGTACATTTTTATTTTCGGTTTTTATGTTTTTACTCTTAAAATAAATATATATAAAAAAAATTGTAATACTTATTATTTTTCCCTCTCGGGGTACCCCGCTGCTTGCTGCTGCTGCAGATGTCTCGCCAGTGCTGGTTGTAGCCGATGTTATTGCTGTCTGCTGCAGCGGCTATTTGATGATGTTGTTTTTTTTTTTATATTTATTTTCTTTATGTAAAAATTGTTGGGTTTTGTAACTTTTCAGGTTTAGTTACATTCTTCTTTTATTGTTTATATTCTTTAATCATATAGTGAAATTGTTTTTTTTTATATCACTTTGTTATTTAATGATTTCAGTATTATATTGTTATATAATAAGTAGGCGTGTATGTAAGATAAAAATTAATAATCTTTAACATAATAAAGTTTCATAGTAATTATAGATTAAATATTAATGGATAGTTTAACTTATGTAGGTGTAATATTTTTTTGTTTTTTGTGGAAAATAGCAATTTTTCATTTCTTGCACACATTGAATAGCACGTCATGAAGAGCTGGCTCATTCATTTATGTAAAATAGTAAATGTTGCTGAATAAGGATAACATATATTTTGAACGTGTCGGGTTAATTTAAACAATGTTATTTGAGGAATTCGTTAACAAGTTAAAATGTTAAATATATTTCACTTTGATTTGGTAGAATTGTAAGAATTTAAGGATTTCAAAATTTTTGTGGTTATGTTGAACTAACGAGCTTGCACTGTAACATTTCAAGTTGTTAAGGTCTTAATCATTTCACACTCTTTTTAAAAACTTCCAGTTCCTGGATACTTCAGAAAAACTTGAGCGTAAAATTAAATTCTTGCACACAGGCGTAAATGCATTTTTGGAGCAGCTCTGATGATCTTCTCTCAAACAATCATCAATTTCCTTCACAAATTAGAAACCAGCGACGGACGACACGTGACCGCACCACAAGAAACAGAACAGCAACTCACTTCTCCCTACCATGACACGTACGACATCCCACCCATCTCAATCAAAATCAAAATGTTCTCCCCTTTTCCTTAATAAGCCAATCAGAATTTGCTGATGCAATAGGAAGCTGTCAAAATTTAGTCTATTATCCATATTGCCAACTGTGGCGAATGAAATGGAATTACACAACTGTCAAAGCTTATTTGGTAAGTTGCAGCAGGTATGTTGCCAGAACACAATAAAAATCTGTTACATCCATTAAAAGTGGAAATGAAATATTTGATGGCACTCCATGGTCTCCTCATAAATCTTGCCTTAAAGTTCAAATCAAGTACATACTTTAGTAGCGTAGGCTGAAATGTTGGTGATGGCGGTACGAAAGATAAACAAATTGCTATTAGCTCCCATTCATGTATAAGTGATTTTCTTTTAAAATTCTCAGTTGTCCGACTTGTCTAAGTCGTAAAAACAAAAATAGCAAAATTAAAAGTGTCGCTCGGATCTGGTTCCGGATTTATAGCCATCGGCAGTTGCAGATATAGCTTTTGTAAAGATTTTGTTTTTCATTATAAAAACATAGTTTCCATAAGAATTCATTAAATAAATTTTTTTATTTTTCGGTCAAAAAGGGGGTAGATATTAAAAAATTTACAACAACCTACTCATCATTTTAAAGGGAATAAATTAAGCTTTCTTACCATGCTAAAAAAATTGTAGGTTAATAACACATTTTTTGGAAAAAATAACGGTTTTTTTTAAAAAAAAATTGGTCAAATTTCAGTAAAACCGTCATATCTCCAAAATTATGGTCTAAATTTTAAGGTTTTGCATACCATTATTGTGATCCATTAAATTATCTTTCTTATGACATCCATAATTTTAATATCCATTGAGGGGTTCCCAACTTATAAGGATTTTTACAAAAGCTATAATACGAGTGACACTTTTTTTTGCTATTTTTATTTTCATTTTAGGGGGTAAAACAACAACAACAAGAAAAAAGATTCGAGCATGCGAGCTAAAGTAAACCTGTTCCAAAATCAGTTATTAAACTTTGCAACTTCTTTTGTAATTTTTTATGAAGTTGTAAGTACCCAGAAATGCAACTACTCAGCTCACGTTGGAACTTTAATGCCCTTTCAGGATTCGGGTCATTATTAAGAAAATGTGCTTCAAATTTTCGGCAAAGTTGAAGACATTCTCAAATTATTTTTGCAGTGCATTAAGGAAACTGCGTAATTCAACAATTTTGTAATGCATACTAAGAAAACTGCGCAATCAAACAAAATAAATAAAAACTACTTAAAAATTCGCATTAAAAGAGAACTGAATGTATTTCCTTGTGAAAGCAACATTAACCTAGTTGGGAATGTGCCAACGGGCTTCAACATCTTCATCATATCCTCTCCATTACACATCCCAGGTTCGGGATGACTTTTCATTTTATATAAAATCAAAATTTATATACTCGGTCGCACAATTAATTAAGAATTCAATTCAATACAATTTTCAATTATTTATTAATTTTACTTAAACTTTTTCACACAAAGAAAATGTTACACGCGTTGCTGCCTCCGCAACTTAAACTATCTTTGTTCGTCGAACTTTCGGCAGCTTCTTGTCGTAACGCCTCTTCTACCTTTTTTTTCATGCATTTTTTTACTGCATCCACTCGACTGCTGTCATACGTTTTCAGCCATATAAGCCGGAACGTACTTGTCGTCAGAACGTGTTTTTTGCGGCGCAGTGCGTGTGGTATATTTTTCGTAAGTAATAGATACTGGATTAACGATTAACGGACTTGGGAAAATTTAACGGAAGTTAACGAGTCCGTTAACATTTTTTAAAGTTAACTTAAAAGTTAATCCGTTAGTCGAAATGTTAACTTCGTTAATTAACGATTAACGGATAAACGAGTTAATGCCCAGCTATGTTTACTATTCAAAGCATTTTTTCACTGGAAATTCCAGCAGAAAACTTTTTGGAAACGTTGAAATATTACGAAAAATTTCTGAGAATCATGGAAAAAGTTATACAAAATACATTAAATGTTTCGATTACCTCAACTCAGTTGTATTCTCTTGCTTTCGGATAAATTACATTCTGACTACGAGGCAAGCATTATCAATTTCAAGAGCAGCTCCAAACGACTTAATATCAATATTACGCCCAAAGTACATGCTGTATTTGAACACGTGTCATATTTTTGAAAAAAAATAATAATAGAGGACTGGGGCTGTTTTTAGAACAACCGATGGAATCAGTTTATGCGAAGTAAAGGTGGATGAAACTCACCCAGAGTATGCAACACGTTACTGAGGGCAATTACGGAGTATAATAGTCGCCATATATGAAATTTTTATTTAAAAACCATCATTATTAAGATATTTCCAAGAAAATTTTTCCAGTGATTTTTAAAACTAATATGTAATATGGAGTTTTGATTAATTCGTTACACAAGATTTATGTAAAAAGTAATAATAAAAACAACGTTTTATTAATCATTAATTGAAAATATTTTGTTGGTAATGAATCATTTGCTGAAATAATAAAATAATATCATTGTATACCTTATTCATTAAATTTTTTAGTACTGATAATACATCAACAAGTTATTGAGTTATTAGGTTTTTTTGATCACCAAACCTTCGCGTACTGGCTTAATTCGAGGAATAAATGCAATGCTAATATTTTTTGTTAAGTTTCGCATGAAAATGCGAGATTTGAGACCGTTTTAATCGATAAGAATGTCAAAAATTGCATTGGAATTGTAATGTCTAAACTTTTTTTCATAATAATAAATAACGAGAACTAAGTAGTTAACAGTGTTGATGAATTAACATAACATAAAATAATAAATTCCATTTTATTAAACATTTGTGTTAATTTTTTACATTGCTATTGTTCTTCTATTATTTTGTTTAATAGTGTATTGTATGATACAATGGTAGTAGTATTTTGATGCACAGTAATTTGTATTGCACATTATTTTGCTAAGCAGACAAATATTTAAATTAAATTATTTATTACTGCTTACCTAGCATTTATTTAAATTCAATATAATGCTACTGCTTGCTTAGCATGTGCTGAGTAAGCGATTATTTAAGTAGAATATTTTTTGTTGGTAAGGTAAATACTGACTTAGCAACTTATTGCAAATAATAATTGTATAAAAGGCCAAGTAAAATTAATTAAAATATTTTTTATTATTCAAATCAAATATAGTGTTTCAATGAAGCAAAACTTGCCCCCACCAGTGGTAAGCAGTTTTGTTTAAGGATAAAATACGAATTAAGGCTTTCCCCCACAAGCGGTAAGGGGTCTTAAAACATTTTATTTCATGATCCTTCGAGCTGGATGTCAGGTGTCGTATTAAGGATTTTTTTGTGACAAGCGTTCCGTCGCTTTAAGAACGGGATAGTGAAAATTTGTGAGTGAAAAGTGTCCCTTCGCTTTAAGAACGGTACAGTGAAAAAAAAACATCTTTAATTCGATATAATCCTGCAACTCAACCCAGCAGCTGATTTACGGCATCCTGCAACTCTACCCAGAACTAAAATACAGTCCATCAATCAACAAGCCTGTAAACTTTAGCCAACGGTCTAGCCCAACTTATTACACATTGGTATCTCGAATCCTTCGGCATCTTTCAGTAAAATATAGACAAGCCTGAAAACTTTTGACAACGGTCTAGTCCAATTTTCTTACATATTGGAATCTCGAATCCTGCGACATCTTTCAGGCAGTCAGCGCAGTTTATCCAGCGCCCAACACAGTACACGGGTTAATCGTAAACTGAGCATTAGCAATCCCAACATACTGATTTTTTGAGACCAGCGACCAAACACTACACAGTAGTCATACCAGTCCAGCATCTAGAGTGCATCATTTTAACAAGATTTTGAGGCTTCCCCCCACAAGCGGTAAGGGGTCTTAAAATATTTTACTTACATCATAAAAAACTACGTATTCGACGCAGATTTCTGGTTAAAAAGACGGAATACTGACAAATATAGACCGACGGATATTCTGGTTTATGTGCCAGTAATATCAAGATCAAGTAAAAAGCGACTTGATCTTCTTCCACTCAACCAGCAGCGCCACAGCCCGCGCCCAGGAGCAAACAGCCTCCACTCAAGCGACAGCATTATAGCCTGCGCCCAGGAGCATACAGCCTCCCCCAATCAGCAGCATTATAGCCTGCGCCCAGGAGCACACAGCCTCCTCTCAAGCGACAGCATAATAGCCTGCGCCCAGGATCATACAGCCTCCGCTTAAGCGACAGCATTATAGCCTGCGCCCAGGAGCAGATAGCCTCCAATAAACCAGCAGCATAATTGCCTGCGCCCAGGAGCATACAGCCTCCGCCCAACCAGCAGCAGCATAGCCTGCGCCCAGGAGCAGATAGCCTCCAATAAACCAGCAGCATAATTGCCTCCGCTCAACCAGCAGCACCATAGCCTGCGCCCAGGAGCAAACAGCCTCCATCTAATTTGCAGCACTACAACCTGCGCCCAGGAGATACAGCCTCCAATAAACCAGCAGCACCACAGCCTGCGTCCAGGAGCACACAGCCTTCAACTAAATTTCACCAGCAGTAACACAGCCTGCTAAATTCGAGTCCACGCATCAACAAACACGATGGTGGCCCAAGCTCAATTCGAGAAGCTGATAAACAACCAGCTTAAACTATCTGAACAGCTGCAGAAGATGTGGACGAACTTTAAAAAAACTCCAGCTGAGAGGAGTACAATAACCTATTTCTCAAAAAGAATTGAGGAACTAGAGAAGGTATGGTCTGAGTTTTGGTCCAACAATGAAAAAAAGAAGCATGCCCGACGATTGGAATCTCAGTGTCTTTTGTCCTGTACTGAAGAAAGGTGACCCGACAATCTGCGCTAACTACCGGGGAATCAGTCTTCTTGCCATCTCTTACAAGGTCCTGTCGACTGTACTGTGTGAAAGACTTAAGCCGTTTGCCAACACACTGATTGGGCCTTATCAGTGCGGCTTTAGACCTGGTAAGTCCACCATAGACCAGATCTTCACACTACGTCAAATCCTGGAAAAAACCCACGAAAAACAGATCGATAGCCATCATCTCTTTATCGATTTTAAAGCTGCTTTCGATAGCCCGATACGGGATTGCCTGTATGCCACCATGTCTGAGTTCGGTTTGCCTGCGAAGCTGGTGCGGCTTTGCAGAATGACGTTGAGCAACACAGCTAGCTCCGTCAGAGTAGGAAGGGACCTCTCCAAACCATTAGATACCGAACGAGGTTTCAGACAAGGCGATCCACTATCCTGCAACCTCTTCAACTTTGTGATGGAAGGGGTGTTGCGAAGAGCCAGTGTACATCGTAATGGCACTTTTTTCTACAAGAGTGTCCAGCTCCTTGCATATGCCGATGATATTGATATCATTGGACGTTGTAAGCGAGATGTTACTGCTGTGTCCTCTGCTATCGAAAAAGAGTCAGCGAAAGTGGGTTTGACGGTGAACGAGGGCAAAACAAAGTATATGCTGTCCACAAACAGGGAGACGCGGCGTATTGGATCCTTTGTTACTGCGAACAACTATACTTTCGAAGTGTCAAGGAATTCACCTATCTTGGCACCGCCGTGAACACTCAAAACGATGTCAGCCTGGAGATAAAGCGAAGACAAACTCTTGCTAATAGGTGTTACTATGGTCTCAGTAAGCAATTGAGTAGTAGAGACCTCTCTCGCCCGACAAAACTGACACTCTACAAGACGCTCATCTTACCCGTGCTACTTAACGGCGGAGAAGCATGGGTTGTGTCGCAGACTGATGCAGCCACGCTTGGGGTGTTTGAGAGAAAAATTCTTCGCAAAATCTTTGGTCCTGTTCACGTCGGCGACGACTACCGTATTCGAATGAACCACGAACTGTACGAGCTCTACGCTGACATTGACATAGTCAAGCGCATCACTATCAAACGTCTGCGCTGGCTGGGACATGTTGTGCGTATGGACGAAGAAGCTCCGGCGAAAAAGGTGTTTGATGCGGAAGCCGCTGGGCGACGACGAAGAGGAAGACCATGCCTCCGATGGAAAGACCAAGCCGAGGAAACCCTATCCACGCTTGGTGTGAATGATTGGAGAAGGCGCGCGCAAAGCAGAGGCGCCTGGAGAGAGCTTTTGAGGTCGCCGTAACCCGGTAACAGGTTGTTATGGCCACCCAAGTAAGTAAGTAAGTAATAAAAAATAGAAGAGTATCCCACGCAAGTAGAACAAAGATATTATGACCTTTTAAAGAATTAAACGGACAAACTGGACCTCCTAAAAAAGAATAACGCAGGGCGATCACCCCAGGATCCAGCACAGCAATCTACTCAGCAACAGCACGGAGACGTCAAGGAAAATTTGATATTCAAGCGAAGGTATTGATACCAACAGAAGTAATATATTTCTGCGTTTTAAAGCTGACCAACTCAAGGATAGCTGGGCAAGCATCACAAAGCTGAGCGAAGATGCTATGTCCACATTCAATGAACAAAAGATCAGCCATTCATATGTCATCAACAACGAATTCCAAAGGTTGGAAGAGTTGTATCAAAATACCTACATTGCCATTAAAGAAGTTCTTGACGAACGCAGCAATACTGCAGTGACAGCTACAATGACTCCCATCAAGCTTCCTGTGGTCAACATCCCGATTTTCAGTGGAAGGTACGAAGAGTGGACTACATTTTGGGAATTATTTCATCACTTAGTTCCTCAAAATAAGCAACATTGAAAAAATGCAATATTTGAAAACTAATCTGCGTGGGGAAGCGGCACGACTTCTAAATCATCTTCCTTCAACATCGGCGAATTATGAAATCTCAATCGAATTATTAATAAAAAGGTTTAGAAATCCTGCATCACTCATCAATAATCACATAGGAAGATTGCTGAACTTGAGGTCGGTAAGGGCAGACTATGCCTCAGATCTAAAGTGCTTGATGGACACCACCAAAGAAATTCTTCACGGCATACAGAATTTGTGTGTTGATGTCACGTCCTGGGATCCATTAGTTATACAACTTTTACTACCAAAACTAGACACCGGGGCCAGGCGAGCCTACCAGCAGCAACGAGGTACATCCACCGACATCCCTGGATTATATGAATTTCTCGATTTCATCGAAGCGAAATCTGGCTTCTGGTCTGGAAAATATTCACGAAAAAAGAGAAACTCAGGCCAAGATTTCAACACGAACAACAAGCTTAGTGAATTCAATTTCTGGAGAACGATGCATGATTTGCAGCGAGAGTCACCCCTTATTCAAATGCACTCAGTTTCTTAACATGGAAATTGTTAAAAGACAAAAATATGTTTAAAATCACCAACTATGTGTGAACTGTTTCAAAAAAGGACACAATGTTAAGGACTGCACTAGCAAATTTAATTGCTGGCATTGCAAGCGCAGACATAATACTCTTCTTCCACACGCTATGAGGGAGCAAAGCAATCATCCACAGAAGTAGCTGCTGCCACTACTGCCAATCCAACAGTAACAGTACTATTAGGCACTGCAATCTTACACGCACAAGGCAACGGATATCTTCGGCCGATAAGAGCACTGATTGATTCTGGTTCACAGGCCTGCTTGATCACCGAAGTGGTGAAAATCAGATAAGCGGAATCAATGGTCATTCAACAGAAGCCATGTTCAAAGTTTTACTAACGATCCAGTCAGTATACAATTCAAAAAATAGGTGCGAAATTGATGCCGTGGTGATGCCAAAGATTATATCAGTGATGCCCAGTGCAGAAATTAATGAAGGCAAGTGGCCACACATTCATCATTTGCAGCTAGCGGATCCATGGTATTTTAAGCCAAGGGATATTGAGTTACTTCTTGGAGGCAACATGTTCCCTGAAATAATGACGGAAGGACTCATAAGGGGCCCACGCCAAACACCACTCGCACAAAATACTATTTTTGGGTGGACCCTTTCCGGCCCGGTGGCTCTTACAGGTTCAAAACACCAACACATCGCAGCAGCCAATATCGTAACTTGCCTCAGTGTGGAAGGAGTTGACGAAACTCTAAAACAATTTTGGCAGTTGGAAGATGTTTCAACAGCAAATTTACAAACGGCTGAAGAGAAGGAGTGTGAGAAACATTTTAAACTCACCCATTCAAGAGACAGCACTGGACGATATATCGTAAGATTACCTCTACATCAACCCGAACAGTATTGGGGGAGTCTAGACGAGCAGCAATGACAAGATTTTTGTCACTCGAACAGAGATTTGCCAGAAACAATATTCTTCGTTTGGAATACATCAAATTTTTGGAAGTGTATTCCAGACTAGGCCATATGAAAGAAGCATCTTCAAACACTTGCAACACCAAATATTATTTACCACATCACGCAGTCATCAAACAAGACAGTGCTTCGACTAAGCTTCGTGTCGTTTTTGACGCGTCAACAAAGACGTCCACAAGTCAATCCCTCAACAGCATCATGATGGTAGGTCCAACTCTGCAAATGGATATATTTCTAATACTAATGCGTTGGCGAATGTTCGCAGTGGTTTTCACGGGGACAGAGATCTGCACCGAATACTTTGGAGGGAAGATCCATCCAAGCAAATTAAGGAGTATGTGCTCAATATGGTCACCTACGGAACGTCATCAGCACCATTTCTAGCAATCAAGACGTTGTATCAGCTTGCAGAAGATCACGAAAACGAATTTCCGTTGGGAAGCCAAACACTAAAGCAATGTTTTTACGTGGACGATTGCTTAGCAGGAGCAGAAACATTAAAAGAATGTTTAGAAAAGCAACAACAACTAATTAAACTTTTAGATAAGGGAGGCCTAAAATTAAGAAAGTGGACCTCAAATAATCTGCAGATACTACAAACGTTACCAGAGAAAGATAAAGAGTACAAATTAGACCTGGAATTAGAGCACAGCCAAATTGTCAAAATATTAGAGCTAAGGTGGTGCCCTAAAAACGACAATTTCGAATTCATCATCAACATGAACTTATTTAACGCCAAGAACGCCAAAAGAGCCATTCTAAGCGACGCAGCAAAATTATTTGATCCACTCGGTTGGCTTTCACCTGTAACCATAAGGGCTAAGGTATTGATACAAAAACTATGGTTACTAGGCATCTGATGGGACGACGTGGTTCCAAGAGTGATTCAACAAGAATGAAAAGAATTCAAGTTAAGACTGCCATCAATATCGAAAATAAGAATTCCAAGATGAACACAGTACTCCAAGGCTGCAGAAGTTGAGCTACACGCATTTGCTGACGCTTCCGAAGTGGCATATTCAGCTGTAGTATACTTACGCGTTCGCATCGAAAATAACATCTCAGTTTCATTAATCGCTTAAAAAACTAAAGTAGCTCCGATCAAGCAAGTATCTCTTCCTCGCTTAGAGCTCTGTGGATTCCCAAGTGGACAAAGGAACCACCCAATATAGAGGTAGGACAGCTAGTGCTTTTAAAAGACGAATCAACAAATCGCTCCGGCTGGCCAATGGGCAGAACTGTACAACTGCATAAAAAAGATGACGATCTGGGCGAGTGGTCACCGTTAAAACCACCAAGGGTATAGTCAAACGGTCCATCCAAAAAATATGTCTACTACCCCATGAGGACACCTTAGCCAAAGGGGACAGTGATCAAGTCCGTAAGAAACAATCAACTGCCTCAAGGGTTAACTATTTCTCCGTCTGAGGCACCAAAATGTTGATGAATTAACATAACATAAAATAATAAATTCCATTCATTAAGCATTTATGTTAGTTTTTTACATTGCTATTGTTCTTCTATTATTTTGTTTAATAGTGTATTGTATGATACAATAGTAGTAGTACTTTGATGCACAGTGTTTTGTATTGCACATTATTTTGCTAAGCAGACAAATATTTAAATTAAATTATTTATTTTTGCTTACCTAGCATTTATTTAAATTCAATATTATACTACTGCTTGCTTATTAAGTAGAATATTTATTGTTGGTAAGGTAAATCACTGACTTAGCATTCCCCCCACAAGCGGTAAGGGGTCTTAAAACATTTTATTTCAAACAGCTTTAAAAATAATTTTTTAAAAAAGGTCTAGCTACCGGATTTCAAATCTTGCGGTTTCTTACTCTAAGAACTCTGTGAAAACAAAGTTAAAAAAATAGCGGGTGGTATGAGAAAAATTTAAATTTGCTTAAACCTGCCGTGTATAATAAGTGGACTTCGCAAACAAATTGGATTTTTAGCTTTTTTCGTATGATGTTATAACATTATAGGAAATCTGAAGAGTATACATTAGACATGTTCAAATAAATGGAATGTTCTAGAATACTTCAAGAACACTCGATTTTCGAAAATTTATTCGCATTTAAGTATCTACATCCTCTAGGGTGGGTAAAATTTTTTCGCGACAAAGCGTCTATCAAAAACGTAATCTACGGAAAATTTGCCAATGAAACCATGGATCTGAAATCAATATCGAGCACCCGATTTTTGCCTAGAACATTTTTATATATATTTAAAAAAAACATATCATTGCTTTTGCTTTCAAATTGTTGCTTTGATTAAATTGTACAGTTGGAATTATCTTGTACTACGTGTATGTTAAAATTTTTTCGCTATTGCAAATTTTAAAAACATTTCTCAGAGATGGACGTGTCATCATCAATTGTCACTTGATCAAGTTTACTACATATGGTTTACCAAGTGCTTTGAGCGAACTCAATTTGCCAAGTGGTCGCCATATTTTAAGATGCTATTTTTTTTTTTGAGTGAGCGTTCCAGAAATGAAAGCAAGATGTTCTCGTATTAATTTTTCACTCCGAAAGTAGCGGATAAATTAATTTAAATTTGGAAGAAATCTTGGTGTAATTAATAAGAAAAGTGTTACGAAAAAACTTACAAAATTGCTCAATATATCAGGGACGTGAACCAGGTGAAAAATTTGGTCGGTTCGGTTCAGCGGTTCGAACCGTTTTTGCACTTTTGGATTGGTTCGTCAAAGCGGTTTTTTTTCCTTGAATTGGGTTTTCGATTCGGTTCAACGGTTCGAGAATAAAAAAAAAAAATTATGCACATTTGTATTGTTTTTATTCAGTAACAATAGAAAAGAACATAGAAATATATATGTATACGTAATTTATGTCTTACGCTATAGTAATGTAATAAAAAATTGTTATTTGATAAAAAATTTGATTTACAATAATCAGTTGAAACTGATGAGAAGAATATCTTCGTCGTCACCTCAGAGTGTAAGTATCCTATCAGCAAAAACATGAAACTGAGAAAACAGTGTTTTAAAGTCTGTGATTTGTGATTTAAGGATTATTAATGTTTTTTTTTTATTTTATTTTGCCTCCCTGTAATTACCTATACGGTATTTGAAAAAAATTTATTGAAACTTACCTTTTACTTGTCTATATTTATAATTATTCGGATTTGTATAAATTAGGACATTTTCATTCTGAAACTCCACGTAAAAGGTATATTACGTTTGATCCAAAACACACAAAAAGTCTTCTTTTTTTATTCGTGAACATATTTGATGGGGGCATAGGAAAACGGGTATGTAGAAAAATCTATTCTAAAGTATTTTGGCTCAACCGTTACGTCACGCGTAGTACTAACGTTCACGGCTCGCTCATGCTGGTGTTATATTTTAGACCAAAACTTCTAAAATAATGAGCCGATTTTGACAAACGAAGTATCGTTGTTTGCATATTGTCACGAGGAGTCTAATATAGCTATTAATACTTCGAAAATCTGATCACAGAGAACGCTGTATACAAAAAATTAAATATAACAATTATATAAGTCACATAATTGAATAAGTCATAAGTCACAGCTCCTAAACTACTAAGCCGATATTGACAAACAAAGATTTTATCTTTTTGTTTTACTAAGAAAACTAAAATGAGGGTACTTATGTTTCAAAAATTTGTTCATAGATATTGCTACAGGCAAAACTTAGGCACATAAGTAGTATATATATATTTATATAATATATTGAATTCAGCGAAAACGGTACATTCACGAATTTATTCGGAAGTTTCCAAGAGTCACTCAAAAACAAATACAGTAGGCTTTGGTTTCAACGAATATTTAAAATAGGATTGAGAAAAATTATTCAGGAAAGCTTGCTAGATTATGTTCTTTTTTTCACGTTCATTCGCGTGCAGATATATATTGCACCAATCGATGCAAAAAGGTCGAAATTAAGTTTTGGAAGGATGAAAAAAAAAGATTGATAGATAACGTCAAAAATGGAAACAAAAAATTATTTTGAAAGTTTTTATTTTCCTCATATAAGGCCAAACAAATTTCTTCCAAAATTTAGATTCGACCTCTTCGCATCAATTGGTGCAATAACTTTTTTTTTTTCATCAAATGAGGTCCAAACAGATATAAGACAGTACCATTCGTACTCAAAATCCATTTTCGGCCTTTTTGCAACGATTGGTCCCATAAATTTTTTGTCTTGAAACGTGGCCAAATCACCGCCAGGGATGCCTTTTTCCCTCTCTTACTTAAGTCCATTTTCACTTTTGACCTGAAAGCGATTGTTTACTATTTAATGAGACTTCAAAGGCAAAAAAAGCAGTTAGGACATTTGCACTCCGAGATTTTATTCTGAAAGCTGCAGTTAGGACACAATGCATACTGAGATCTTTGCAACGAGAATAGGTAGCCAAATTTCGATAACACCAAACGAAGGAGTATATTTTCTGTAGTAAGTTGGCGTGCTAAAAAATTTTGTCAAAAAGTGCGATAGGAGAGAAAAAAAGTTTTCAATTTTTGGTCCAAAACTTATCTAAATGAAATTTTTTAATATGTATAGTTTTTTAAACTAATACATGCACTGTTAGTTAGAGTAACTAGTTATTGAATATTGTAATTACTTGCTTATAAAACACTTTGGACCAAAAATCAGATTTTATTTTATTTTCGAAAACTACTTCGAACTTATGTGTACATAAGTTAAATCGAAAAAAAATTTATGATAAAATATAAATAAGAAAAAAGTCAAATATTCTTTATTTTTTGGCCAAATTCTGACAAATTAAAATTTTGCAGCTCAGGTAACCAGGACAATTTTTTCTCTCTATTTTTTCAAATGATGATATGCTCGAATATGAATTATTTTCGAAAATCGAGTGTTCTTGAAGTATTACGTATAAAGTATCCCGACTAGAATTTTTCTTAGGCATGCCTAAATATACTTTTGGCCCTAACTGGGAAATAATTAGGCTAGCCAAAATTAGGAATGTGCACTAGCAGCCTAATTAGGCAATTGTAAGGCATTTCTAAATTAGTTTTGCCTATCAACTGCCTGATTAGGCCTTACTGCGGCATGCCAATGTTTGGTTTGCCTAAAGGTTTGGTCATGGTAATAACCTAAGGAATGCCTGAATTCAGTAAATCTGGGGAATAAGTAATGTGGTAGTCGTGACTAAGTTCGAATTTACTCCTGAACTATAAGAAATGACCGATGACAGATGCAACGTTTCCTGAACTTTTAACTTTGATTTTCATCATTTCATTTAATTTTTTAATGAATATTGACCTTGATATATTTATAAATTTGGTGTTTTGTTATGCGAACTCAAATTAAAAAAAAAAATTTTTGAAGAAATTTCCTGCGCTGGAGTTGAACCTGGTCATTCCGAGTCGTTAGATGCGTAGCTTGACGCAATCAGCTAAACTTATTGTTGTACAGTGACTCACTAAAAGCAAATAATCATAATTTTTCTAACAGTGTCATATTTGAATTGTCGTTTTATCAGAGTTCCCAGATTTGGGTGTTTTTGTAATGTTTGATTATTTTTTTTTTTTGCTGAAAATGTGTGTGGTAGCTGCCCGATAATTGGAATTAGAATATTAAAATAACACAAGCTTACTGTAGCAATGACTTTTTATTTATTTATAAAACAGTTTTGTGTCAACATATTTTTAATACAAACTGATATATAATCAAAAAAGCCTTTTCAAGAATGTAGTTGTGCTAGTTGTTGTTAAATAGAATAAAAATTAGAGGCGAAAGAGTGGTTATACGACTGAATTATGAACTGAATTATGAAAGTGCAGTTTTACTTATAGATTTAACAATAATGACACAATTATAAAGTAAATAATTATTTGTGTAATTTGCAATGCTAAATGTAACATTATTTGTATTTTTGGTAATTGAAAAAATTGTTCTTTGATAAATTTGTTGCAATGGAACCTCCCTTTTTTAGCCATTTTTGATAGGATTCCAATGTAATTTTCAAATCCGATCGCATCGAATTCATCCAAAATTTCTTTACATCACCTGCAAGATGCCGGAAATAATGTGGAATATATCTTTTCGAATTGGGACTCAAAGTAGTTCAAAAGCATGTACACGTGCAGAAGTAAAAAATTGTTCTACAATTTGTTTCTAAAAACTTTTTGCAAAACCACAAATATCCAAAATATATCAGAAATGATCAGAATTCAGTCGCCTTCCAATATTTATGGTATATTAGAGGTCTCTGTTTCCCAAGTAAGCGTCAGCTTTGTACTATAACTGTTCAACCTAAATTAGAGCGCCAGCGTCGTTTAGCTGTCAAAATTTTCTCATGCACATACATTTTATATGAAGCCAACCGAAATAAGCAACGCTCTAACGCCAGCGTATTCGATTTTCTAATTTTGACAGAGCGTTGGCAGCTAATTTTTTATTTTATTGTGTTGATTTTTTTTCTGTCACAAACAGTAAACAAATAAACTCTACATGACATTTAACGCTACGCTCTTATTTAGGTTCAGCGCTCAACTCAAAAGCGTAGCGCCGGCAAAGTCAACGCCCAACGCTCTAATTTAGGTTGAACAGTAAATCTGTTTTTTCTTAAAATAAAACACAGTTCACACAAATGCATTCAAAAACAAGCTTAATAAAATAAAGTAACTTTTCAAATCAGAAGGAACATTAATTTACATCGGTTCATTTAATTGTCAAAGAAAATTCAACCAAAATGAAAAAAATCTTAATTTCTTCCAAAACAAAAATTTTCTACCAAATTTGGGGATATCTTCCAAGTGTGGCAACGCAGGTAAACATCGAATTTTTCTAATAAAATTTAAATAATTTTTTATGATTCGTTATAACTTTTTTGTTTTCATAATTTTATATATATGTATGACATCAAATTTATAAACGTAGTGATGAACTAAGTGAATGTTGCCTGGGTGACTCTTTGCTTTGATGTTGTATTAAAATATGAACCCAACGGGAAATTTGGAAGCAGCTTTCAAGGGGAGCACGTCAGATGTGCTTCTTCGGATGCATTGAATTTGTAATTCAATTTAATTTAAAAAAAAACTTTTTTTATCCCGCGTCCACTGGGACTCGAACCTAGGCATTTGTGCTGTAACGTAAAATTTAACGAAATCAGCCAAGCTTGTTGTTATAATTAGGCTTCTAAAAGTATATTATTTCAATTATCAAATGGCAACTATAGAAATAAAAAACTCAACAATTCATTTTGAGAGAATACTTTTGGAGTTTTAGTCTTCTTCACATTAATAATAAGGGTGGCTTAGTGGGTTAAGCTGTGCGCATTTCAAAACAGTAAGAAAGTAGCATGACACGGGAGGCCTAGGTTCGAATCTGATCGGAGGAGACAGATTGTTTTTTTTTTTCAATTCAAGCTTAATATGCTTCTACTCATCATCCAAGGAAGCATATTTCATGTGTTTCCAAAGATGTGCTTCTACTCAACATCCAAGGAAGCGCATCACATATGCTTCCAAAGATGCGCATCGCCGCAATGACATCGTATGTTAAAAAAGATAAGCAGTGAGAAGCGCATTGGAAGCAGCTTCTGCTTCCCTAGAAGCGCATCCGATGCCCTTTGAACGCGCTTCCGTTTCCCGTTGGGAATTTATATGAACTCTGTGTATGAATGACGACTGACAATATAAATAAATAAACGTCACATAAATAAATTAATTTAAACCCAACGGGAAACGGAAGCGCGTTCAAAGGGCATCGGATGCGCTTCAAGGGAAGCAGAAGCTGCTTCCAATGCGCTTCTACTGCTTATCTTTTTTAACATACGATGTCATTGCGGCGATGCGCATCTTTGGAAGCATATGTGATGCGCTTCCTTGGATGCTGAGTAGAAGCACATCTTTGGAAACACATGGAAATATGCTTCCTTGGATGATGAGTAGAAGCATATTAAACTTGAATGGAAAAAAAAAACTATTTTTTTTAATCTGTCTCCTCCGATCAGATTCGAACCTAGGCCTCCCCTGTCATGCTACTCTCTTACTGTTTTGAAATGCGCACATCTTAACCAACTGAGCCACCCTTAATGTGAAGTAGACTAAAACTCCAAAAGTCTTCTCTCAAAATGAATTGTTGAGTTTTTGATTTCTATAGTTGCCATTTGATAATTCAAATAATATACTTTTAGAAGCCTAAAGCCCAATTTCCATGTGATTTTTCTTGAACTTATCTTATTAAATTTTTGTAAGAAAGAAAAAGCATGCGAGCATAACCTAACGCGCTTAGAGAATGCGAGAGTGAATAGGCACACATTTGCTATTTTTTATAGCATGTAATATTCTCCGTGATTTCGGAGATCAGAAAGTTCAAAAAGTTGAACTTTTTTATTCAAGTTGATTACATGCTATAAATTTGACAGTAATTTTTATAGTTGCGCTATAATTTTTTGTAGTGTCAAGTTTGACAGTTTTCAAAAAAAAATTACATGAAAATAAAATTTTGTAAATAAATAAAACAACTCCGAAATCAGCAGCCTACTTCTAGATGCAGATGCTCGGAAATATTTCGTGGATACCACTTACGTGAATGTGCCTCGGCCTCACATGGAAATACAAACATATGTATATTAAAGATGGCATGATCGATAACTGGGAGCTCTTTGAGAAAGTTATTAACTACACTTATGCCAAAGTAACACAAACCGAACCGAAATCCTACTCTATTTTCGGAAGCCTCGTGGAATGTGCGTAACAATCGTGAAAAACTTACAGAGCTCATGCTCGAGAAATACAATGTGCCCGATTTTTTGTCTTGTAAATGCGGTATTTGGCAGCATTCGCCAGTGGAAGTTCAACTGCTTTGGTGGTTGACAGTGGTGTTACGCATAAGTCAGCAGTTCCTGTGTATTATCACAGGCACTAGTGAAATCACCGCTTTGAGGCGATTATCTGCAGTGCCGTCAGCATTTAGAAAAACAAGGCATCGAATTGGCACCAGTGTACAAAATCGCTGCAAAAGATGTAAAGGAACGTGATAATCCACGTTTCACAATGCAAAAACTTTGCCTTACTGTTAAATTTTCAATTGAATATTTTTCAAGTGCTGGAGAATCCCTATAATGAGCGTGTTACTTCGCAAATTTCCACTGTACACTATGAATTTCCCAGTGGATATCATCAGGAATTCGGTTCAGAACGTTTTAACCTGGCAGAGAGCTTATTTGATCATGCTATGTTGGGTGCCGGTCAGTTGGCATCTACCAGTGTTGACCAGTGCGATGCTGATGTATGTTTATCGTTTTTTGGCTCTGTCGTAACCGGTAAGAGTTGTAGCATATTTGTCTTATTAAAAGCAATTTAAATTGTGTAAACTTTAATCAACAGGTAGTAATACGCTGCTGCAGGGTTTCCCTGAACGTCTAATCGAGATTTGCAGCTACGTGCTCCATCAAATACGCGTTTTAAAATGATTTCTGCAAATAAGAGCGTTGAACATAGACTTAGCGCTTGGATTTATGGCTCAATATTAGCGAGCATAGGTACATTCCAGCAAAGAATATAAAGAATCCGGAGGAGTCAAACACCCACAAAAAATTAACAATTTATGAAGACAATAAAAGTAATTTATACTAGTAAACAATGGTTGAAGATCGGAACAGGTTTTCTTAAGCTGACATTGTCCATCTTTTTTAGGTGAAATAGGGGGATAAAAAAAAAAGTCGGTCGGATCTAGTATAGGAGATATAGACATCAGAAGTTGCGGATATAGCTTTTGGAAAAACGATTATAAGTTGGGAACCCTTGCATGGAAAATAGAAAGTATAGGTGTCATAAGAAGGATAATTTAATGGGCTACAATAATGGTAGCAAAGTTTTGAAATTTTACCAGTAATTTTGGAGATATTATGATTTTTCTGAAATTTTGACCAATTTTTTTTTAAATAACCTTGTTTTTTCCAAAAAAATATGTTAATGACCTGAAACTTTTTTAGCATGTTAAGAAAACTTAATTGATTCCTCTATTACCCCTAAAAAATAAATTGATTTGGAGAATGTCAGCCAAAGTAAACTTAAGCCGAAGATTCTTTTCTTTTGGTCTTACTGATATTTCTGTAAAATTAATATTTTCATTATTGAGAAAAGCAGTTTTTCTTGATGTTTGGTTTTTTAAATTCCAATGAAAAAGGGATTTTTGAGGAAATGTTTTATTTATTTAAGTCTGAAATTTTATTCTTACAGACTAGAGCCATAACAAAATAGTATAATATATACAAAAAATAAAAAATATTACAGCAAGAACTGTAAGATAATATTTGAACTGGATAAACCAAAATGACATCGAAATTTAAATTAGTAACAAAAAAACAAGAACAATAATGTGCACGTAAATACATAAAATTACAAAATATTACTAAGCAACGACTTTAAAACACTTTTTGAATTAGAAAAATCAAAATTAACAACAGAATTTAATTCATTGAATAATTTCAAAACTCTAGGTTGTTGCATATGGGGGTAGCAACGGGAACGTCGGTCGATGCCTCTGGGGCGTTTTCATAGAGTTTTGGCATAGGTGGTGCATAGCGTAACTGTTGCTGCAGTTTCATGAATTTAAAAAAAAAAAAAATCTTTTTAATTTTGTTTTGAAGACCGTTTTTTTTAGTCTAAAACGTATTTGGAGCAGTATTTTCGTTGCTTCCAAAATTTTATCGAACATAAAATAGAAATCAGAAACCAAGTCAATATTAAAATTGGTCAGTTAAATGATATGGTTCTTTTATGCCCTTTACTAAAAAGCTGTCTTCCAAGATTCATGGAACTTACCATCATCGTGTACTCATCGTTTGTTTAAACATTCCGTTCTTCTAAGTAGCTCTTGCGTTTAGAATAGACATTGGTGCGACGGACCATATAAGCTTTAATCATTTTCTGACCAATGTACGTTTTTGAGAGCGTAGTAGGTGAAAGCTGAGGATCACGATGCTATCATAAAAAAATCTTCTTGAGCAAGAAGTTTAGAAAACTGAGTTGGAAAAAAGTATGAAAATATCCAATTTGACGAACGCTCTAAATAACCCAAAGCAGAATTGTCATGTTTTTAGACAATTAAAATCGAACGTAGACAAATAAAAAAAAATATGTGAAATGTCATTGAATCCGTAGATTTACCACTCGTGCTCTATACTAAAGATAGCAAAGCGCATGGGGAAACCTGATGAACAGGAAGCCAGCACCAAGCTTTTGTTTATAAAGAAGAGTTGATTGATGAGAAGGGAATTCATGCAGCAAATATATTAAACAATTTTGCAACACAATTTTGGTGTTGCTACAAAAATAATATTTTATTTTTTCCACTAAGAATTTTTTTTTTGTTTTACTACAGCAACCAAGCTGTCAATCGCCAAATACAAATGAAAAATTTTGCTGAATGTTAAACAGAACAGCGCTGAAAACATAGAATTTTTCAGGGCTGAACAAATTTGTAGTAGATCTGAGATCGTAACAGTGGCACAATTTTAACAACAGTGGGTTGTAGGCGAAGGTGCAATGTTACTAATTAGGGCTGTTAGTTTAAATAATGTAGGGTGAGACAGATAGATAGGGACTAGAATTTAGGGTTGTATAGGTTAGTTGAGGATGAAGTACATTGACCTGCTCGTTGATCCCAACTACAAAATGTATTTAAAAACAAAACTGTTTCTGTTTATTGCTTCTATGTAATAAACTGACTAAAATTTTGGCTTAGCACCAGAGAAGATTGCGCCCAAAATTTCAGAAGTGAAAAGTCCGAGTAATTGTTTAGACGTAAAGTTCCGTCAGTTAAGTAATTTAAAAATTTTGGTTTCGGTACAGTTTTGTGTGTTACCTAGCGTGCAGAAATAAGGGACCAAAAGGATCCCGTATAGTGAAATTTTTGTGTTGCGGACAGTTGAATTCAGGTAATATATTGTGTGCTTTTTTGAAAAGTGAATTTTTTTTAAGTAAAGTAAATTTAATCATCTTAGCAAAGGCATATTCTACGGCCATTAACCGCCATAAGAATCAAGGCGAACAATTTTTGATACAAGACAAAAAAGAAAATTCTTAAAGGATTCCTACGAAGGAAGAAGTAAAATAGGACGGATTTACTTTGTAGAAAAGAAAAGGAAAATTTTTTAAATGTAAGTGGAGCAATGCGTACTAGGAGTAGCCAGTTTATAAACTGGATGAAAAAAAAATAGAAATTAATTAATTTATGTTTTTTTTTACTAGTGTGGCTGACAAGGTAATGAGAAAACGGCAAGGAAATCTGCCAGTTACACCAAAAGGAGAAAATAAGGTCAGCCACAAAATTTTCCTTAATATTTTTTTTAATTAAAAACCTTAATTTGAAAACGCGCAAATTGCAAAATTAAAAAGTGAATTCGTCTAATCCCGTAAGAGCAACCATTTGAACCCTGCCGTGAAGGTCGTGTGCATGCAATAAAAGAATGTTCCAAAAATAATAAAAAACAAAAATTCGTAGAATCGTGGTGAATTTGTGAGGAAAAATAGAAAGATCTCGGAGAGCCGAAAAGCAGCAGAGCGGTTGCTGAATATCTTAAGTTTATTCGTTTGTTGTTGTATTTGCATATACGTAGTGAGTTTTTTTTTTTTGAAACCAAATATCCTTCAAAGGGCAAATTCCATAAACAGGGGAATCTTTGATCAAATAGAAAACTTGTTTTTTTTTTTTTGAAATAATCACTAATGGAGCTCTATTAGGATCGTTCTAAATTCATTCGGGATATTTTTTGAAGGGCGGGCGTAAATAAAGCTTATAGCAGTAAATTTTCTAAACTTTAATTTTTTTTTAAATCAATTTGAGATTGCCGAAATAGCATGTATGCGATATTGGGTGTCGTTTAAAATCTACGTTTAAAAATTTTACATTATTTTTATATGTTATTGTTTAGTATGTATATTTATTACTTTTTTGCATTTTATATTATTACAAATTCTTTTGGTATTTAATTTTTTTCAGCTTTAGGTTACATTTTTCCTTTTTTTTCGTATTATGTTTAATTTAAAATACTCATATACCCTCTATACAAGATAGTTTATGTGCCTTTGATTCTTAATTTAAATTTGATGATTTTGTTATGGTTTTAAGTTCCTTGAGAAGAAAAAAAAACTTGATTGCGTCGAGTTTGAAGATTGGTCTGCCTAGAAAATTTAAGATTAATGAATAAATGTCATAATATTTGAATTTAAGAAAATTTGAAAAACAAAATGGTTTTGTGCTAAGGGTTTGGTATATGGGGGGGATGATGGTGACTGACTGAGGTGAAAGGTTTGGTGCGGCGATGATCATATAGTGGGTGCTGTCTCGAGTGTAGACTGCACAGGATGGGTGGGAGCGTAGGGGTATATTAATTCCCCTCTTTTGTGTGAGTTGGCCTACGGAAACCATGAGTTTTTTTTTTTTTTTTGAGTACATTTTTTTTTATATTTTGTTTGCCGAAATAGATATGAATATTTGCGTTCTTTCTATTTTTTTTAGTTTGTTGAGAATTTTATGATGAAGTGTCTGAAGAGTTGTTTCATGTAGATAATATTTAAAATTTCACTTCCGGTTCACATCGGAAGTGAGATTTATTGTTCGACACCTCGACCTGATTCGGCGGGTTGAGAAAACACGCCTGAAACCGAGAGCTAGCCGGTGAGCACCGATTCAGGTACGATAAAGTAGGGTCACGTAACAAGGTATGGGAGCATTAGTAGCATAAAGCGTACGATGAATATCTAGACGAAAAATTTCACAGTTTCTTAAAGTTCTAGAAGGGACATTGAATGGAATTATGGCCAATAACATAGGACAATGAACATGACCAGAAACAATATCATGAACCATTAAAAGTGATAAAATATTCTATCTAACATTTAATGTTTTTAGGCTAATAAGCAGACAGCGCGAATTTTAAGAGGGCAGACTTGATTCGAAGTTAAGAGAACGCACAGGAAACTTAGTGAAAGATTTTTGAACCTTTTCAATTCGTACTATATGCAATTCATAATAAGGATTCCAAATAATAGCCGCATTATAAAGGTTCTGGTTCTCGGATGATTTATCTATAGCGGAAAGGAGTTTTAGATTAAAGGTCCTAAGGTCCTATTTTTGGCTTTATTAGAAGCTCGCCATGAGCTATCACTTACTCAGCCACAAAGGCTACAGGGGTGAATAAATGATCATTTGAGACTTAATAAAACAATGTTTAATAATCTTAAGTCAAAGTCAGATCTTCGATTGATTTTATTAGTTTATAATTTTTTCTTATATACATTTCTTATTTGAGTGAAAAGACACAATTCTTCTTTTCACTCGTTATCCAAAAATTCTTACTCATCATAATTTTACAAAAATAATTGTAACACATGCCATGCATCTGTTACATATTGAAATTAGCTCAAAGCAAAACGATAAACAAACAATAGTAAAAGTGTTATGTTACATCCCATTGCTTTGGCTTTGTATGTGGCGTCAAATGCATGACACACATATGTTGTGCATTTCCAAATGTATGTCAACCAGACATTTGTTGTTGTTGCACAAATTATTGGTCATCGTAAATAATGTGTTTGAGTTGCCGCTGACCTTGTCATAATATTTTACTGTATTGATACGCTACAAACATTGTGTTGGTCAAAGCCCTTTATGCACAATGGTTGGTGCGAACCCTACAATAAGCAATACGTACAACAGCATATTCTAACTTAGATCTAACAAGACTACTAAACAAGGTCTTAAGAGTGTACGGATCCTTAAATGCCAAGCTATTACGACGTATAAAGGCTAGCATAGAATAAGCTTTAGGGATTATATAGTCAAAGTAAGAACGAAACGTAAACTTTGATTCAAAAACAACAACTAAATCCTTGATTTTGGAAATAGATAAAAGCGGGGTGTTGGAAATAAAATAGCTTAAGGAAAGCATGATATTTAACTTAGAAAAGGACACAAACACTCATTTATTTAAATTTAACTTGAGACAATTATTAGCACACTTATATGTAGAATAGTAAAAGCAACTACGTTATTTTCACGGGATATAAAAAGATTAACCACCCTTTCATGGTTGGCTACTATCTCGCCATTTTAGTCGCCGAGTAAAAATTGGCTTTATAAACATACAGCCAATTCTTACTCGGCGACTAAAACGCGAGATAGTAGCCAACCATGAAAGGTCTTTAAAATTAGTGTTTTCATAAATCTGAGACTACTTTTCTGTATAAATAACACACAAAGTTTAGTTTGAGCTCATTTTTAAGTCATAAGACGAAAGCAAATAGTTGCAACATTCTCGGTTTTTAATGCAACTCTATCAGTAAAATCTTTAAAATTATTTATAAATAGGGCTGTGTCTTACCTATATCTAAAGCTGTTTCTTACCAACATAACATTCAGTTCATGTAGAGTTTAAGTTTAAAAATATCCTTGATTATGCGCAAAAAGAGCAAAACTTAACATTTGGATTTATATCAATACGTCGTTAGATCGAAATTAAATAACGGGTTTTTCTTATATTTCACAAAAGGAAAAATTTAATATTTTATTGCAATTTATTCATATGTATACGATATATCAAAATGGTACAAATTTTTAACAAATTATTTATAATTGTGTTGGAATGGAATAGGTATAAAAATCTACAATTTTTCTTAATTTTAATAAAGAATCCACAAAGAAATGAAATTCATTAAAAAGCTTCTCACATAGTATTGTCGCTGACACATTTCTGAAATGGCAAAAATATATATTGAATGAAAAATGTAAAAGCTTAAAAGACAAAAATGATTGCATAATGATGCATTTTTTCATCAGTATACAAACATTGAATTTGAATAATTTAAATTTCATGCAACCCTCGCAGTTAAAATAAAAAAAAAAGACAATTTTCCGGTCCAAAAACGATCAATTTGAAATAGGTATAACTTCTTAAAAAATTACAATTTTCATTTTTTAGGCTAAAGGCTCTACATGAATGTCAAGCAGACAATATTTGACCTGCACATGAAGACCGCCGAGTGTACAATTTTAAACTTAACTTTGATGGCATTTGTCAACTACTCTTTATCCAAATGTAAAATTTACCGCCTTTTATACTTCGCCTTTTTTATCAAAATGTGTCAATAAAAACTATATTTTCATGTTTCCATAAGTATATTTCGGTGTATTAAACATTTTGATAAAAAAGCGAAGTAAAGAAAGGCGGTAAATTTTACATTTGGATACTTTTTGCTTCGGGATATTGTCCTGTTTTGTTAGTTTTTGGACTAATAATCAAAAACTACTCTTTAGCTTAACTTTACTTAACACTCACCCTTGCCACCAATATTTCTGCGGTCTAATCTTCTTTAGCGGTATTTCCACAGCTTTTATCAACAAATGCTTAACCTTCTGCACATTGTCCCCAAAAGTTTTAAACACATCTTGAATGCTAAAAGATTCACAATTCACGCACCAACAGTTATAGTCCGTAGCTATGGCCACCGCACCAAAAAGTAATCCCACTTTCTTCGCTAAAACGACCTCAGGACACGTCAACTATTGTGCTGTCGCCAGCAGTAGTTTGCATGTGCAATGTGTTCATTGAATGCTGAAAGATTTGTATTATTTTTAATATATATTTTTATTATATTATATTTACCTTTTCGTCCAATTGTGATTTGTTTACAAATGCACATGCAGAAATGTCAAACTTTTATAGCAAGAATGACATATATCCATCTCGCTCATTATGGCAAAAAATCTGTGAATTTAATAAGATAAGTTCAAGAAAAATCACATGGAAATTGGGCTTAATTATAACAACAAGCTTGGCTGATTTCGTAAAATTTTACGTAACAGCACGAATGCCTAGGTTCGAGTCCCAGTGGACGCGGGACAAAAAAAGTTTTTTTTTAAATAAAATTGAATTACAAATTCAATGCATCCGAAGAAGCACATCTGACGTGCTCCCCTTGGAAGCTGCTTCCAAATTTCCCGTTGGGAAATAAGTCAACAAAAATATTAACGGGGAAGTGTGTGGGTAATAAAAATCATATAAAAAGTACATAGTATGCATTATGTGTGGCGCTGCACTGCAATGACGTGAAAAAACAACCAATGATAAAAAATGTTTCCCCAAGACCAAGACACAACAATTTTTTTTTTTTTTTCATTTCCCTCTTGTAGAAAGGGCCCAACGAGAAATTTGGGGCACACCGTTACAATCCAAATTAGGTTGTCGTTGGGTTTCCAAACTTGGTCCTAACGTCTGGTTAGGCAAAACCAATGAGGACCTAATTTACGCCTAACGACATTTTCTAGTCGGGATCTATATATAAATACGGTCTAAACGGTTACACCACTTTTTCACAGCCATAGCACAACATAATCGCTCAATTTTTTTTTGTTGGAAAGAAGAGAAGGGGGACATGTATGCTTTTTTTCAACAGTAGGCGGTGCCACGTCCATAAATAGGAAAACCGTTTCCACGGCTAAGCTAATGGACTGATTTTGATGAAATTTTGTTTGAAGATAGATTGAATCCTATGAAAGATTACTAAAAACTCTGATTTTTGAAAGTATAAACTATCGAATAAGCCAAAAAAAAATCGATTTTTTGAAAGTTTCACACTGGTATAGCCCCTTAAAAAAATGTATTTATTCTCAAGATTCAATCTTTTTACATACCAAATTTCATCAAAATCGATGTAGTGACACAACCGTGATACCGTTTCTTCCCATTTGGAGATATGCCACGCCTCTTACAGGAAAATACGTCGTTACTACTAAACTAACGGACCGATTTTAAAGAAATTTTGTAAGGATATAGACTGAACCCTAAAAAAAATTTCTAAAAACTAAAATTTTTTCAAGAGGCGTGGTAGCACCTTTTAACAGGAAAAAGCGTTTTCACTACTAAACTAACGTGCCGATTTTGATGCAATTTGTTACAGAGATAGATTGAACCTTGAGGAAATCTACTTATTTGTTTTAATGTGGACGGTACCAACCCCTAGTAGGAAAATATGTTTTCACAGTTGAGCTAATGAACCGCTTTTGATGAAAATTGGTTTGAACATAGATTGCGCCTTAAGGAAGAGAAAGAGATAGCGGTGGCGATATAGCAACATGATACTATGACTTAAATTTTTGGAGCGATGACAAAAAATAACTCTTTCCAGCTCAGTTTTTTAATATTAAAAAGTATATTTTCTTACTTTTATGCGTGCTTCGTTAAAAAATACTTTTTTGACTTGACCCTATCCGATCTTTCATATAATCGAATACACAGAGTTGAGACATACAGTACCGCTCAAATGCTTTGCAACTGAAATTACTTTTGAAGAAACATCAAAATATTTCAGTGAAACAATAACTTTGAATTTAATTTTTTCACTTATTGCTGATTTTTTACCAAAAACAAAACAAACATTTAAACACGGGGGTCGGAATGTGATGGTGTGGCATTGTTTCTCGGGGGATGGAGTGGGATCTATTAAGCGCAATGAAGGTACGATGACGGCAGCTGGCTACAATAATATTTTAAGCAATGTTATTCTCATATTTGCTGAGTGGAACAAGCCACTTTTTTGGACAATTCAACATGACAATGATCGAAATCTTAGTTCAAGGCTTTTAATAGATTGGCTTGTGGAAAAAAGAGTTGATATCATGTCATGGCCAGTGCAGTCTTCCAATCTCAACCCGATTGAGAGCATGTGCATGGTGGTAAAACGCATAATTGGTAAGAAAATGTTGAAAAGTGGTAATGACCTATTCCCTTCGATAGAAAAAGATTGGAACGCTATTTTACCTTATTAATAAACGAACTTATAAATCAATGTCCAGAAGATGTCATGCAGTCATCAGAAAATGTATTATGTATTTTTGCTTAGTATTATCATCAGTTGCGCATGTTTTGAGCCCTTGAATTTTCGCTTTTTTTGTTTACCTTAAGTTTTTGTTGTTGTTAGGCAACGGAATAAAATTTTTGTTTTTGGTAAAAAATCAGCAATAAGTGAAGTAACTAAAAGTAACTTAAAATTAAATTCAAAGTTATTGTTTCACTGAAATAATTTGATTGTTTCTTCAAAAGTAATTTCAGTTGCAAAGCATTTGAGCGGGACTGTATAACAGTTTCTCAATCTTTGTTTGTGAGATAGTGAGGATTATCTTTACATAAATAGGCAGTTGCAAAACGACTCCATCCTTTTTTAACTGCCATGACACCACATAATCGCTAAGGTTTTTGTTGTTGTTGTAAAGTTTATGAAGAGGAGCAGTGCAGAATGTGATTTTTTTTTTTAATAGCAGGTGAAGCCTTCAACAGGAAAATACTTTCCACAGTTAAACAAGTGGACTGATGTTGATGAAATTTAGTTTGGATATAGAATGTGCCCTAAGAAAAGGTATTTAAATCCTTATATTCTTTAAGGTGGCGTTGAATCACCCCTAATGAGAAAAAGCGGCATCACGGCTGTGCCACTACACCAATTTTGATGAAATTTGGTATGCAGATAGATTGAATCTTGAGTAAATATATTTTTTTGAGTAGGCGGTACCACGCCCCTAACAGGTAAAACGTTTTACTACTAAGCTAATGGACCGATTTTGATGAAATTTGATACAGAAACTGATTGAACCCTGAGGAAACGTATGTGTTTTAAAGTGGTGGTTGCCACCCCTTCAATAGGAAAATATGTTTTCACAACTTAACTAATGGACCAATCTTGATGAAATTTGGTTTGGAGATAGATTGAAGCTTTTGTTTTTATGTGAGTGGTGCCACGCTCTTAACAGGAAAATATGTTTTCTTTGCAAAACTAATTGACTGATTTTGTTGAAATTTGATATGGAGATATGTATATTGCACTCTAAGAAGGTATAGATATAGAGATTGCTTACGTGCAACGCAAACTAGTGTACATCGTGCATATCTGCCTCACTTTTGCTATTCACCGCAAGGTGCACCTTTAAGCCCAATTTCCATGTGATCTTATCTTATCAAATATCAGGGAGGACATCACATGCTATGAAGATAGCAAATGTATGCTATTCACTCTCGCTTTCTCCAAGCGCATTAGGTTCTGTTCGCATGCTTTTTCTTTCTTACAAAAATTTGATATGATATCCCTGATATGGGATATGATAAGATAAGAAAAGATCACATGGAAATTGGGCTTTACTCGTTGTGGCTGCGCTGAATTCCAAAAGCCAACCGGATACAGCAATAACGAGCAAAAACGCGCAAAGTTCAATCGTTTACTTTTACTCGATTAACGAAGTCAGCGAACCCTCCCGCGTACGCGCAGTGAAAAATTAACAAATAACATAAAATCTCATTTAAATAATTATACGAACAATTAACAATTTTCACATAAAACACTTTACGGTTTAAACACAAATCACTCAATATTAACAAAGTGACAGAAAACAGTGTGTAAACTAAAAATCATAAGACGTCATTGGATGTCAAGCTTCATAGACGTAATGAAAAAATATACTTTGAATGGTTCTCAAAAATTACTTCCTCAGGAAGATTGATCAATTTTCATTCGACGCAACCAATGCAACAAAAGATAAATACAGCTAGGAACCTTATATACAAAGTACTATCACTTACCGACACAATATTCTTAGACAAAAACATCAACAAGATTAGGACAATACTTATAAACAATGACTTTCCAATACAAATAATTAAGAAACTTATTGACAGTGAAACAAACATATATAAAAAATCCTCAACAAATAATAAATACAAAACAGTCTGGCAACACCAAAGAAAAAACATTTTACAGCATCACCTACATACCTAGGCTTACCAGCGGCGATTGCATTCGTAATGTGGTGAGAGCAGAAAACGCTGCAATAGCGTATAAATCCAATAAGACTTTCACCAACATTTTTACAAGAACCAAAACAAAAATTGATGACAAAGAAAAAAGCAACGTAATATACGAAATAACATGTAAGGGCGGCAAAAACGAAAAATGCGGAAAAGTATACATCGGAACAACAAAAAGAGCACTACAAACAAGAATGACAGAACATATGCGAGACATAAAAAACAAAACAAGATCAACAGCGATTGCACAACATATATTGGAGACAGGTCACACAGCTGATTTGGATGATGTAAAGATTTTGGACATAGAGAGGAAATACAACAAACGATTGACACTGGAAAGTCTGCGTATACAACAAAAAGGAGAGGAGACATTAAATTACATAGAAGATACCGACAACATAAATAACAACTATTCAGTAGCTTTAAGTAGTTCACGTCAAATTAGTTCTAGTGGTTTTTAAATGTAAAATGTTCAATGTTAAAAAGTCTTATGTGTTAAAATAAGTTTTATATAATGTGATTAAATTTTGTTAAATGTAAGTGTTAACTTTAAAAATTGTGAATGCAATATTTCTAATTAATTTTGAAAAATTATTTTGTTTGTGTTCTTTAAGATAAAACCCTCTGAAGATGTCGCCAAAAAAGTGACGAAACGTCAGGGCAAAGTTTAATAATAAATGTTAATTTAATTATTTGAAACTTACAATTACTGGTCAAAAACCTCATAGTTTTATTCAAGAAATTAAAGATTGACCCAAATCAAAATAACATAAAAATCATAAGGTTAACAAATCACAGTGCCATTGAACTTTAGTGATTTAAAACACTTAATTTAATTTTAAATTAATTTATTGAAACAAAAAAAGGAATTCAAAAATCTCTACTGTACTAAAGTTTTTATGTACAATCGCCTCACTCATTAATCTCGAAACAACTGGCTGTCGATCTGCTGATTCTGAAAAACGTTAACTTGTAACGGCGAGCTGTCGTTATTCTGCGTACGTATGTATGTGCATTATGTTGAACAATTGTATATACGTAAGTATGTACGATGCACCGTTTACATATTCTTAAAATAAGTGTTGTCACTGCAAACTAATTTTGAGCGTTGCTACACTACTCCCCCTCTAGTCGGAAGGTGCTTGAGTGCGCCAGTTAACCACTCTACCAGCGCGGGTTCTGTACGGACTAGTGACCAATGCTGATGGCATACCGCTGGAAACATCTGTGATATCTTCAGGTGCGATGAAAGCTGCCTTCAGACGATCGATGGAAATCTTCTGCACTTTGCCATTTACATTGACCTTAAAGTATTTCTGCTGACGCTGTTCCACTTTATACGGTCCATTATATGGCGGCTGCAGAGGTTTGCGTACTGCATCTATACGAACAAAAACATGGCTGCATGTTGATAGTGCTGGCTGAACAAAAAATGTATTTGATGAACTGTGGTGAACATTGTCCCCTAGTTGAAATTTTTTCAAAGTCATGGACAGTTTTCGAACGAAGTCGATATCGTTTATATTTTCCTGTCGAGATACGAAAAATTGCCCAGGTATTTTAAGTGTCTTGCCATATAGCATTTCAGCTGGCGTTGCGTTGATGTTTTCTTTGCAAGCGACTCGGAGACCGAGCAAAATAAATGGCAATTCTTCTGACCAGTTTGCTGTCATCTTCGCTTTAAAAGCAGCCTTAAGTGAACGATGCCAACGCTCCACCATTCCATTCGCTTGCGGTTGGTAGGCAGTAGTTCGCAAATGATGCACACCTAGCATGTGGTTTAGTTGTTTGAATAAATTGGATTCAAACTGTCGCCCTCTGTCCGAAGTGATACGGGACGGAACGCCGTAGCGTGATATCCAGCTGAATATAAACGCTTTTGCTATGGTATCTGCTGTTATGTCGCTGATGGGAATCGCTTCCGGCCAACGCGTCGCTCTATCAATGATGGTAAGCAAGTATGTAAAACCATTCGACGGCGGTAATGGACCCACTAAGTCAATGTGGAGATGGTCAAAACGTTCTGTTGTTTCATCATACCCCTGCAATGGTGCTCTGTTGTGTCGTTGAATTTTTGCTTTCTGACAAGCGATGCAGTGTCTCACATACTGTGTGACGTCTTTCCTCATATTGGGCCATACAAATCTTTCTTGAATAAGCTTGGTTGTTGCTCGGGTACCCAAATGTGCCAGCCCATGAATTTTTGCTAGAATAATATTTCGAAAACTCTTAGTAATGAAAGGTCTTACGTACATACCTGACATATCGCATATGATACTGGTCGGTGAATCTGCATTTTTTACGGCTTTTAAAACAAGTGAGGTTTGATTGTTGCTCAGTAATGAATTCAGTTCTGGGTCAGCTTTTTGATCTGCTTCTAGCTGGTCAAAATCAATATTTTTTTTTCAGTGGATACCCCTTCTATTCTAGATAGCAAATCTGGTACAATATTCTCTTTACCAGCAACGTGACGAATATCTGTGGAGAATTGGCTGATAAAATCTAACTGACGGGCTTGTCTAGGAGACGCTTTGTCTGCCTTCTGGCGAAAAGCAAAGATCAATGGCTTATGATCAGAATATATGGCAAAGTCTCGTCCTTCCAGTAATTGGCGAAAATAGCGGATAGCTTCGTATATGGCCAATAGCTCACGATCGTACGTTGAATATTTTTGCTGTGAACTAGTAAGCTTTTTTGAAAAAAATGCTAGCGGTTTAGTCTCCGCGTTTATCGTTTGTTGCAAAACGGCACCGATGGCAAAATCTGATGCGTCTACCGCTATAGAAATGACAGCATCTGTTGATGACTGCCGTTTTTTTGCTGGTTGGTCATCAAACAAGTCTTTAAATTCTCTTAAAAGAGACGAAAATTGATTATTTTGATCTATAATTGTTACCTGAGGTGCATTAGAATGATGAATTTTTCCAATCCGGGATAACTCAGTTGAGTTATCGATGAGTTTTCGGTGGCGTAAATCAACCGATAAATTATAAAAATTGAGAAAATCTGCACCAATTATAGAAACTTGAACATCTGCTATGGTGAAGTACCACGGAAAATTTCGTCGCAGACCTAGCGATGGAACAAGGCGTTCCTGCCCATATGCGTTGATAAGCGATCCATTAGCTGCATAAAGTTTCAGTCTATTTGACTCGTTGTTAAATAGACAGGACGAGCGCTTCATCGGTGGAATAATTGACACGTCTGCGCCAGTGTCTATGAGAAAATTTCGTCCGGTTGCTTCATCGTAAATAAAAAGGCGAGCAGAAGTAGCGCCAAGCTCGACCGCCTTTGCATGAGCTCGGCTTTTTAGTTTCTCGACTGGAATGAACAGGGTGGTCGACATTTTGTAGCTTGCGCTTTAAACCTTTCATGATACCAGCATTCACCCTTACTATTGGTACGACATTTTGATGCATTTCTTTGCATACTAGTTGAACGGGAATTTGAAAAATTTCGAGTACGACGATTTGTTCGTTCTAGCTGTTGAAAACGATTGCAAATTTCATTCATTTGCGCAGTCAGCTTTTCGAGCACAGACTCGTCGACTTCACGTGAGTGTCGATTGTGTGACGAACTTGCGGCTGTCACTGACACTAAGTTTGTTGTTTCCACAATGCCATCCGCCATCTTTGCAAGTTTGTCGAGAGACTCATCGCTCCAAGGTGACAAAATTTGTTGCAATGTCATCGGTAAGCAACCCAGCCATAGCGTTGCAAGAAATTTGCTATCAATCGTTTCGCCTGCAAGATTTCGCATCTCCTCTAACAGTCGTGATGGTTTTTTATCGCCCAGTTCCATCTGCGAAAGCAACCTTTTAATTCTGCCCTGGTCACTAGGCGTAAATTCCTGAATAAGCTTTTGTTTAAGGGCCAAATATTTTCCCGTTGCTGGAGGGTTACGCAAAAATGTTCTAACCTTCTCCGCTACCGTTTGGTTTAGTTGTGAAACGACTGCGTGATACATGGAGGAGTCCGAAGTAATGCGATTTACAACAAATTGTGACTCAATTAAAAAAAACCACAGTTCTGGATCAGATGTAAAAAAATCTTGCGCTTTGACACGTGATGCATTATAAATGTAATTGGGATCCTCAGTTGGCTGCGCTGCGGCATTATTATTTGCACTGGTCAGTTGACCATCGTTACCATCGCCTTGTGCGTTGTGCTCTTCGTTCGTTTTTGTATCTACCATTGCTCTTGTTAAAATGCTAAATTTTTAGGCATTTACGTGAAACGCGAAATTATTCTTTTTCGGGGTCACCAATTTAGTGATTTAAAACACTTAATTTAATTTTAAATTAATTTATTGAAACAAAAAAAGGAATTCAAAAATTTCTACTGTACTAAAGTTTTTATGTACAATCGCCTCACTCAGTAATCTCGAAACAACTGGCTGTCGATCTGCTGATTCTGAAAAACGTTAACTTGTAACGGCGAGCTGTCGTTATTCTGCGTACGTATGTATGTGCATTATGTTGAACAATTGTATATACGTAAGTATGTACGATGCACCGATTACATATTCTTAAAATAAGTGTTGTCACTGCAAACTAATTTTGAGCGTTGCTACAGAACAATTTATATATCAAAAAATACAATACAGTGAAAGAATAAAACATTTAACATTTAACGTTGAATTTAACAATAAACATTCAACAAGTTTACATACCACAGTGCACAAAAAATCCACAACTTTTACAACATAAATTCAAAAGTACAAAAAGACATTTAACATCAACCAACAATCCACACATAATTTTATCTTCAACAAGCAACCATTTCAACATAAATTGCACCATAAAAACACAAACAGCAACTCAACGTTGGACAACAATAAGAACACCAGAAAACAGCACATAATTTCACGTATAGTATAAATAAAATTGTTGTATTTATATTAAACTATACACCCATATATTGAATTTTTATTATAATAGTTATTCATAATATATTATAATAAACCCTTGCTAAAAATTGAATTTAGTGAGTCCACCTTTTTTCCACCCTCCCATCTAATCAGGGATAGCGCAATATTTTGGCATAATTTTTATTATTAAAAGTGATGGCAAAAAATAGCTCTTTTTCATATCAGTTTTTTAATACCAAAAACATTTTTAATGGTTGAATTTCAACCACTGGGCGAACTCTAGTATTTATATAAATATTAAGATCATTATGAAAAATTGCCCAAGTGAACCATAATGGAAAAATATATAACGTTCGCAATGTCACGTATCGAATGATATTATGCCTTGTAAGAAAAAAAATAAATAAGATTTTTCAATCGAACGAAATCTAATAAAAAGTTATATTATTTTATAACATTTTAAAATTAGTCGCATTAAAAAAAATGTTGGCAGGTTTCACTGACTTCTGCTTTTCTATAGATGGCCATGAAAAACACTTCCGTTTTCCATCACGTTCGAATTGCTTTTTTATTGCCTCTATCTTGGAACCAGTATTACGTCTGGCATCAACTTTGCCACTAAATACAGTGCTACCAGACGGCTATTCTTTAAAGTTACAGAAGAAAATAAGTGTTTTACTATGACTCTTACTCAGTACTGCCAGGTCTGTAGGGCGGAAAATCCGTAATTGACAGAATAAACGGAGGGAAGAAGCGTTCGAAAATCCGTCAAAACCAGAATTTAGAAATTCTTCAATTATTGATTTTTAAAAACGTATTTATTTAACGCAATTTAAATATACATAGATGATGTATGCTTTTAAAAATATAAAATCTTTATTATTCAATTTTAAGGAGGTTTTTTGACCAATGTTTTATAATTGCACTTAAAAGTTCATCAAGTCAATTTTTCACCCAACTTTTCGTCTCTTTTCTGGCGACTTCTTCAGGGGTATATAGTATCTATATATTAATACGTGAACATCGAATCTTGTGGTACATTTTTTTAGTATTTACTAAAAAGAGAGGGGAATGAAACTTATATCATTAGAAAGGTACTGTTCCATAGATGTGCAGAAAAAAAAAATCAGGTGAATAAGTTGCCGTTAAGGCAGGTAAAATAAAGTGAACATATTTACATGATTTCCCCATACAATCTATATATTAATACGTGAACATCGAATCTTGTGGTACACTTTTTTAGTATTTACTATAAAGAGAGGGGAATGAAAATATTATCATTGGAAATGTACTATTCCATAGATGTGCAGAAAAAAAAATCAGGTGTATAAGTTGCCGTTAAGGCAGGTAAAATAAAGTGAACATATTTACTTGATTTTCCCATACAAAACGCATTGAACCTAATTGAAAAAAAAAACGATGTCACGGCTGAAATGCTTCACCAATTTTCATGAAATTTGATATGGAGATAAACTTAACCTTCAGTAAAGATATTTGTTTAGAGTGGGCGGTGCCACGCCCTAACAAGAAAAATCGTCTCCACGGCTAAGCTAATGGACCGATTTTGATGAAATTTAGATTAGATATAGATTGAACCCTTAAAAACATTTCTGAAAATTCTATGTTCTTTTGGTGGGCGTGGTACTGCTCCGAACAGGAAAGTCGTTTTTATTGTTAAGCTAATGGACCGATTTTTATGGAATTTGGTACAGAGGTAGATTAAATCTAGAGAAAAGGTATTCGGTCTAAAGTGGACGGTGCCACGCCCCCAATAGGAAAATATGTTTTCACAGCGAAACTAATGGACTGATTTTGGTGAAATTCCATATTGAGATAGATTGCACCCTAAGGAAGAGTAAGAGGTAGGGATAAACAACATGATACAAAAATAGCTCTTTCCAGTTTAGTTTTTCAATACTGAAAAGTATTTTTTTTTACTTTTATGCCCGCATCATTAGAAAATATCTTTATAATTAGAGCCAGCTGATCTTCATTAAATGAGTATTATAACTAAATACTTTTGTAAAACGGTGCTGTAAAGAGCCGTCCATTAATTTCGCATACATATTATGTATTTACAACTTTGAAAGTTTATAAGGAATAAAATAAAATAGTGATTCCATTATCTGGGATGCGCTCGGTCCCAACTATCACGGATAATCGAAGTTCAACTGATTTATTTTGAGTTACAGTTTGCGATTTAACTTATTTTTGTTTAAAAATAAACGAAAAATATAGTTGTGTTGTGCCTTGCATAAGAACGATATCGGGTCGGACTGAACGGTAAAGGGATAAGGGGACAATTTATGAGTCAAAATCAAATAGACCGCTTAATAGAAATAATGTAGCACTAATAGAATGTTGTTTTATGCTCAAATGTAAATTAAATGTATGAGGTGAAGTGAGGTGAGGTGAGGTGAGGTGAGGTGAGGTGAGGTTGATCATAATCAATGAAAAAAATTCTTCTAAGATTAAAATTTAGTGCTAACGGTCGAATTTCGACCTCAGGCGATACTAGTATTTATTAATCTTAAAAAACACAAGAAAAAAAAAATTTTTACATTATAGAGTAACATATAAATTGCTAATGTCAATTAAAATATATAAACATTACAAGAAAATTATTTTTTAACAATAAACAAACTTACAAACTTCAAAATTAACACATTTAAAACAATCTTTAGTTATGAATTTTAATTTAAAAAACAATTTTTAATGAGCACTATTAATTGTGACTATTGTACGTCCACGGTTTAAAGACAACTGCATAGTTATTATTTATGTTGTCTGTGTCTTCTTTAAAATTTATTGCCTTATCCCCTTTTTCTTGTATTCGTAGACTCTCAAGCGTTAGTCTTTTGTTGTGGTTGTTTTCTATGTCTAATATTTTCACATCTTCCAGGTCAGCTGTGTTATTTGTGTCCAATATGTGTTGTGCTATTGCAGTTGTTGTCTTTTTGTTCTTTATGTCTCGTTTGTGTTCTGTCACTCTAACTTCTAGCGCTCGTTTAGTTGTACCGATATAAATTTTTCCGCACTCTTCGTCTTTGTCCCCTGTACAAGTTATTTGGTACACAACGTTGTTTTTGTTTATGTTGTCAACCTTAGATTTTGTGTTTGTGAAGATGCTGCTGAGAGTCTTATTAGATCTGTATGCGAAAATAGTGTCTTTCGCTCTCACAAATGTTCGTATGTATTTGTCATTTGTTAATTTTGGCATATATGTGATACCGTAGTATTTTTTGTTATCAGTGTTGACGGGTCGATTTTTTTGGTTTGTGGTTTGGGTATTATAGTTTTTTTTAGTGTTTTTCTTTTTATAAGACTATTTATTAAATTTATTGGGTAGTCGTTGTGTTTTAGTATTGTCTTTATTTTTTGGATGTTTTTGTCCAAGAATTGTGAGTCAGTTAGTGTATGTACTTTGGAAATTAGGTTAGTAGCAGTGCTAATTTTATATTGTTGTGGTTGTGTCGAGTGAAAATTGATCATTCTTCCTGAAGATGTGATCTTAGTGAACCATTCAAAAAAGATATTGTCATGCCGTCTGTAAAGTTTAACGTCTAAATATGAAATGCTTTTTTCCCGTTCGATTTCAATAGTAAACTGTATCTTATTGTGGTAACTGTTGAGTGTTTTAAGAATTACGTCCATGTCTTTTCTTTTAATTATTGCTAATATGTCATCTACATACTTGCATAGAAAATCAATCTTTATATTAGCCTCGTCAAGTTGTTTTATTGTTTCGTCAAGTAATTTGTCTAGAATTATGTCGGCTATTGTCGGTGACAAAGGGTTGCCCATAGGAATACCATATACTTGATGGTACACTGTGTTGTCGAATTTAAAATAATTGTTATCCTAAAGACAGAATTCTAAAATGTTTAGAAATTGCCGTCGTGGTGTCTTCGTCAAGTGCTTAATATTGTCCCATTGTCCCATAATATTTTTAATTGCTAAGTGTATCGGAATATTTGTGAATAAAGATACCACGTCAAATGATACTATTATGTCATCTTCTGCTAATTTGAATTTGTCTAGTTTTTGTGTCAGTTCTATTGCGTTTTTTATGTTGTATTTGTCTGAAATCAGGTTTCGTAAAATGCTACCGATGTGTTTTGAGAGGTTGTAACATGGAACATTAACTGAAGAAGAGATAGGCCGTAGGGGAACGTCAGTCTTATGAATTTTTGGTGGATCATATAATCTTGGTGCTATAGCGGATGGACTTATAAGTCCAAGAAGAATTTTTACGAGCATATAAAATTAAAATATTCAAAAGAGACATGCATCATAATGAAGAACTATTGTAACTTGAAACGGAGACTAGCCAAAAAAAAAGGACAACTGCGATTTTGACTGATCTGCAAGGAATATGGCTTTGTACCAAAACACATTAAAAACACGACGTGCAGAGCTAATCAGAATTTCAAAGCAGATACAGTCAACAAACAATACCTAAAGACTGAGGAAATTTTTCACCAAAAACTAATAAATTTGGAAATAAAACAAGTCAACATAAACATAAAAAACACAAATAACTATATACTACACACAGAACTCCAAATGAAATCTACACTTAACAACAGCGATTATGACGACTTCATAGTGCGACAAGTGCACGTATACAAACACATTACTGAAAACACGAAAAAAGCGCATGACAAAAAAATCGAAGAGCTCAAGCATAGACATATAAAAAAATTTGGATTTACACTGAACGAGAATTGGTTTGAAAAAAAGACAAACATTGACTTCCCAGAGGACAGCAGATGGATCCTTTCACTTGGGAGAAAATTTACTTTGCCGGTCACAAAAACAAATTTTTCACCGATCCATACCATTGCGGATTTTGAACAGTACATTCAAACGATAGACGACGACAAAGAGAAAGCAGTTGCCAGATCGGTGGTATCAAATAAATTTATATCTTTTAAAAACAGGATAAATAACACAACAAAGGAAAAATTTATATTGAAAACTTATAAGCAGACCAAAAAATTTATTGACAGACATAAAGATGAAATTATCATAACGCAGGCGGACAAGGGTAACAAAATCGTAGTATTATACAAACAAGAGTATTTAGACAAAATGAACAAACTACTGGAAGACAGAAAAACATACAAAACGACGAGAAATGACCCAACAAAAGAACTTTTAAGAAAAAACAATAATATAGTAAACGATTTATATAAACAGAAACATATTGACAGTTACCTGAAATATAGACTAATAAGTCCATCCGCTATAGCACCATGATTATATGGTCTACCAAAAATTCATAAGACTGACGTTCCCCTACGACCTATCTCTTCTTCAGTTAATGTTACAACCTCTAAAAACACATCGGTAGCATTTTACGACACCTGATTTCAGACAAATACAACATAAAAAATGCAATAGAACTGACACAAAAACTAGACAAATTCAAATTAGCAGAAGATGACATAATAGTATCATTTGACGTGGTATCTTTATTCACAAATATTCCGATACACTTAGCAATTAAATATATTATGGGACAATGGGACAATATTAAGCATTTGACGAAGATACCACGACGGCAATTTCTAAACATTTTAGAATTCTGTCTTAAGGACAACAATTATTTTAAATTCGACAACACAGTGTACCATCAAGTATATGGTATGCCTATGGGCAACCCTTTGTCACCGACAATAGCCGACATAATTCTAGACAAATTATTTGACGAAACAATAAAACAACTTGACAAGGCTAATATAAAGATTGGTTTTCTATGCAAATATGTAGATGACATATCAGCAATAATTAAAAGAAAAGACATGGACGTAATTCTTAAAACACTCAACAGTTACCACAATAAGATACAGTTTACTATTGAAATCGAACGGGAAAAAAGCATTTCATATTTAGACGTTAAACTTTACAGACGACATGACAATATCTTTTTTGAATGGTTCACTAAGATCACATCTTCAGGAAGAATGATCAATTTTCACTCGACACAACCACTACAATATAAAATTAGCACTGCAACTAACCTAATTTCCAAAGTACATACACTAACTGACTCACAATTCTTGGACAGAAACATCCAAAAAATAAAGACAATACTAAAACACAACGACTACCCAATAAATTTAATAAATAGTCTTATAAAAAGAAAAACACTAAAAAACAACTATAATACCCAAACCACAAGCCAAAAAAATCGACCCGACAATACTGACAACAAAAAATACTACGGTATCACATATATGCCAAAATTAACAAATGACAAATACATACGAACATTTGTGAGAGCGAAAGACACTATTTTCGCATACAGCTCTAATAAGACTCTCAGCAGCATCTTCACAAACACAAAATCTAAGGTTGACAACATAAACAAAAACAACGTTGTGTACCAAATAACTTGTACAGGGGACAAAGACGAAGAGTGCGGAAAAATTTATATCGGTACAACTAAACGAGCGCTAGAAGTTAGACTGACAGAACACAAACGAGACATAAAGAACAAAAAGACAACAACTGCAATAGCACAACACATATTGGACACAAATAACACAGCTGACCTGGAAGATGTGAAAATATTAGACATAGAAAACAACCACAACAAAAGACTAACGCTTGAGAGTCTACGAATACAAGAAAAAGGGGATAAGGAAATAAATTTTAAAGAAGACACAGACAACATAAATAATAACTATGCAGTTGTCTTTAAACCGTGGACGTACAATAGTTACAATTAATACTGCTCATTAAAAATTGTTTTTTAAATTAAAATTCATAACTAAAGATTGTTTTAAAAGTGTTAATTTTGAAGTTTGTAAGTTTGTTTATTGTTAAAAAATAATTTTCCTGTAATGTTTATATATTTTAATTGGCATTAGTAATTTATATGTTACTCTATTATGTAAAAAATTTTTTTTTTTCTTGTGTTTTTTAAGATTAATAAATATACTATATACCCCTGAAGAAGTCGCCAGAAAAGCGACGAAACGTTGGGTGAAAAATTGACTTGATGAACTTTTAAGTGCAATTATAAAACATTGGTCAAAAAACCTCCTTAAAATTGAATAATTTTCATAAAATATTGACCCAAAAAGATACAGATAAAATCTTTATTGTTCGTTCTAACCTTCGTCCTCAGAGCCGCTTAACCAGTCCTAATTTTTGTCTTCATATATAGCGTTGTCCATCAAATTTATGTATGGCGTCCAATCAATAACGTTTTTCCTCTTAGGTAGGTTCTTACAATTGCGGCGGACGACTGCTTTTCACTCACTTCAAATTGAAACTACAAACTTATGTATGTTCTTGTAAGAGAATCGTATGGGAAAAGAGAGTGATAAAAAATTTTGCTGAGAAAATCGTGTGGGAAAAGAGAGTGAAAAATCTTAATACATTAGAAATGTAACACTGATCCGACGTAAAAATAGAATAAATTCTAAATCGACTGATACCCATCGGCAGATTACCAGTAGTACGCCGCAATTCTGTTCCATTTCACATGATCAAGTATGTTATAATTTTTGACAGCGTGTATTCGTCGCCGCTTTCCCGACCCCGTCACAATTCTCCATAAGCACACGCGTTTTTAAATGAAATTTCAAATGCTTTGATGCATGCATGCTTTTTATGTGTTTTGCTCTTTTTCTATAAGTCTATTAATATAAAATGTAAAAAAAAAAAATTTTGAAGCATATTAGAAAACCCGTAATAGTCTATCATAATCCGTCATGAGTTTTAAATCCGTTCAGAGATCCGTTCTTGTTTATTATTTCCCCAAAAAATCCGTTCAAAACGGATAATCCGTGACTGAGTCAACTTAATTCATCGGCTCCAAGCTCACTGATGAATCCATTTAGAAATGGACGAAGCTAGAATGGTTAGCTGTTGCCGTATTTTTGTTGCATTGCTACACTATACAGTAAGCACTATGAACAGTAAGCTCAGTAAAATATTTATTTATTAAGCAATACAGTCACAAATAGTTTAGTGGTACCGCTATTGCAAGCCGTGATTTCAAATCAGAACAATCGCTCTTTAAATTCAAATACATTTTGTTTCTCAATTTTTTTTTAATATATCTATTACCAGTTAAACTACTTTCAAGTTCAGTATAAGAAGCTTTGACCTGGGCCATACATTTTTCCAGGCATAAATTTATCTTAATTAACACTCCAAGTGATTTTTTAAATATCTACTCAACTCAACGATTTTTTTTTTGCTCATTAGACCATTATTGACTAAATTTTACAATAGAGAAATTCAATATTTATTCAATGTTTAATATTACATATTTATTTTTACAGCGTATTAATCATTAATTATAATCAAACATTATAATCATAAAGTTTGATATGAGAAACATTAGTTGGAAATGGCGTTTTTAGCATTCTATTCCTCAAAAATTCACTCTCAAAATTTCTAAGGTTGCTTTTGTTGATTTGATCCATACACAAATTCTTTGTGATATTTTGAACACGATGATATGCAAACTTCCACCACTTTTGTACACCAACTTTTGTACTAGGAATTGATTGCTGAATCTGTAAAATAAGTATTGTTAACGGAATATTAAATTACAGAGATAGCCCTAACATCTGCTTAAAAAATACAAAAAAATGTATATTGAAACATTTATTCGAAAATAAAGTGCTTTCAAAACGAGAGTTTTCCTGAGAAATGCGAATAAATAATTTCAAGAAAATTATTTTCGAGAATTTTCCCAAATTGATGTTTGTTTTACTATAACTTTAATTTTACACATAAAAAATTAAATGTTTTATGTATGCATGTATGCATGTGTACAAAACATTTTTAATAAAATAAGTTTTAAAGATGGATTTTGTTTAATCAAAAATAATATTTTGGAAATATTGTTGGCTCCAAGCGTAATATAGTAATAGCCCAAGAGCAGGCTGTAGAAAAGTCGAGTGCATAAGATTACGCAATGCAACCTATGCCAAATGATAGAGCTCGATGAGCCTAAATAGAATATCTAGGGTTGCCTTGCCAAAGCCTGTCCCGATGCCCGAAAAAAAACCCTCTTTTGGCCGACTTTTTTCTTAATAAAAAGTGTATAAGATTACAGCATGAAATTGGTGTCAAATGATAGAGCTCGATGACCCTAAATATAATATATAGGGTTGCCTTGCCATAGCCTGTCCTAAACTAGGGTTGCCTCGAGTTTTTTGGGCCAATTTTTCTTAATAAAAAAGTTTATAAGATTACCGCATGAAATGGATGTCAAATGATAGAGCTCGATGAGCTTAAATAGAATATATAGGGCTGCTTAGTCAAAACCTGTCCTAAACAAGGGTTGTCACCCGTTTTTTGGGGCAATATTTATTAGAAAAAATTATGGTTAAAGATTCCAGCTTCAAATGTATGTCAAATGATAAAGCTCAATGAGCCTAAAGAGAATATATAGGGTTGCCTTGTCGAATCGTATCCTAAACATTAGTTGACACCCGTTTTTGGGGTCAACTTTTCTTAAATGAGTGGCTACCCATGTTTGGGACAAGATTTGACAAGGCAACCCTATATATTCTCTTTAGGCTCATCAAGTTCTATCATTTGACATACATTTGAAGCTGGAATCTTAAACCATACATTTTTTTCTAATAAATGTTGCCCCGAAAAACGGGTGGCAACCCTTATTACGGACAGGCTTTGGCAAGGCAACCCTATATATTATCTTTAGGCTCATCGAACTCTATCATTTGGCAAACATTTGGAGCTGTTATGTACTACAGTTTTAATTAGAAAATCAAAATTGGCTAAAATTCGGTTATTATCGGCCATCGGAACAGGCCTTGGCAAAGCAAGCCTATATATTCTTTTTAGGCTCATCGAGCTCTATCATTTGACACCAATTTCATGCTGTAATCTTACACACTTTTTGTAAAGAAAAATTGGCTCAAGGTAACCCTTATTTAGGATAGGCTTTGGCAAGGCAATCCTAGATATTCTTTTTAGGCTCATCGAGCTCTATCATTTGACATCAATTTCATGCTGTAATCTTATACACTTTTTATTAAGAAAAATTGGCCCAAGAAACGGGTGGCAGTCCTAGTTTAGGACAGGCTTTGGCAAGGCAACCCCATATTTTCATTTCATTTTATCTATGCATTTTTTGATACAATAATTTTATTTTTACAAACGATTTAATTCAAGTATTCATAGTAGCATTTGTATCAAAAAGAGAGTATGGCATTTAATATAAAAGTAAATAATATAGTTCAAAATGCCATTTTAAACATAATTCTAGAATATATAAAGTGTTGTGGGGTAACAACAGGATTTAATTACTAAATTTAGATATACAATTCAATTGGGATGTTTTTCACAAAAATATAAAATAAAAATATAGATAAAAATATAAGAAAAATTACATTTAAGTTGAAGTAAATGAGTGGCAATACAATATGACAATTATCATATAAGCAAAAAAACCATAAAAAACATTACAGTGTAGTTCTCAGCAAAATCTCGATATCTAAATGATTGAAAGAAAGACTTTAACATTTTTTAAAAAAGTGAATAAATTTCTTATAACACGAATACAAAAAGGGAGGCTATTAAACAATTTGCAAGCCAGAAAGGTGTACAATTTACGAAATTGAGTAGTCCGAGCAAAAGGAATTTCAACAACAGAGCGAAAGTTATTACGCAACCAGATCTAAGGTAAAATATTTTTAAAGCTTTAAAATAATAAAGTGCCTTATTGGAAGAATTCATAGCTGCCTGAAAAATTTCATTGAATGTTCTCGACGACTTACATTACATATTTTCCTAATCACGTATTTTTGAAGGATTAAAAGTGGTCGAACCCTATTAATTGCGGCACCACCCCAACAACTTATTCGTTACTGAAGTTTTTATTGGCATATGCCATAGTAAAAATTTATAAGAGTGGAATTAGAACAAAACTTACGTAAACGATAGAAATATCTGATAGTGGACAGCACGTACTGTTTTAAATGAAGGATATGCTCAGTCCAACTCAGTTGATGATCAACGATTACACCAAGATACACAAAGATTTCAAAACAGTTAACGCTACACCTTATGTTTCGGTTAAAGCTGATGTTGGAATTATTATTGGAACATACTTGACTATGCAAGCAGAACCGATTACAACATGTCGAGTGAATGGCGATTCTTGTTCATAATGACTAAGAAACATGAGTTTTGTTTTATTGCTAGCAATTAACTTATGGCTAGCAAACCAGGACCTCAGAACAAAGAGATCATGACTAACGCCAGTTACTAACTCAGGGGAACTGAACGCACTATAGGCGATGGCAAGATCATCTGCAAACGCAGTGACTATGCCTTCAAATGGTAAGGAAAAAGTCGAATTCAAATAAATTAAAAAAAGTATGGGTCCGAGGACTGATCCTTGAGAAACACCCATATTAATGTGTTGAGAGTTGCTGACACTACTAGCTACTTTTACTTTTGGTTTTCTGTCCAATACGATTTAAGCCAACTATGTCTCACAACACGAAAACCAGCGCAAAATAGCTTATAGAGAAGAATCTGATGATCCACCAACGAAAAGAGCAGCACAGCTCATTTTATCATCTATTTCTTTGTGTACAAATGAGTAAAATTCCAAAAGTGTATCTTCCGGTGATAGACCGGTTCTAAATCCGAACTGCATTTTACTAAAAAACTCTTTCCTATTAAGATAGTAAAAAACTCTATTTTTTACAGCCTTTTCAAATATTTTAGAAAAGGAAGAGAGCAGCGAAATAGGTCTGTAATTGTTTTTATCTTTTTTATCACCTTTTTTGTCTAGTGGAATAACTATTGCACATTTCATAGAATCGGGGAAAACACCTGAAGTGATACTGTTGTTAAAAATTTCCTTTAAAACATCAACTATGTTAAGTGATATATTTTTTAAAATACTATTTGTTATCCCATCACTTCCACAAGAGCTTGAATTATTTAGCGATATAATTATTTTGAATAGTTCTGCACCAGTAATTGGATCGAAAAAGAAACTATTTTCGGAACTATTGTTATTTGTAAGCTCATATTTGGCCATAAATATACATGTAGTTGAAGAAGCCTGACCAATTGTAGAAAAAAAATTGTTAAAGCAGTTAGTTACAGCCGTACACCATTTTCACATTTCACCTCATTGCTATCTGCTGTTTTACGATTGGTAATGCTATTGATAATATCCCATTTCTTTTTGATGTTGTTTTGAGCAGCATTTAGCCTATTGAGAAAATAACTACCACGGACATAATCCCCATTTGGGTATGGGGGCTATGTCCGTAAATTTTTCAGACTTATTCCCCATGGGGGTTATGTCCGAAAAATTAAACTCTTTTATGTAAAATTACTGTGGCTAGCAAACTAGGTGTTGGATATATTATATTTTTTATGGGGACTATGGCCGAAAATTTTGCGGTCATAATTCCAACACCAAAAATGGGGATTATGTCCGAATAATTTGCGGACATAATCCCCATTTACGAAATGGGGATTATGTCCGTGGGGGTTATGTCACGGCACCTAACATTTAATGCGCAGTTTATTTTTAAGCTTTATTTTCTTTAAAAGAAATCTATTAATCCATGGCTTAAGATTTAATTCTATTTTACGTTAAGTAAATGTATAACTACAAGCATTTATATGTATTGTTAAACTGTTAAGAAAGTTTAAAAATGCATTTGAAACATTTTCTTCAGAGTAAACTCTCGACCAATCTTTAAATCGTAATTTTTTATTTAACAGATCATAATCAATTCTGGTAGTCTGATTTAAAAATTTACAGTGATTGGATGCCACACTTGAAATATTTATAAGTTGCATGCCAGTCATTGAATGGTTTGTTATCTGCATATCCAGAATTAAGCCAGTACAACAGTTATTTAAAATGCTGTCAAAACGACAAAAAAACATGATCGACGCTTGAACCTGAAGTTGCTCGAGTTGGTACATTTATAAATGAGGTGAGGCCGTAACACGCCATAAGCTCCAAATATTTATCGACTATAACGCATGTACGTAGAATATCTATACTTAGATCACCAATAATTGTAAGATTTATAGATTTTTCATTCTTTAAAAGGTTAGAGAACTCTTCCAAAAAAGAATGAATAGGTTCCAAATGTAGTCTATATGCACAGATAAAGCTTAATTGTGAATTATTTAAACTAATTGTAACTTTCAAAACGTCAGCGCTTGACAGGTTTTTTTTTTTTTATTTTTATTTTTTTTTATACATAATTTATAATACTTACTTACTTACTTACTTAGATGGCCATAACAACCCGTTGTCAGGTTACGGCCGACCTCATTAGCTCTCGCCAGGCGCCTCTGTTTTGCGCGCGCCTTCTACAATCATTAATGCCAAGCGCGGTTAGGGCTTCCTCAGCTTGGTCTATCCACCGGAGGCATGGTCTCCCTCTTCGTCGTTGACCGGGGACCTTCCCTTCGAATACCTTTTGCTTACTGAGACCGTAGTAGCACCTATTAGCAATTGTTATTCTCCGCTTAATCTCCAGACTGACATCATTGTTGCTGGTTACGGCAGTGCCAAGGTAAATGAATTCCTTGACAGCTTCTAATTTACAGTTGCCCGTTGTAACATGAGAGTCTAGATCCCGTGCTCTCTTGTTGTTGTTAGTAGACATCATGTATTTCGTCTTGCCCTCGTTTACCGTCAAACCCACTTTGGCTGATTCCTTTTCAATAGCAGTGAAAGCAGCAGTAACATCTCTCTTACTCCGACCGATAATATCAATATCATCAGCGTACGCAAGGAGCTGAACACCTTTGAAGAAAATGGTGCCATTATGATGCACACCGGCTTTTCGTACGATCCCCTCCATAATGAAATTGAAGAGATCGCACGAGAGCGGGTCGCCTTGTCTGAAACCTCGCTCGGTATTAAAAGTTCCGGAGAGGTCATTCCCTACCTTGACGGAGCTACACGTATTGCTCAACGTCATCCTGCAGAGCTTTATCAACTTTGCAGGTATACCGAACTCAGACATTGTTGCGTATAGGCAATCCCGCACTGGGCTATCGAACGCAGCTTTATAATCGACGAAGAGATGGTGAGTGTCGATTTGATTTTCATGGGTTTTCTCCAGGATTTGGCGTAGTGTAAAAATCTGGTCTATGGTGGACTTACCAGGTCTAAAGCCACACTGATAGGATCCGATCAGCGTTTCTGTATACGGCTTCAATCTTTCATACAATACGCTCGAAAGGATCTTATATGCGATGGAACTAAGACTGATACCCCTGTAGTTGGCGCAGATTGTCGGGTCTCCTTTCTTTATTACAGGACAAAGCACGCTGAGATTCCAATCGTCGGGCATAATTTATAATAAGCTTTACATATTAAGTGATGCCTCAGCGCCACTAAGGCATTGTAGAGGCAAAAGCAACTATAGATTGACATTAAAAATAAAATTTACAGTTTCAAAATTAAGTATTACAACTTAGGATAGTATTAAATGAATATATCAAAAATAAAAGAAAATATCAAAATGTAAGCAGCATCTCAATATTAAGAAGCAAATACTGTTTTAAACTACTTTTAAAATTTGACAAAGTTTGAATATTTTTTAGATATTCTGGTAATTTATTAAATTCATTTGGTCCAGCAAAAGAAACACGTTGTTTAGTTAACTCCAAGCGACATCTTACTATTTGCAGATGAATAGCTTGTCTAGTAGAACGCTGTGTAACAGACATATTTTGAGCAAATTGAAATCCGTGAGATCCGTGTGTTTTTAAAAACATACACTAAAAGTTGTCTTTTGTAAAGACCTTGAATAGGAAGAATATCCTTAGCATAGCCTTTGTACAAGTTCATTGAACTGTGCCTTAGAGGAAGTTTAAAGACTAATTTTAGAGCTTTGTTTTGAAGTATCTGTAAAGACTTAAGTAAGGTAGAGCTTTTGGTACTTACACTGTAGGTAAGTTAAGACGGAAATATTTAGAGGTTGTTGTTAAATTTAATTTTTAAACTAAAAAAACCGAAATTTTTAACTGAGATTCCTCTTAAAACTACACCTCCTAAGGAGTTCAGTTTTGGCTCACTTACTCTTTGTTATGTTTTCTTTGGATAAATGGTAAAAAAAAGGTATACTGCAATGGAAAAATTGACCGAAAAATTGAAAATCTGTGGTCTCTCCGCGAGTAGAATTTTGGTGTTTCGTGTGTAGCAGCTCAAATCCTTTGCTGTTTTCAGTGTATTCACTTTAATACACTATAATTTGAAATTGTCAATGCCACTACATAAATTTTCATTAAAAAAATAAATAAAAAAAAAATTTGGGTAATTCTTGGACCAAAAATTAAAAATTTTTTTTCTTATTTATTTTTTTAATGGAAATTTATGTAGTGGCATTGACAATTTCAAATTATAGTGTATTAAGGTGAATACAGTGAAAACATCAAAGGATTTGAGCTGTTACACACGAAACACCAAAACTCTACTCGCGGAGAGACCACATATTTTTAATTTTTCGGTCAATTTTTCCATTGCAGTATACCTTTTTTTACCATTTATCTACAGAAGACCTTATAAAGAGTAAGTGAGCCAAAACAGAACTCCTTAGGAGGTGTAGTTTTAAGAGGAATCTCAGCTAAAAATTTCGGTTTTTTTAGTTTAAAAATTAAATTTAACAACAACATCTGAATATTTCCGTCTTAAAAAATTACTGCCTTTGTGTAATACTGAAAAGTATGTTTTGCATAAGTTTCAGCTCCATAGAAACTTTTTTGTCAAAGAAAAAAATTGAAAACCAAAAACCGGTTTTCAGCCATTTTTTTGAAAAATTTTGAGGTTAAGGCGAAAATGATAAGTACAAAAGTTGTAGATCTTCTTATTTTCTACAACTTTTGTATTGAACTTTTTTTAATATGATGCACAGTTTAGCCAGAAATCGTGAAAAACTGTGTTCGACCTCAAAAATGCACCCCATTCCACCCCGGATAGCTGCTGTCGGTTCGATTTTTTTGTCCGCTTTTACAAGAGCTTGTTCAACAATATTCCGCTGTCGGATTGCTGTAACGAATAATTTTTTTTTCTCATTTTTTCGACTAATTCTACTGGACTATCTAGCAGCAAGTAACTTTTTTTTTCAATTCAATTAGAGACAATAAGGAATCGGATATCCAAGGACTAATTTTTTTCCTTATATTGACATTATTAAATTCGGAATGTGAAAAATTTTTCGCAGCTAAATAAAGTGTATGAATTAAGTCTTTACAATTAATTGATGCATCATAACAATTGTTGTAACAAAGTGAATTTTGGTCCAAGAAACTTGCAAACTTACTGTAGTCCATGCATACTTTTTTTTCAAGCACAGTTTCATCATACGAAAAAATAAGTTTTGGAGCACAGATTAAAATAATATGATCCGTCAAAGACGTTTCAATTGCACTAATTGGCATATCGCATGTTAGATTACTGAAAATGCAGTTAATGCAATACCTACTTTGAGGTCTCGTAATCAGGCTATGACCTGACAGTAAATTAAACTCAGAAAACGTGTTAATCAAATTCTGGCTTAAATTGTTCACACAAAGTAAGTCAATGTTAAAGTCTCCAAGAAATATACAAGGCGAGTTATTAATTCTTGGTAGTATATTTACAAGGTTCATATAGAAATTTTGTAATGAGCACTTTTGTGATCTATACAGTGAAGACAGTATTAAGGACTTATTGCCAATTTTAAAATTTATGAGAGAAATCATTATGAGATCCAAAAAGTTTTCACTTTTGTTTAACAAGACTTTGTATTTAATTTCTTTATTTATGTATATGGAGGTTCCACCAAATGTGTCTTTCCTACAACAGTGAACCGGGTTTAAACTTGGAATTGAATAAATGTTTGCACAGTGTTCATCATACCATGTTTCGAGCACAGTAATTATAGTCGGAGGACTTGAGAATTTACACAACTCATTCTTGAACATATTGAACTTATTGAGCGATGAGATGCTTCTTACATTAACAAAAAGAATATTGAAAACATATGAACTATTTACATCTAAAATGAAATTATATGAATCAATGTTTGAAAAGTAATTTATCATTAAAAATAATTTAAAAAAACAGAAATGAATAAATAACGAGAAAAAAAATAATATTTTTGTAAAGAGCTTCTTGTTGTACTTCTAGTTCAAAAAACAACAAAAAAATTACAAGCGCATAATGCATTAAAATTGCGCTTGTAATTTTTTTGTGTAGTTTTTTGCACTAAAAGTACTGAACAAGAAGCTCTGTACAAAAATATTATTATTATGAAATTTTGTTCCAAAAACACAAATAAAAAAATTACCCTCGGTGAGCTCGCCGATATTTACATGTAGCACTTGCAACTTCGTTCGGATCGCCAAAAAAGCGGACAACGAAGCGCTCGTCAAGAAATGTGTGATGTCAAAGAGATTACAGGGTCAATTGCATTAAAATGTAGAAGTTTTTGTTTTGTTTACTGCTGTGATTCTTAACAGATCAACGCAAGAAACATTACATAGTAGGCTTGTAGAACTACTATATTTCGGCTAACAAAGCTTACTGATGATATGACGTAGCGGTCATTGAAACTAGTATAAGCAGCTCGTTGCCAATTTTAATGCATTTTGCGCTTGTAATTTTTTTTTTGTTGTTTTTTGCACTAAAAGTACTGAACAAGAAGCTCTGTACAAAAATATTATTATTATGAAATTTCGTTCCAAAAACACAAATAAAAATGAGAAAAAAAATAGCTTACAAACTTACAAACGTATACATTACGTACAAAAACTCCAACTCCACCTGCTGAGTAAGTATCATTTGTATTTGCATAAAAAATGAAATTTGATATTACAAAATCTTTTATTTCATATGAATAAATCCATATTTCTGACACAAAAATTAAATCAGGGGGTTTTTTAAAGGCCTCAAGATTGCAAACTAACACGTCGAAATTTTGCCGAAGGCTACGTATGTTTTGATGAAAAATAAAAAAATCATTTTCTGCTCGTATTACACTTATTAAATAGGTTGGTATTGGTAAGGCTCATCGAGCTCTATCTCTTGACACCCATTTCATGCTGTAATATTATACACTTTTTATTAAGAAAAATTGGCCCAAAAAACCCTTGTTAAGGACAGGCTTTGGCAAGGCAACCCTATATATTCTTTTTAGGCTTTTCGATATCTATCATTTGGCACAAATTTCAAGCTGTTATCTTCATTAATAAAAATTGACCCAAAAAGTGGTGAAAGTAGGGCTACCAGATGACCTGCTTGCAAAAGTAGCACATTTGTTAAATTTAAGAATTTTCAAAAAACACAAACAAATTTCGTAATTTTTACAAAAAAAAGTATAGTAATTAGCAAAAAAAAAAAAAAAGGTCCCCATTTCTACTTTCCCATAGCACTAATAAAAACATCATTATTGCGTGTATTTTTAATTAATTAACATTGTTTTCATAAAAAATTTTTTGTAAAATTTTGTTTATCGACCAAAAAAAAAAAAGGTCGTAACTTCGAAAGTAGTGAAAAGTAGCGCATTTCAACCAAAAGTAGTACATTTCAAGTGAAAAGTAGCAAAGTAGCAAAGCCTTGCAAAAGTAGCACTTTTGCTACTTTAGTATGCCATCTGGTAGCCCTAGGTGAAAGCCCATGTTTGCGACAGGATTCAACAATGCAATCCCATGTATTATATTTAGGCCGCTTCGAGTTCTATCATTTGGAGCTGTTATGTACTACAGTTTAAATTAGAACAACAAAATTGGTTCAGATTCGGGCATTTTCGGCCATCGGGACAGGCTTTGGCAAGGCAACCCTACATATTCTCTTTATGCTCATCGAGCTCTATCATTTGACACCAATTTCATGCTGTATCTTATACACATTTTATTAAGAAAAATTGGCCCAAAAAACGGGTGGCAACCCTTGTTTAGGACAGGCTTTGGCAAGGCAACCCTATATATTCTTTTTATGCTCATCGAGCTCTATTACTTGACACCAATTTCATGCTGTGATCTTATACACTTTTTATTAAAAAAAATTGGCCCAAAAACGGGAGGCAACCCTCGTTTAGGACAGGCTTTGGCAAGGCAACCCTACATATTCTATTTAGGCTCATCGAGCTCTGTCATTTGACACCAATTTCATGCATACACTTTTTATTAAGAAAAAAGTCGGCCAAAAGTGGGTTTTTTTCGGCCATCGGGACAGGCTTTGGCAAGGCAACCCTAGATATTCTATTTAAGCTCATCGAGCTCTATCATTTGGCATAGGTCCCATGGTGTAATCTTATACACTCGACTTTTCTACAGCCGGCTCTCCGCCTAATAATGTGAAGGTAGTACCAGTTTGATTTTTATTACTTCTTCTACTACTTCAACTTGGGCTTACGAAAATCAAACAGTTAAAGTCATAGCAGAAGGAGAAAATTGTCAACATCTTTGGTTGATTTTCGATTTGATCGACTGAAACTGTTAGCGATGACGCAAGTTGAAGCGCAGCAGGACTTTAGCTTTCGTAAGTTGAAGCAACAGCAATTTTTCAAACTGACTGCTTGGCGCTGTGATTTTTCTTCCTCTTATTTTATTTTGATCGCTTACAGGTAGAGAAACAATATTGAATAATTTTTTAAATTATTGTTTTTATTACGATGCTATTATAAGTATATTGTTGCTATATTTATTTGAAGAGGATTTTGCAGACTTACTACAGATTTCTGTTTGGTGGCGCGATCATTTTGATTTGGTAAAAGTTACTGTTTAAAAAAGTCTGGACGGAAGAGTTCGTTGAATTGATTTGGAGGATATACGCTCGTAAGAGCGCGGAAAATTTTAATAACTTGAATTAAGACAAATTATCTGCTTGATGTTTAAAATTGAACATTGGTAATGACAATTCAAACCTAAGGTTCCTACCTTCATTGAATTTTAAAAATAAAATCGTAACTCTAAATATACACCGATTTTGATGAAATTTTGTTAGGATATAGACTGAACTCTAAAAAAGATTTCTAAAACCTCAAATTTTTGTAGGAGGCGTGGCAACGCTCCTAATGGGAAAAAACGGTATCACGGCTCTGCCACTACACCAATTTTGATGAAACTTGGTATGTAGATAGATAGAGTCTTGAGTAAAAATATATTTTTTTTTAGTGGGCGGTGCCACGTCTCTTACAGGAAAATACGTGGTTACTACTGAACTAACGGACCGATTTTGATGAAATTTTGTGTAGACTGAACCCTAAAAAAGATTTCTACAATTTCAAATTTTTTTAAGAGCCGTGGCAAAAGCATTTTCACTACTAAACTAATGTGCCGATTTTGTAGGAATGAGGTAGATGTAAAGAGATAGATTGAACCCTGAGGAAAGCTATTTGTTTTATGGTAGACGGTATCAACCCCCAGTAGGAAAATATGTTTCCACAGATAAGGTAACGCACAGCGTTCAGGTATTACGTAACGCAATTTGTGTGGGAGGGGAGGTCTTGTAAAACGTTACGATGCGGTACAGGGGCAGGAGAGAGTATCGAACAACGCGTTACGTAACATTGTTTTTGAAACTTCTTCTGATTTGAGTTTAGCCGATCTTCCACACAATCGAATGTTAGAGTTGAGACATACAATAGCTTCTTACTCTTTGCTTGTGAGAGAGTGAGGATTATCTATACATAAATAGGCGGTTGCAAAACGGCTCCATCCTTTTTTAACTGCCATAACACAACATATTCGCTTCATTTTTTTTTGTTGTAAAGGTTATGAAGAGGAGCAGTGCAAAATGTGATTTTTTTTATAATTAGCAGAGCCACGCCTTCAACAGGAAAAAACATTTCCACGGTTAAGCAAGAGGAAAGATGTTGATGAAATTTAGTTTGGATATAGAATGTGCCCTAAGAAAAGGTATTTAAATCCTTATGTTCTTTAAGGTGGCGTGCCATCGCCCCTAATGAAAAAGAACAGTATCACGGCTGTGCCACTACACCAATTTTGATAAAATTTGGTATGTAGATGGATTGAATCTTGAGTAAAGTTATTTGTTTTGAGTGGGCGGTACCACGCCTCTAACAGGTAAAACGTTTTACTACTAAGCTAATAGACCGATTTTGATGAAATTTGATACAGAAATAGATTGAACCTTGAAGACACGTATTTGTTTTTAAGTCGAGGGTGCCATCCCTTCAATGTTTTCACAACTTAAATAATGGAACGATTTTGATGAAATTTGGTATAGAGATAGATTGAAACTTTTGTTTTTATAGGGGTGGTGCCACTCTCTTAACTGGAAAATATATGTCCTTAGCTAAACTAATTGACTGATTTTGATTAAATTTGGTATGGAGATATGCATATTGAACTCTAAGAAGGGACAACATTTTAGACTAATTTTTATTTTTAAAAGTGATGACTCTTTTTATATCAGTTTTTTAATGCCAAAAGCATTTTTAATGTTTGAATTTCAACCACTGGGCGAACTCTAGTATGTAAAAAAGCTTAGAATTTTTTTTAATGTTAAGTTTTATATGTATTAATGTATTAACAATTGTACTGAGCACGAAAATAACTTATATAATCGATTTTTTATATTTTTAAGGTACTTTAATTCTTTTGTTACCCATGGAGGATCGTTACCAATACAGATGTATTAAACTTTGGCACAAATTTAGAAACACAATTTTGGAAGCGCTCATTAAATGATTTTACATAACACTCAATATCAGCCACAGAGTAATATGGCTTTTCAGGTAATATAACTGACCAGTTGATATGGTTTAACAGGGAGTTAAGTCTGACATTATTTGTTTTTTCTTTTGTTGTTGAAACATACGTTCTGAGATGTTATACGATTTTTTTCACTAAGCTACACGCTAAAACATACTTTAGTTGAAAGGTTGGAAGATGATTGCCCTCCGGTATAACTAAAGGACCAATGCGACTTATATTTATGTTGCTAAATTCATCAACAAATGCAAGATCAAGGTTTATATTGTTCGTATTAACGATATCATTAATTTGATGAAGACAACCATCAGAAAGAATATCCAGAAATTCGGTTATAACATTATTGAAACGTATGGTAAGTTAAAGTCCACAAGTACAATCATGAAATCACTTACAGTATGACGATTATTTATCCCTTTAATTTCTTCTGCATGTCGTATATATGTAGTGTGATCCGCATTTGGATGAATGTAGGAACAAGTTAAATATATGGATTTATTAGCAATTTTAATAAGAACGCCAACAAGCTCTAAGTCAGGATAATAAAATGTGCACTGCCAGAAGGACTCCACCACCAATTTTTGAATAATGGTCTTTTCTGAAGAATTGGTAATTGCTACAAAAAATTATAGGGGTCGGGAATTAGTTTTTTGAAACATTAAGGTCTTCAGAACGCTATGGAAAGTTAAAAACATTTTCAGACCGTGGGCTGTTTCTATATTCGATTTCATGAACTAGAGTGCTAAGCGGGCAAAAATCTTTGTTATTTACCCTTTCGAAAACATCTTCATGGACAAAAACTTTAAAGATACCCATTAGTCTCTTGATTTTTCATATTGTACTACATTAGAAGATTCACTGCACTTGATCGTCGTTTTGCTCGAGATACTGATACAAAAACCGAATGTGTTTCTTTTATGAAAGCATATATTAACTCGATGTACCGTACTACTACATCCCTCACCATTTTTTTTTTAAGCCAACTGGTACATCATCTCAAAAGTCTCTGAACGAAGTTTTAATGGTCGGACCTGCAATTCAAGAAAAATTGTATATGTTGTTCTTTCTTTTTCTCTTTTATCGTTATCCAATCACTACTGACATCATCAAAATGTACCGGCAAGTAGATGTGGATCCCAGACTTCGCTGTTTTCAATATATTTTGTGGAGAAATTCAAAATAAGACCCGATTAAAACTTCCAAACTCAATACTATGACCTACGGTATATCTACACCATATCTGGCTATCCATAGTCTTCACTATCTCGCAGACCAATATGTTACCAAATTTGAACTAGGTGCTGCAACAATTAAATCTAGGTTTTATGTTGATGATTTCTTTGGAGCGCCAGAAAATATAGATGAGCTGCTAAAAATTGAATATGAATATGAGTTTGAAGAATTCCTAAAAAAAATATGTATAAAACTCACAACGTGGCACTCTAGTCATAGAACCTTTAGAGTTGAATAAACCATTAAAAAGCTAAACCTAGCACTATTGTAACAATTAAGTAAGGCATAACATGGGATCAAAATCAAGATGTACTGATTTTAGATTTAATTTTAAGAAACCAATTTGATAGCAAAGTTACAAAACGAACAATTTTTTCGTTAACTTCATCTCATTTTAACATTCGTGGATTACTAGTCCATCATCAACGCAAAAATATTTCTACAAGAACTTAGGCTCCTCGAAATAAATTGGAATGAATCCATACCACAAACTTCATGGGAAAATTTTCTAGGCATACACCACACGCTTAAAATTCCTAGATATTGCTGGTTGGCAAAAGTTGGCAATCAAAAAGTTTGTTCGATCTGGCATATGATAGTTTAATCTAATGCATAATATAATGCAATAAATTGCCAACAAATCGTTTGCGCAAATATCTCAATTTGCAAACTTTACAAAAGTACAAAAAAATATTTCGATTAAAAATTTTGGTCCAACTTCGTACATCCAACTCGGAAATAATCTCAGTGAGCAAGGTGAAAAATAGAGACCAAAATATTTTCTAGCGGGAATGTAAAATGCAACAGCCAAAAAGTTGCTTAGACTCGCAGTGAGAAGGAACACAAGTGGCTATACGTTTATGTGTTTCCAGACCAGCACATCATTTTGCAACTTTTTATTCGCTCAACAACAAGACCAGTCTTGGCAAAATACTAAAAACTAACATTTTAAATTTTTCGTTAAAGTTAGGCTTAAGTGATAATTTTAAAAAAAAAACTTCCATTTAAAACAAAATATAATTTTATTTCATGAGTTTTCATAAACTATTGTATTATTTTGTTAATAAATAAAAACTAGAATCTAAAAACTAAAATTTATACATATCCATATATTTATTTAATTTATTTAATTCAGTCTATGAAATATTTCGTACAGACTTACATGCTAAGTAAAAATATAACAATTGAATAAAAAATAAACACTAAATAAATTAATATTAATTGATTTAAGAATACAAATTATTTAACAAATTCTTAAATTCATTCCTAGGTATAGAAAAATCTATAATATTATTTACAGCTAATTTATTATATTCAGTAAGAGCTCTGGTAATTGATTTATTCAAAGAATAATTTGTTTTACATAAAGGAACTGAGAACAAATTACAATGACGCAAAGTTCTAAAACGAACCCTGAAATTTATGCACTTAAGTAAATATGAGCAATCTATAAGCCCAGATACAATATCATAAACAAACATCAAGGAAGCAATGATTCGTCTCGATTCCAGTGATTTGAGGTTGATTAACAAGCAGCGTGAGTTATATGAGGGAATAGGTTCCGAGAAGTTAATAGTGCTAAGTGCAAACTTAAGAAACCTTTTTTGAACTCTCTCTAATCTATTGCAGTGAACAGAGAAAAACGGGAACCATATTATTGCAGCATATTCGAGTCTAGATCTAACATACGACATATACAAAATTTTCCGTGTATATGGATCAATAAACTCTGAACTATTACGCCTGACGAATGCCAGCATCGAGTAACACTTCGGAATAATGTAATCGATGTGGCTGACAAATGTAAACTTAGAATCGAATAAGACACCAAGATCTAATACATTGTAAACTTTTCTTAAATTGGTATTACTGAAAAAATAACTAGATGTAAAGGAAATTGCAGACTTACAAAAAGTAACCTGGTAACACTTATCAGTATTTACATATACTTGGTTTCTAATGCACCAATCAGATAAGTTTTTTAAATCATTTTGAAGATCAACTATATCACAACTACTACGGATTTCAAGAAATAATTTCAGATCATCAGCATAGAGTAAGAATTTCGCTTTCGTAAAACAAGAGCAAATATCATTTACAAATAAAATAAATAGAAGCGGGCCTAAAATGCTACCCTGTGGTACACCGGATGTCGCAATAAAAGATTTAGAATTGACTCCATCAATTTGCACAAAGTTCACTCTATTGCTCAGATAAGAACTAAGCCAATTCAAAAATTTTGAGTGGAAGCCAAGCTTCGACAATTTCGCAATAAGCACATTATGTGGAACTTTATCGAAAGCTTTCGAAAAATCCGTATAAATCGTGTTAACTTGAAGACCATTTGAAAATGCAGAAATGCAATAATTGGAGAAAACTGCCAAATTAGTGACAGTAGAGCGGCCATGATAAAAGCCATGTTGCATTTGACTAATAGAGTTCTTAGCAGCGAAGAAAATTTTCTTTTTTACAACACCTTCAAATAGTTTAGAAATTGTCGACAATTTTGATATCGGTCGATAATTGGAAACATTGTTTTTGTTGCCACTTTTATAGATAGGACTGACAAATGCTACCTTCCAGGCATCAATTAAGTTACCCATTTCTAACGATTTATTAAATATCATGCATAAAGGAACGGACAAAGTTTTAAAGCATTTTTTAAAAAGATAAGTGCATATGCCATCAACGTCCGATTTTTGGGAATTTTTTAAGTCCGCTATACCACAGATAATGTCCTCCAACGTTAGCTGGAGCGTGCCAAAATCAATCAATGGTTAGATTTTCTCAAGGACTATCGGATCAAAGACAGAATTACTTATTGCAAAATTTGATTCAAAGAATTTTGCAAAAAGATTCACAGAGTCATTCAGCGAGTTTGATGAAACACCATTAAGTGACATACTGGAAGGAACAGAAGAACGAGTTTTCCTAAAGCTTATAAAATTCCAGAATGATTTTGGGTTACTTTTTATATTAGCCTCAAAATTTGTTACATATTTTTTATATAAAAATTTATTTAAAAAATTCAACTCTTTCATATGATGGAGGTATTTACTTTGGTGCAATGGATGATTTGTCTCTTTAAATAGTTTCCAAAATTTATTACGTAAATTTTTCAACCTTTTCAGTCCCTTAGAATACCATGGCAATTTATGGACTCTTTTGGGAAGAAAAGGGATATGTCTAGAGTAAATAGTAAAAATATTATCTTTAAAACTATTAAAGCAAAAGTTTAAATCATTGCAATCAAAAATGCTAGACCAGCTTATGGATTCAAATTCATTTTCCAAAATATCAAAATTGCAACTATGAAAATTGAAATTTCTTAGGTTTGCATCACGGACTTTATTAACCCATTAGTGCTCACGGCGATCCAGGCGTGATATCAAAAATCTGCTTCGACAGAATTGCTTCTTTTGGCTTTAATAAGCTAAAAAAATTTTTTTCCCGATTCGGAAAGCTCATTTTCCTACTTTTCCGGAACGTCCTTTTAGAAGGACACTGATCATAGAAAACCATTTAGCAGTGGAAAATTCATGCATACTGAAATGCAAAGACAAATTTTGTTGCATACCAAAGCAAACTAGATATAATAAAAGTAAAAAAAGCCTACCACCATTCAAAATATCATGCGTTAAAATTAAAGTATTTAAATATTTACCTCTTCTACATTTTTAATTTTTTCTTTTTTTTCGAAAAATTCACTTTGAACGCCCGCACAACTTGTAATTGTCAATATTTTGAAACGGAAAAAATATGGTAAGCATAAGTGTTGCCATAAAATATATCTAAATGCTCAAAAGGGCAAAAATGTTCCTAGCAAATTTTTAAAAAATCAAAAATTGCGCGTCCTTTTTAAAGGTCGTTGAGCACTAATGGGTTAAAATTATAAAATTCTAGTGTAACAACAATCGGAACATGATGCACATCCGATTCTGAAATTGGGAAAGGACACTCAATCAAATTGTATTTAACATTGTTACTAATAAAAATGAGATAAAGAATCCTACTTATTTTATTGCTGCAAAAGTTTATCTGCATCAAATCAAGGCTGAAAAAGCCATCGATTGCATAAATCTCATGCAATTTGTTTACGTTATTTGGAATTAAATACCGATCATCATTCATTGATGTCCAATTAATATCGCATAATTTGAAGTCACCCAAAATACACATATGAGATTCACTTTTTTCAATAGGCAATTGCAAAATATTGTCAATATGGGCCGCATGAAGATCCAAAGAGCTATTTGGTGGAATGTAAGAAGCACAAATGTAAAGCAAATTATTCCCATTCTGAATGGACACACAAAGCTGATCCAGAAGGGAATCAGCATTATCAAATTTGACATAATTAGAGTTTAAAGAGTGCCTAATAGCTATCAAAACCACCCCACCTCTAAGGCAACCAGTTTTAATAGGATCCCTATCTTTACGATAAGCTATAAATAAATTTAAATCAAAAACTTCACTATCATAGAAATCAGCATTTAGCCAAGTTTCAATTAAAACATTTACATCGTAGTCACAATGCAAACTAGCAGCACGAACAGCATTGGTTTTAGTTCGTATCCCAGACATGTTTTGAAAATAGATTTTTAACGAATTCGCATCAAATTGAGTCACTAAATTTATTGAAGCCGGTACTATTTCACTACTTGGGAGCCCTTCACTCTTCGAAAATTTTCAAAGGGACGAATCTTTACACCAGTAGGCCACAAATCAGGAATAAGCAATTTGCCAAAAAATTGTTGTGGCACACCAAGCTTGAAATTGACCCATTTTAGTTCATCAAATGATGCATCATTTTTAATTAAAATTCTACAATCAATAAAATTGCTAGAGATACCAGTGTGCTTCTCAACATACGAGGTAATATCTTTAACTGAAATGTTTGGTTTGAAAGATGCAAGATGAACCCATTTTTTTCTAACCACAACTTCAAGATCAGCATTTTCAGCTTGGCCCATAGCAAATTTGCGTTTATTTTTTTAATTTTCTTCTAACATTAATCCAACCATTAGAATTAGCAACAACAGCAGCATTATCATCAACATCACAACCAGAAGCAGAGCCACTAAGCATAGGAGCGGGAGAGAGCATTGCGGAATCAACATTGTTAGATTTCTCTAAACCGGTTATAGAAGAAGAAGAAGAAGCAGGACCAACAGGCATAGCAGCTGCCGCATTCAAATGAAGAGACATTGAAGCAGTAGTCTCAGTCAGATCAGTAATTTCATTTAAAACACAATCAGTTGTATTCTCAAAACCGGTTTTAGAATGAGAAGATGCAGGAGGAACAGGCAGAGCAGCAACAGCAATAGACTGTGTAGGCGCAGACATCAAAACCAATTTTTTATTAGCATTGCAATTTTGATTTAAATTGCTTAAATTGTTTATGGATATAATCTTACAAAGTACATACATACATATAGTTTGGAATTAATTTTTTTCTCATTACACAAAACAGGTTCTTAGTTGCATTTTTGAAACAAAATAAAAAAAATTATTTCTTAAGTTGGGCAGACTGGAAAAAATCTCTCTTTTGTACCTTCTTCCAAATTGCAGCTTGGATTTGTTTTGTGCTGAGCGGTAGTACAGATTTGACGTTTGTTAGCATTAACACGCGTTATTTATGTAGATTAAAAAAAAGTGATATGTTAAAATCAAAATATATATTTGAAAAAAAAAAGTTATGACTATGATCATTTAGAAGTAAATTTCAATATAAAGTTAGTCAAAATGATCAAAGTTAAAGGCTGTTAGCTCCAAATTAATTTATAGCTGCAGCAAGACATCGAAGGCCTTCTATAGATTTGTTACAGATCATTTAAAAAAGCTGTAAGTCTTATTTTTGATTTCTTTTTATAAATAAAGTATCTTTAAAAAACAACCCTGAGAAGGAAAGAAGTTTCATGTAAAATAAATTTAAAATAATGAATTAATCATTATTTAGTTAAATTTTGCAACAACAAAAGTTGATACAAAAACAGAGAAATAAGAAGACTAGAACAGAGTTAGATTAAGTGCAAATAATGCAAATGAGTGAAAATAGAATCGAGAATAATAAAGAAACAAAGAAATGAATGGAAAATTAAACATTATCCATTTACAAAAAAAAAAAAAAAAAATATACTGAGACTATTTTTTTTTTTTTGTGATAACTCTGAGTTTCTTTCAGGTGTAATTGTTTTCTTTTATATTTTTTAACTTATAATATTGTTCTGCATACTGTTTTGTTTTTGTTAAAAAAAAAAAAGATTATCGAACTCAATTCTGTTTTCCATCTCAATTTAGTTTTAATTTTTTTTTCGATTGTCCTAGAACAAACATATTATAATTTTATTTTTAAATTTATTCAGAAAAATTAGTTTTTCTCACAATGTGCTCTTAAAATTTATAAAATTGTGAATAAAAATATTTTGATTTTTTGAAATAAAAATTTTGTGGTCTAAAATCATTTAGCTCGGTTGTTGTTGTTGAATATTGGGGATTTTAGAAACATCTTTTAAAGCCAAGGATTAGGGTGGATTAAGAGTAGCCCAAAATATGACTGTGCTACGAATTTTGTTTTCTTAGTGTATAAGGTGCGGAAGCAATAGTTTACTCAATTTTTTTATCTCGTTGGCATTTGTTTACCTATGCACAAATTTTTTGCTTGGAATGCTAGGGCAGTTGGTTATTTGCGGGTCCTTTCAGCTATTATTTCAAAACTAACCTACGATACTGAAGCTCCGGGATAAGCAGGGTGCACGCGGCATTAGCTGAAGGATTTTATAAGCCTATTGTAAAGTGCATAGTTTAATTACCCCACTAACATCTTTTCCCCTCAGGAACTCAAAAACCCTCTATTTTGCATAGTCTCGAATTTTCAACAACAATACTTCGAAGAAGGTATTTAGCTCCTCAAAAAGGGTATAGTTCAGCAAAGTTCTCTGAAATTCCTGAAAGCATTTTTGCAAAGTACTGAAGACATTAATCTACTCAAAGTTGGCAATCGTCTTGAACTAGCAGGAATGTCTGATGAACAAACACAACCTATACTTTTGTCAAGTGACAATGAATTCGTAAAAAGGTATAGGTATTCGTAACTTACACGTCACCAACTACCATGCGGGTGCAAAGATAATTGTGGCGCTAATTCGTGATCGTTTCTGGATAATAAACGCTATAAATTTGACCCATCACATTGTGAGATTTTGTACGCACCGCATTCGCAAAAAGCCTAGTTTAAATCGGCAAATTATGGGTACTATTTCTGTTGATCTATCCAGACCATTTACTCGCTGTGCTTTAAATTTTTGTGAACAGTAAAAACATATTATCGAATTCGTGGCAAGGTGCATAAAAGACTTATGCTGCAATTTTTGTGTGTCTCTGATCAAAGGCTATCCAGATTGAAGTTGTCTTAGATCTATTAACGGAAGCCTTCATGCCAGCATTAGAGCATATGATCAGTAGAAGAGGTTTACCTTCTGACATATTCTGTGATAATGCTACCAATTTTAGTCGTGCTAATAGCAAATTAGCCCAACTCAAAAATTTATTTTCTTATAAAAAATGTTTGTACTAATGAATTTATAAACTTTCGTTTCATACCTCCCAGAGCACCACACTTTGGCGGCTTGTGAGAGACTGCAGTGAAGTCCGCTAAAGACCATATAACTCGTACAGTGATTAATGCACGATTCACCTTCGAAGAGTTCACAACGGCTCTGGGTGAGAAGAATAGAATAGAATAGAAGCTATACTTAGTTCTCGCCTCTGTCATCCAACTCAAGTGACTTCGAAGCGCTAACTCCTGGACATTTTATCATCGGTAGCGTAGCCTCCCCGCGGTTCCATCTGGGTAGCTATCCCTGCATCCGTTGAGATAGTGAGCGAATATGTGCAGCGTGTCCTCCCTGAAAGTAAACTGCGTTGTGCGCAGGGTTTGGTACCCGCCACGTAAAAAAAAACATTCCATTGAAGACTAAAAAAGCCTCTGATACAGAACCCCTCATCGCTGACGACCACTGCAAACGAAAAAAGGACTATGATTTAAGGATATTGTTTTGCGGCTGAGGTTCGTTTACCTGCCTATAACTCTAACGTAATCCTTGAACCAGGACTATGTAGGTTGTTTGGTTGTTACTGTAGGCATATTAACCCACAATAACAGCTAATTATTTTGATGATAGCAGAACACCTTACCAGGGGTCGGGAGTGTCTTGCTATGTGTTGCGGCCACTAAAACCAAGAATTTTAGCTATGAAAGGAAAGATACTGCTTTGCTTAATTCTTGCAATATAATGGCAAAGTTTATTGAAATTATATCTACTATATATACTTAATTGATATATTAAATTTGTTGACTTAATCATAATTACAAGCTAATTAAAAAATGTTACGATGTAAAAATGATGTCCTACTTAAATAAAACCACCATAAACAAAACAAAAGCGAACATTGACTTTAGCTAAATTGCAATGTTTACATTTTTATCAATAAGACAAAAATGAACATTGACTTTAACCAAATTGCAATGCTTGCATTTTGTCAACCAAAACAAAAGCGAGCATTAACTTTAAACAAATTGCAATGTTTTGCATTTGGTCAACATTCATCATTTTGATTTGTTTAAGGGGCTGCATATGTTAAATAAAGAATGTAAAACTAAACATCCTCACCCCGTTGAATATAATTCAATTACTGATATTACTGTTGTGCTGAGGACTGCTGCACATAGCTCCAGGCGTGGAATTGTTTGTTTTTTCAGAGGTGCCACCCGAGATTTTGAACATAGTAGTCTTACGATTGTGCGTCCATCCTTTAATGTTGCACGCACGAAAATTGCAGCTCCGTAGGCCTTTTCTGATGCATCGCAAAAAGCATGAAGCTGAACGGATGATGCTTCATGTTGTCCAAAAACGTGCCTTTCAAAGCTAAAATTGTTCAGCGCTTTTAAATCGTCTCGAAAAGTAACCCATTTTGAATGTAATTCGATTGATATTGCCTGGTCCCAAGAAAGTTGTAATTGCCATAAGTCTTGTATGATGATCTTGGCTGTTACTAGGGGTGGCAATCCCGGGATCGCGGGATCCCGGGATTTGCTCTAAATATATATATATTTATAAATTATAAATTAATCCCGGGATTACAAAGAGACAATCCCGGGATTTTCGGGATTAGAAAAAAATTTTATATTATATACAGTGGAACCTCGATTATCCGTCTCCCGAAAAACCGTCACTCCGATTAACCGTCACATTTTGTCAGCAAAATTTTTTTTTCGTTTTGTTTTGATTCTGTTTATGTATGCACACAATGCGCGAATCGATTCTGTCTGAAATTTTTCTTACGAAATTCGGAGATGAAAATTTCACAGAAATTCATTAATCTAGTTCACATTTTGTGTGATTCAATTTCATAACATGATTGATTTTGTTCATTTGCGCTCTCTAATTGATTTTGGTCAGTTGCACTTTATTCGCCAAGTCAAGTGGATTACACAACTTTTTTTGGCTTCACAATGAGGCAACCATCCGAATCTGGTAAACAAAAACGCCAGAGAACCGTTCTTACGATTGAAAAAAAAAATGGAAATCATTAGAGAAATCAAAAAAGGTGTATCTGCTATTATAACTTTGAGCACCGAATTTGGTATTCCGCGAACCACAAAAAGTGATATAAAGAAAAATGCTGATGAGATCGAAAAGTATGTCTCTCAAATGGAATCATTGGATGGTCACGCAAAACTAAATTACCATACAGAATCAAAACAAAATTCTGCCATATATTCGATTATCCGTCTATTCAATTATCCGTCAGGCTGCTGGTCCCGTGCCTGACGGATAATCGAGGTTCCACTGTAATAATATAAAATATATGACATATTAAAGCACAAAATCTGCAAAATAATTGTTTTCAATACATTTGATGTGCATGAAACATCATTGCATCAACCTGCAAAATGCACTTCAATTGTGTCTGAACCTTAAATTGAGTAAAAATATTTTTTTTTATTGTAGCAATTTTTTGTTTAAGATTTTCTTATTAAAAATGTCACATAGCAAAAAAAAAAACCTTTTTTAATACTTTGACTAATTTTAAGAATTTTTTACTAAGTGCGATTTGTATTGAAAATTGATAGCTCATGAGAAAAATGACAAGATGTGAAATTAAGTGTGTTTGTTTACTTTCCCAGTAACAATTATCCAGTAAAGAAATTTTAGAGAGTAACAAAGTAGAGTAGAGACGAAAATGGAAATCTGGTTACAGATACACAGAGTGTACTAAGGTTATGGAGGCAGCATTTCTCCAACTTGCTTACGGGCACCAATTCCGCCCAGAGAGAATGCAGTACGATACCACCAATCGATGATAACGCAGTGGAAGTACCACCACCTAGCCATGAAGAGATTCGAGTTGCTATCCAGCGACTCAAAAACAACAAAGCAGCGGGTGCTGACGGCCTGCCAGCTGAGTTGTTTAAAGCTGGTGGCGATGAATTGATAAGGTGCATGCATCAACTCATCAGAAAAATATGGCTAGCGGAAAGCATGCCCGACGATTGGCATCTCAGCGTGCTTTGTCCTGTAATAAAGAAAGGAGACCCGACAATCTGCGCCAACTACAGGGGTATCAGTCTTATTTCCATCGCATATAAGATCCTCTCGAGCGTATTGTGTGAAAGATTGAAGCCGTATACAGAAACGCTGATTGGATCCTATCAGTGTGGCTTTAGACCTGGTAAGTCCACCATAGACCAGATTTTTACACTACGCCAAATCCTGGAGAAAACCCATGAATATCAAATCGACACTTACCATCTCTTCGTCGATTATAAAGCTGCGTTCGATAGCCCAGTGCGGGATTGCCTATACGCAACAATGTCTGAGTTCGGTATACTTGCAAAGTTGATAAGGCTCTGCAGGATGACGTTGAGCAATACGTGTAGCTCCGTCAAGGTAGGAAATGACCTCTCCGCAATTTTTAATACCGAGCGAGGTTTCAGACATGGCGACCCGCTCTCGTGCGATCTCTTCAATTTCATTATGGAGGGGATCGTACGAAAAGCCGGTGTGCATCATAATGGCACCATTTTCTTTAAAGGTGTTCAGCTCCTTGCGTACGCTGATGATATTGATATTATCGGTCGGAGTAAGAGAGATGTTACTGCTGCTTTCACTGCTATTGAAAAGGAATCAGCCAAAGTGGGTTTGACGGTAAACGAGGGCAATGCTTTAATTATTCACCTTGTTATGTCGAAGGTAGATGGTGCAACCAAAGCCAGATGGAATGATCAGCTTGATTACGTCAAGCTGCCAACTTGGAGCGATTGTGCTAAGCTCCTCATAAGGCGCTGTCAATCTCTTGAAGTAAACGATCAACGGCCAAGTAAATCAACAGATTTTAAAGAACATAAACGTTCGGAAAAACGCAGTGATAAATCATCTTTTAGCTGTATGGAAGCATGTGATATCAAGTGTACATATTGCAAGACCAAAGGTCACGTAATTACAAGTTGTGCTTCATTTTCAAATATAAACGTTTCTGAAAGGTTCAATTTTGCCAAGAAAAATTTGATGTGCATCAATTGTTTAAAAAAGGGTCATATTGTTTCTGCCTGTCGGTCCTCACGTTGCAGAGTATGCCAGCGTCCTCATCATTCACTATTGCATAAGTATGAAGTTTCGTCACCCCATCTAGACTTACGTCGGGAATCGCCCAGTACTTCGCAAGCTGCACAGAACCAGCTTGCTTCAGGCTCGAGGCCAAACACTTCAGTCACACATGTTTCTGTTTCTGAAGATGCTGTAATTTTAGCTACTGCGGTTATACAAATTAAGAATAAACAGGGAAATTATTTGCTTGCTAGAGCGTTGTTGGACTCTGGGTCGCAGATAAATTTGATTAACGAAGAAATGGCGAAACGCTTACAGTTAAAACGAGAGCACAAAGACGGGCAAATTGGGGCAACTATAAAAGGGAAAATTACAACTTGTATAAAATCAAGAATATGTGAATATGAAAAAACCGCTGATTTTTGGGTCATGAAATCGATTTCCGGGTATCAACCTGAATACAATATAGCGACTGAAAACTGGAATATTCCATCGAATATTAAATTAGCTGACCCTTATTTTTACAATCGACAAAGAATAGATGTGTTAATTGGTGCAGACATGTTCTTTGATCTGTTGTCTGTTGGACAAATAAAGTTAAACTCCGCACTACCTACTCTGCAAAAAACTAGTTTGGGATGGATTGTCTCTGGTAAATGTAAGTCAAAATCCAGTATGCAAAATGCTAGCTGCGACCTTATTACTGCAAATATTGAAAACTCATTGTCGCTAGATAAATTACTTCAAAAGTTCTGGGAAATAGAAGAGGTACCTGATTGCGCTTCAAAGTATACAAAAGAACATTTAAATTGCGAGAAACATTATGTTGAAAATTTTAAAATACCACCTTTTGGTGGCTTTGAAGTTAAATTGCCATTTAAAAAAGACCCTTCAGTACTTGGCTCATCATATGAAACAGCTCACCGTAGATTTATCTCGTTAGAAAGGAGATTGATGAAATCCTCAGCAACCTAAGCAATGTACAGAGATTTCATGCACGAATATCTCTCGTTGGGCCACATGTCGCCAATACACAATGAAAATCTCTGTTTGCCACATTATTATATACCGCATCAATGCGTGCTAAGGCCAGATAGTGCAACCACCAAATTAAGAGTAGTATTCGACGCTTCTTCTAAAAGTTCAACACAAATATCATTGAATGAAGTCCTTATGGTAGGACCAACCATACAGCCCGAATTATATACCACACTTATTCGTTTTCGTTGTCACAAATGGGCTTTAACCGCGGACATAACAAAGATGTACCGCCAAGTGGCTATTCACAAAGATGATAGAAATTTTCAGTTAATTCTTTATCGAGAAAATCCAAGCGATTCTATTAAAACTTATTGCCTTAATACGGTTACTTATGGAACAGCGTCAGCTCCATTTCTTGCTATTCGTTGCTTGAAACAGTTGAGTGATATGTTTTCTTCTAAGTATCCGCTCGGTTGTAGGGTAATCCGAGAAGAGTTTTATGTAGATGATATGTTGTCTGGCGGTGATAATCTTGAGGAATTGCAACAAATACGAGAAGAGGTTGTAACGGTTTTGGAGGCCGGAGGCTTTAGACTGGCAAAATGGCATTCAAATTATTCAGGTATTTTTGAAAACGATGATAGTGAAAAATCGTTACAAGTCGATGAAACTAGCACAGTAAAGGCGCTTGGAGTAAATTGGCATCCGGGTAAAGACACCATAAAATTTAAATTTGACGTTAATTTTCTAAATATAAAAGCAACAAAAAGAAATATTTTGTCAGTTTCATCTAGTTTCTTCGACCCAATGGGATTGCTTTGCCCTTTAATTATAAATGTTAAAATTCTACACAAGAATTGTGGCTTCTTAAGTTGGCATGGGATGAATCAATTCCTCAAAATCTCGATACATCGTGGCAAAAACTTAAAAGTAATTTGGCACAGGTACATAAATTGGAGCTACCGCGATTTGTTAATATATCAACTAATGCTAAAAATGAGATACAGTACACTCCACATATAAGAAACCCGCTTATAAGAAATTATCGCTTATAACGGATAAGTACAAAAGCACCGTGCACATTTTTGATATTTTCATCCAAAATAGACCGCTTATAAGAGAACCGCATATAAGAGAAAACCGGATAAAAGAAATATTTTTCAATCATCTAAAGTTGTACGATCATGTAAAAAAAACCGCTTAAAAGAAATAATTTTAAAAATGTTTTGCTGGCAATAACTTTCTCTCGAAAGTATAAAAACTTTCATAAGGATTTTGTAGTAGATTTTACGGATAGCGCAACAGTACAGCCAAGCCGAGAGGAAACTCTTCAAGCGTTTTTTGTACATAAACAGTATTTGCCACATACATATATAAATGCCCTTCAGGAGAATCAAAAGTGCTCCATTGGTTTTTCTCGGAACGAAAAAAAACTACGCAGATTTCGTTTTTAAGGGTGCTACTAACTTTTGAGTCAGTCTAGTTGGTCTGGCATCGACCGCAAATTTGAAAAAAATACCTCCTTCTGGTGTATTTTTCCGCATTTTTAGTCACAGGAAAAGTGTGGGCGTGGTTTGACAACAGTGGGTGGCGTTCCCGCCCTCAACTAAAAACCCAAAACGCTATATCTTGGCACCTAAGGTAGACTTTTTCTACGTTTTAGATAGTCGGTTTGTTCGTTAAATTTCAACAAAATTGGACATAAACTCTGTCCGCGCCGCTTACAGGTTTGAGCTAGGAAGCTCAAATGTTGGGATAATTACTTTTATTCCTCGAGCTATAATATAAGAGAAAATAAATAAAATCTGTCACCAACAGTTTGAAAAAAAAAAAAACACCCTAATGAACAGGGTGAGGCACTCGAACTGCAACTTTTCAAAACGCTGTAATTTTTTATTGGAAAATTTATTTTATTTAAAACAAATAAAAAAGCTTAAGAAATAATTTAAATTTTTGATTCTATTTCAAATTTTCAATATGGTCCCCTTTAGCACGAATTATGGCTCTAAGTCTGCCGATAAAAGCATCACACGCTGCACGATGGTGAACCTGTGGAATTTGGAAAAGTCCAGTGGATTTGCATCTGGTGAGCATGGGGGCCATTGTGCACTTGATATAAGGTTAGGAACATTGTTTTTTAGCCATTCTTGGTTTGCGCGTGCCTTGTGAGACGGTGCAGAGTCCTGCTGAAACGTCCACTCTCTTTCACCAAAATGTTTACGAGCCCATGGCTTTAGAGCTCCTTTCAAGACCACTTCACGATACACATCGGCGTTTACCTTAACGCCACGGTCCAAAAATACCAGCGGAGATCGGCCATCGGCCCATATCATCACATATGGTGGTGCTTGAGCTCTAGTGGCCAATCGAAGGCTTAAATTTTCGAATACTTAAATTCCTTTATGGATTGTTTTTAGTTTGAGTTAACCTTTATTTAAGTTTGACCATGAGAGCTTACCTTTATTTTGTACTAAAGTTTATAAAAAATAAATGAGATGAATTTTTTTTAAAACATGGCAGCATAATTTTTTCTCTTAAAAATTGCTTATAAGAACAGAAATTTCTTATACACGGAGTACGCTTATAAGAATTAAGTTTCTTATATAAGATACCGCGTATAAGAAAATCCGCATATAATGAACAATTTGTCGGCATTTTTAAAGTTTCTTTTATGCGGAGTGTACTGTACATGGCTTCTGTGATGCTTCTCAACGCGCTTATGGGTGCTGCTTTTACGTTCGAAGCACTCGTGACAACCTTATTACGTCGCGATTGTTGATGGCTAAATCTAAAGTAGCGCCTTTAAAAACCAAAACCCTTCCGCGACTTGAATTATGTGCGGCATATACATTAACAAAATTGTGGAAGGTTATCCGGCCTTTATTCAAAAACGTTGTTCAAAATGTTGTTTTTTGGACCGACTCCGAAATCGTGCTTTATTGGTTAAAAAAGCATCCATCAGCTTTGTCCACGTTCGTCGCTAACAGGGTTGCTGAAATACAAGAAAGCTCAACTGATGTTATATGGAGACATGTGCCAACGAAGCTAAACCCAGCAGACCTGGTTTCAAGAGGATGCGACATAAACGAATTAACTCAATCTCTGTGGCTCGAAGCATTTTTATTGAAAGATGCAATGAATTGGCCTTCAAACAAAAATTTTGAAATATCAGATAGTAACACACAATTGGAACTAAAAAGAGCTAAAACTATGGTAATCTGTGAAAACGCACCAGTAAACATAATAATGAATATCGTTGACAAGCTTTCATCCATTAATAAAATCATACGAATCGTTGCATACGTCTATAGAATTTTAAAGCCACTACCTAAAACTGAAACGCTTGATATAAGTGCAACTGAATACAATTGGGCATTTTTAAAAATTGTTGAGACCGTTCAGAAACTCGAATTCGCGGATGTTATCAATCAATTACAGAAAAATTGCTTGCCCAAATCAAATATTCAAAAACTGAATCCATATATTCAAAACTATGAAGTAAAAAATCGCATTTTATCGTTACTGCGCGTAGGAGGACGACTCAAAAATTCGCCATTTCCAGACGATGTTAAATTTCCCTTGTTATTAACAAAGTCGTCAAAATTCATATACAAATATATTGACCACTTGCACAAAACTAATTGTCATGCAGGTCCGAAGGTGCTCATCGGTTTAATGAGGCAAAAATTGTGGGTTGTAAATGCCCGAGAGTTAGTTCGAAAGATTGTTCGCGGTTGCATACACTGCTTTCGGTACAAGCCAAAGCTTATGACTCAGATTATGGGAAATTTACCTACAGATCGGTTGCGCTCGGTTCGACCTTTTCTCATTTGTGGTGTGAATTTTTGCGGTCCTGTCTACACTACGTACAGGATTCGAGGCAGACCTCCATACAAAACCTATATTGCTATTTTTGTTTGCTTTACTTCAAAGGCTGTGCATTTAGAAGCAGTGTCTGACTTCTACTAATGCTTTTCTTTCTGTTCTTAAAAGGTTCGTCGGACGACGCGGTATACCCGAGAAAATTTATTGCGACAACGCGACCAATTTCGTCGGTGCCAGCGCTCGCTTGCAAGAGCTCAAAGAAAAATTTTTCGCCGCAGACAATCACCAACATTTGATGAGTTTCGCCGCAGAGAAAGGGCTAGAGTTCATTTTCATTCCCCCCCGCGCCCCGCATTTCGGAGGGCTATGGGAGGCAGCCGTCAAGAGCTCCAAGCGGCTACTAATACGTACCATGGGCGACAAAAATTTGACGTACGAAGAGCTCTCGACTTTACTGGTAGACGTCGAAGCCATCATGAATTCGCGCCCAATCGCAGCCATCTCCGAAGATCCCAACGACGGGGAGGCACTAACTCCAGCACATCTACTTATGGGCGATTTGCTCAAAGCAATGCCAGACGCTCGATCGAAAGCAGAGAAGCTCTCCTCCTTAAATCACTGGCAGATTCTCTCATCCCTGAAGGCACAATTTTGGTCCGAATTCCAACGGGACTACATCCTAGGTCTTCAGGAGCGCACCAAGTGGTCCAAGCCCCAGTCAAATGTAGAGGTCGGCGCTCTCGTCCTAATTCACGAAGACAATCTTCCTCCACAGAAATGGCTCCTTGGAAGGGTTGTCAAAGCCATAACTGGCGCCGATGGTAAGGTCAGGGTAGCTGATGTAAAAACACAATGTGGCGTGTACCGTCGTGCTATTCAAAAAACTAGCAATGCTTCCAACTAATGAGTTTTGAAGACGTCAGGTCATTCAACGGGGCCGGAATGTTGGAACATACATTAATATAATTATATATTACATTACTTGATATGAATTCTAATAGTTATAAATTTATGAATATTTCTATAACATACACTTTACTTAAACGCACTATGCTGAATACTCTTTGCACACATTTGTTAGTTTTTAGTACAATGAATTTACAAGCAACCCTGCGTGGTAGCCTCTCTTTTAGTTTGTATAACTAAGCTAAGATTAACTATGAAATAAATCAGTCAGTACTCAAACGCCACCCACGTAGTATCATCGCTTATCACTCAAGCTACATAATTAGTTAAGTACGTATGTACATCGTTACATACATACATATATGCGCAAACTAGTTGCATATACAGTGATAAAGTATTAATCAAGTACAAAATGTGGTACACGAATTTTTAAATGTAAAAATGAAATTGATAGTTTGGTCATAAATGCTTGATTATCCTCTATCATCTCCTTTTAATAGTGGCTATCTTCTACTAGTAAACTTAGTAAATGTGAGTTAGATGTATTAACACTCGAAGTGTTTTAAGTTGATTTTTAAGCTATTATTTTTTCTATTATTTTGCGTTCTTATTCTTCATTGTTACGCTGTGAAATAAAGCAATTTTAATTTTATATATACAATAGTATAAGCTTCTAGTTTTTTTTTTTTTTTTGTAGTTATGTATGCATTTACTAGAACTATCAATCCCGGGATCGATCCCGGGATTGGAAACTTCGATCCCGAAAATCCCGAAACTCAAAAAAGCTCTGGGATTGTCACCCCTAGCTGTTACTATAACTGGGCCCAGTATCCCTAGTGGATCAAATATTTTTGCAACTTCTGACGTGATTACGCGTTTCGTGATTTTGTTTGTTACATGAGACGTAGATCTGATGCAAAATTTAACCTTCTTTGGTTGCCAGACTAACCCAAGTGTTTTTATGGAAGTGTTGTCATCATTGTCAAAATCCAAATCGATTTCGTGGTCATCCTTATCGATATCTTGTAGTTTTTATGGGTGGTTGCACACCATTTGCGTAGTTTAAAACCAACAGGTTCTAGTATGCGTTTGAGTTGATTCTGCATCTCCAGCACCGTTGACAGTTTATTGGATCCACTGAGACAAACATCAACGTAAAAATTATTTTTTAAACCCTATTAAAATTTTTCTTTATTTTCGTCCGCAAGCTGTTGTAGGCATCTTGTTGCTAGGTATGGGGCGGATCTAGTTCCATATGTCACGGTGTTTAGTTGATAATGACGGACAGGCTCACCAGGATTATTTCTCCAAAAAATAGTTTGGAATTTCCTATCTACTGGATGTACCGAATTTTGTCGATGCATTTTTTGAATATCGGTGCAAAAGACAAATCTTGGTAATCGAAAACGCAGAAGAATTGAAAAAAGTTCGCTCTGCACGGTTGGACCACTAAATAAAATGTCATTCAGTGATATGCCAGAACTGGTTTTATATGAGGCGTCAAACACTACTCTCAGTTTTGTACTGCTGCTGTCTGGTTTCAGTACACAGTGATGTGGGATAACATAATATGGTGCTGATACGTTTTTAGTAGTTATCTGCTCCATGTGTCCCAATTCTTCATACTCGTTCATAAATTTGACGTACTGCTCTCTGAGATTTTGATCCTTAGATAGTATTTTTTCAAGGGAAAAGAACCTGGTCATTGCTATTGTTTCTGAGTCCTTAAGGGTTTCAGGATCTTGTTGAAATGGTAGTTTTACCAAGAAACGTCCTAATGAGTCCCTTTGAGTGTTGTTTTAAAAATGTGTCTCACATAATTCTTCAGCCATAGTTAATCTTGAATTTTTGGGTTCCGTATCATCCATTTGCCACAATCGTTGGATCATTTTGTCTAGATCTTCCTCATTTTCTGTACATATGCCACACGTTGTGTCGAACTCGTTCTGGTTAGAAAGGTAGGAGTCGCCTATTTTTCCTGAGAAAATCCATTCAAAAACGGTATTTTGAAGTAAAGGTAAGCCACTTGATAGTTTGATTTGCCCAATGGTCAATAATTAATGATAGAATTCTGCTCCCAGCAGGATGTAAATATTCGACGCTGGGTTGAAGTAGAGGTCTGCTAATTCAATATTTTTTGGAATTGACCATGATGATGTATCCAACGATTGCGAAGGCTGTAATGTAGTTATTTGTGGCAACACGTATGCTTCCAATGGTTTTTGGTATCCATTTATACGGGAATGAATATTAATGTAGGCCCGCTGAGTTGAAACCTGCCTTTTTCTTCCAATTCCTTCTATGGACATTGAGGTTGCCTGACCTGAAATACCAAGACGCTTTGCTAGCCTGCTAGTTATAATGTTGATCTGGGAACCAGAATCTAATAGTACTCTGCAGTTTATCATTTTCCCGCTGGTTGTATTTACCTTAATTATGCTGTTATTTGTTGTAAGAGTAACAGGAGAACTTGAATTCTGTTCTTTAAACGGTGGTACCGTTGTATTTTGACCGTCTTTTTCCTGATGTAATAATGTATTGTGTTTTTTCTGACATCTGGTGCATGATCTGCTACGGCAATTATGAGTACTGTGCCCACTTCTGAGACAGTTTGTACAGAGTCGATTTTTGATCACATGATTCATTCTGTCCTTGACTGAAGCCTTCAAAAACTTAACGTATGTATACAGAAAGTGTTCTTTTTCGTGGCAGAGTTTACATTTTTGATTAAGTGTTGTTGTAAGTACTCTGATGGGTCTTTGGTCTCAATAGCCTCCATCGTTTGGAATCGAGCTTCCAAAAAAGTGAGAAATGCGTTTAATTTTGGAATTTCTTTATGGTTTGCGATAGTTTGCTTATATAAAAGGTGAGTTTCGCGATCCAACTTTTTTATTAAGATTGGAAGTAGTAGAGGATCCCATGAGTTCGTCCCTAGTCCCAGATTTTCCAATGCTAGCAAACATTCTTGTGTTGTATCGTGCAGTTCCTTGATTGTTTTGGCTGACGCTACTGATAAGGTTGGTTGTTCCAATAATTTTGACACGAGAGTGTTTGTCAGGACTCTTTGATTGTTGTAACGATCTTGAAGTAACGTCCAGGCTGTTGTGTAATTCGCCTCACTCAATGAAAGATGTCGAATTAGCTTCTCTGCTTCTCCAGTGACATTTGACTTCAAATACCACATTTTTTGAACATTTGGTAGTGCTTGGTTGTGAATCATTTGAACAAATAAGTTAAAAAATTGACGCCACTTCATATAGTCTCCATCAAACTTTGGAATAACCACCTTTGGCAGCTTCCTGCGAGCTGGCTATGTTGACTTGCATTGTATCTGATACGCCCCTTTGGTAGTTTTCTAGCTCTTCAGTTAGTGAGATCATCTTTTGGAGTACCTCTTCTTCTAATTGAACGAACGTAGATATGTTGTAACCCTTGGTTGATGGGTTTTCCATTTGCTGCCAAATTTCATAATTATTTTGCTCTATATTGCTCCAAAGCTGCTTGATAGTCTTCAATTTTAACTCGCTAGAGATACGTGAATGTGTAGATTCGGTGCTGGCCAATTGCCTTTTTAATGTTGACATTTGGGCTTCAAATTTCCGAATAAGTCCCCTTTGGTGCTGGTCATCATCAACTGTATGTGTATTTTCTGGAATTTGGTTGGCTGTGGCTTCGTCTTGATTTTTCTGCGTATGTTGCTGATTGCATGTTCTAGTTGTATGCTGAATGACCACAGCCCCTTGTGGTGCAACCGATTTGACTGAGTTAGTCGTATCTATCTTTGAAGCTAATTCCTCAAAGATTTTTGTATATGTTTCGACTACTTCGGCTATTTGAGAGTAATAGTCCTTGGAAAAATAGTCATGTTCCAATGGGAGGTCCTTTATTATACGGATTTTTGTATCTGTTTCTTCCAACCTTTCCCATGCTTGGTTTAACTGCCTCAAACGATCTCGAAAGTAATCGGATGAACCCTTCCGTTCCGAAGAATCCTTTTTGAGGTTCCTCAATACGTTTTGGACTTCTTCTCCAAGAGATTGTTGGATCTTTGCTAAGTCGTTGAACGCCATAATTAATAGACTGGAGTACAAAAAATCAAGTCTTGTTGACAAATTGATTACTCCTAGCTCTTCCTGAAAAGGAGTCGATTGTCGTCCCTTTGCTCTGCTACGGCGGCGTCTGTATTATTTGATGAAAGCAGCTGTGTGTCGTCCTTTTGCTGTTTTCTGCTTTTTTTTACTACGGCGGCGTGTGTATTTGACAAAAAAGGAGTCGTATGTCGTCCTTTTTGATCACGACGGGGTCACCAATGTTTTGCGGCTGAGGTTCCTTTACCTGCCTATAACTTTTACGTAATCCTGGCACTTGAGCCAGGACTATGTAGGTTGTTTGGTTGTTACTGTAGGCACATTAACCCACAATAACAGCTAATTATTTTGATGATAGCAGGACACCTTACCAGGGGTCGGGGGTGTCTTGCTATGTGCTGCGGCCACTAAAACCAAGAATTTTAGTTATGAAAGGAAAGATACTGCTTTGCTTAATTCTTGCAATATAATGGCAAAGTTTATTGAATTTATATCTACTATATACTTAATTGATATATTAAATTTGTTGACATAATCATATTTACAAGCTAATTAAAAAATGTAACGCATGTAAAAATTATGACTTACTTAAATAAAACCACCATAAACAAAACAAAAGCGAACATTGACTTTAGCTAAATGGCAATGTTTACATTTTTATCAATAAGACAAAAATGAACATTAACTTTAACCAAATTGCAATAAATGCATTTTGTCAACAAAAACACGAGTACGAGTACTTTAAACAAATTGCAATGTTTTGCATTTGGTCAACATTCATCATTTTGATTTGTTTAAGGGGCTGCATATGTTAAATAAAGAATGTAAAACTAAACAGATATGCTTCTGGAATATCCGGACCCTCAATAGGGAAGGTGCCTCTATCGAATTGGCGGATGTCCTCGGGAAAATTAAGGCTGACATCACCGCCATCCAGGAAATAAGATGGATAGGACATGGTTGCTCAAACCATGCAAGTTGCGATATCTACTACAGCTGCCATGCGGAGAGACGCAAATCGGGATGCGGATTCGTAGTAAGCAAGAGATTTCGCCACCATATCTCGAGGTTCACACCTGTGAGAGAAAGGTTGGCTACGATCCGCTTCAAGGCTCGATTTTTTAACATCAGCCTGATTTGCGCGCACGCCCCGACGGAGGAAAAGGACGATGCTGTCAAAGATGCCTTCTATGCAAGACTCGAGGAAGTATACGATCGCTGCCCAACCCACAACGCTAAAATTGTACTCGGGGATTTCAACGGAAAGGTCGGAAGAGAAGGTATATTTGGCCCCACTGTCGGTCAGTTCAGCCTTTACGAGACCACCTCAAACAACGGTCTAGGGCTGATCGACTTCGCCGCGGCGCGAAACATGGTAGTAAGTAGCACCAGATTTCAACACCTCGATATCCACAAGGCCACCTGGCTGTCCCTTGATCAGAAAACACGCAACCAAATCGATCATGTTGTGATTGACGGAAGGCATGCTAGATGTTCTTACGTTCCGGGAAGTCAATATTGACTCCGATCATTATCTTGTTGCAGCCAAGATACGCATGCGGCTGTGCAATGCAAAGGATGTACGCTCTGGTACGCAACGAAAGCTGGACGTCGCTAAGCTGCAATCACATCGGACTGCCGAAGCCTATTCCGCTCGCCTCCCAAAACTGCTCCTTCAATCTGACTCTCTACCCGATGATGCCGGTGGACTTTGGGCGCATATATCCCGCTCCATGCGCTCTGCCGCTGAGGAAGTCATTGGTTTCCAACGCCCACTTCCACGAAATAAATGGTATGGCCAGGAGTGTCACGAAGCTATTGCAGTGAAAAACGCCTCCTACAAAAGAACCCTGCTGTCAGCCGCAACGCGAGCCGTGCAAACTACCGGGTAAAGAGAAAGGAAGAGGGGCGCCTTTTCAGACGCAAGAAATGAGGGCAGGAAAGGCACGAGCGTGAGAAACTCGAAGTGTTACGGGGCAGGAATGATGCTCGAATATTTTACCAACAAGTCAAGCGTCTGACCCAAGGTTTCAAGCCCGGAGCATCTACCTGTAAAGATGAACATGGAAATCTGGTTACGGTTATGCAGGGTACACTGAGACTACGGAGGGAACACTTTTCCAAGCTGCTTGCTAGCGATGACTCCACCAATCCCACCTTTGGAGAAATTAACCCGATGCCACCAATCAACAACGATGGTGTGGACGTACCACCACCTAGCCATGATGCAGTACGAGTTGTGATCCAACGACTTAAGAACAACAAACCGGCTGGTACCGATGGCTTGCCTGCTGAATTGTTCAGGTGTATGCATCAACTCATCTGCAAAATACGGCTAGTAGAAAGTATGCCCGACGATTGGAATTTCAGTGTCCTTTGTCCTGTACTGAAGAAAGTTGACCCGACAATCTGCGCTAACTACCGGGGAATCAGTCTTCTTGCCATCTCTTACAAGGTCCTGTCGACTGTACTGTGTGAAAGACTTAAGCTGTTTGCCAACACACTGATTGGGCTTTATCAGTGCGGGCTTAGACCTGGTAAGTCCACCATAGACCAGATCTTCACACTACGTCAAATCCTGGAAAAAACCCACGAAAAACAGATCGATACCCATCATCTCTTTATCGATTTTAAAGCTGCTTTCGATAGCCCGATACGAGATTACCTGTATGCCACCATGTCTGAGTTCGGCATACCTGGGAAGCTAGTGCGGCTTTGCAGAATGACGTTGAGCAACACAGCCAGCTCTGTCAGGGTAGGAAGGGTCTCCGATCCATTTGATACCGAACGAGGTTTCAGACAAGGCGATCCACTATCCTGCAACCTCTTCAACTTTGTGATGGAAGGGGTGTTGCGAAGAGCCAGTGTACATCGTAATGGCACTTTTTTCTGCAAAAGTGTCCAGCTCCTTGCATATGCCGATGATATTGATATCATTGGACGTTGTTAGCGAGATGTTACTGTTGCGTTCTCTGCTATCGAAAAAGAGTCAGCAAAAGTGGGTTTGACGGTGAACGAGGGCAAAACAAAGTATATGCTGTCCACAAACAGGGAGACGCGGCGTATTGGATCCTATGTTACTGCGAACAGCTATACTTTCGAAGTTGTCAAGGAATTCACCTATCTTGGTACCGCCGTGAACACTCAAAACGATGTCAGCCTGGAGATAAAGCGAAGACTAACTCTTGCTAATAGGTGTTACTATGGTCTCATTAAGCAATTGAGTAGTAGAGACCTCTCTCGCCCGACAAAACTGACACTCTACAAGACGCTCATCTTACCCGTGCTACTTTACGGCGCAGAAGATTGGGTTGTGTCGCAGACTGATGCAGCCACGCTTGGGGTGTTTGAGACAAAAATTTTTCGCAAAATCTTCACTCCTGTTCACGTTGGCGACGACTACCGTATTCGAATGAACCACGAACTATATGAGCTCTACACAGACATTGACATAGTCAAGCGCATCACTATCCAACGTCTGCGCTGGCTGGGACATGTTGTGCGTATGGTCGAAGAAGCTCTGGCGAAAAAAGTGTTTGATGCGGAAGCCGCTGGGCGACGACGAAGAGGAAGCCCATGCCTCCGATGAAAAGACCAAGCCGAGGAAACCCTATCCACGCTTGGTGTGACTGATTGGAGAAGGCGCGTGCGAAGTAGAGGCGCCTGGAGATAGATTTTGAGGTCGGCCGTAACCCAACGGGTTGTTATGGCCACCCAAGTAAGTAAGTAAGCGCACTTAAAACTCTTCCAGAACGTGAGACACCGAACAAAGAAATTGATCAAATAGATCATTGAGCTCGCATCAGTGCAATTAAACAACGCTTTTGGCAATGACTACCGCAACAAACTTGAAGCAAGCATCAAGTGGACAGACAAGCAAAGAAATGTCTCAAATAGTGCTCCAGTTCTAGTTCATGAAGGCAATGTCCCTACTCAGCGCTGGCCTTTGGAACAAATCGTCAACGTAACTCCCGGCAAGGATCAACCAATCAATGGTATCATCCGTCGACCTGTGCATAAGCTTGCTGTACTACTTGCTTGAAAGGATCCTTTTAAGAGGACCTGAATGTTCGGTCAACTTATAACGTATTCATTATTTTTTTATTATGTTCAATGAACTTAACCTAAAATATCGTAAGTTGTATGTATATGTATGTAAATCTAAGATTTTGTCTCAATAAGTTTTTTTAACTTTCTATTCTCAGGGCATACACTTTCATAATTATTTCAATGCTTAGGCCTTAAATTTGTATGCTTAGCCCATTCCGGACTATAGGGTATTTAAATACCTATGAACAGAAGATTTTATGAAAAATCCTAGTGCATACCAGGGTTGAGATATCTGGATTTTTTTCATATCAAAGAGTAAAGAAAGGTTTACGACCCTGTCCTTACATCTACGTTAAAATTTTAAGACTAAAATTAAATTTTCATTTTGAAAGTCACCAATATTTCCCCAACACAAAACTCGAAGGAAATAATCTGTCAAAAATCGGAAAATTAAGTAATCGTAACAGTTTCGCAGTGTCAGTTGGTCTAATATATACCCTATGCTATTCAATTGTAATGGTCGAAATTTTACATATCACATCCACCATCCATCCAATTCAAATGTTTTTATTAAACTTAATTTAGTAAGAAAAAAAAAATATATAAACAGGATATTGTTCAAAATATAATTATGTGACTACAATCTACAGCTCACAGGGAACTAGAGGCGAAAGTTTTTTTTTTTTTTAAACTCTTTTCTAGTTTATTGTATCTCTTTAAGTCGTAAAGACTAACAATAAGTTATAAACTCTTATTTCTAATTAAAAAAAACTATTACAAATTATAAATTTATATACAAATTGGTATATGTATTATAATAAGTAATTCAAAGCTATACGGGACTCAAAGACTTTAGTTGGTCTAAAAATAAATATTACTAAGCACATCTCTTGTTTATTTCTGCAATTGCGGTAGGTGAGAATGGGATAGCCCGTTGGAGCTATGTCGCGGCGATATGTTTATGGCAACCATCTATAATTGCAGCTGTTGACTATTAAGTATCCCCTGATGAATTTTCAGCCGAGACGAGCGAGGTCCCGGTCTGAGTTTGCGTGGTAGCAGAGACGAGCTAGGTCCCTGTCCACCATTATAGAGGTAACTAGGACTTCGATATTATTGTGACATGGTAGCCGAGACGAGCTAGGTCCCGGTCTATCAAGTTGGGGAGAGCTAGTGCAACGAGGATAGCTTTGAAGCGGTAGCCGAGATCAGCTAGATCCCGGTCTAGCACCCAAAAGCTTCCTAAAAGCACACTGCTCCAACACTTTTGGTGCCGCACTCTCCACTCATCGGGCAGCAGCCGAGACGGGCTAGGTCCCGGTCCGGTGCCCTCCTAAGGAGATGAGCTGAATGACAATTCTTTTTTTATCATTATTATTAGGGAACAGTGCCCGAGACGAGCTAGGTCCCGGTACAAAGTCCACTTTGCGTAGAGTTTGGAATGCTTCTATCGTTGCGTATGCACATGCTCAAAGCGTGGAGGATATATTTATAATAGCTGGACGGTCAGACCTTTTTAAACGCGAATGTGCTGAAGTATTGGCAAGTGGCGTGGCCAATGGATTGATGTGATTTTGCAGTTTTTGGAGGTATTTTCCTCTTATTCTTTCAAATTCATCCTTAACCATAGGTATATGGAGATCTCTGTGGATATGGTCATTTCTAATGAACCAAGGTGCTCCTGTTATTGTCCTTAGTATTTTTGCTTGAGCTCTTTGTAGAATTTCTATATTTGATGAACTAGCGAATCCATATAGATGTATGCCATAGGTCCAGATACGCTTGATGACACTATTGTATAGTAGAACTTTATATTCCAATTTTAGAGGAGAGTGTCTGTTAATTAACCAGTGCAAACTAGCAGCTTTGAGTTTGATTTGCGTCTTTTTGGCTTCGATATGCTTACGCTAAGTTAAGCGTTTATCTAAGTGAATGCCAAGAAAAGTTACATCATTTACTTCTGGAACTCGAAAACCATTTAATGTTAAAGTTGAAGTTGGATTTCTATTTAATGTAAATATGACATGTCGGCATTTTTGCTCATTCACCTTGATACGTCATTTTGATAGCCAGTTTTCAATAAGGACTAGATGATTTTGAAGCTGGTTGGTGAATAAAATGTATAAAAACGGACCAAGAACACTACCCTGAGGAACTCCAGCACCAATCGAAAATTCAGTTGTATTAAAACTTTGATATTTAACCCTATAGCACCTGTTTGCCAAGTATGACTCTAGGACTGCATGGACATTTTGAGGTAGGAGCTGTCTGATTTTGTAAATTAAACCTTCATGCCATACTTTATCAAAAGCTTGTTTAACATCGAGAAATATGGCAAAACAGTATTCTCTATGTTCAAACGCATTTCTAAGTTCGTTTGTTATTCTATTCACTTGCTCAATGGTTCCATGTTTTTCCCTAAAGCCAAACTGGTGTGAAGGAATAAGTTGATAATCTTGAAGGTATGACCTAAGCTTTTCTAAAAAACACTTTTTCAAACAGTTTTGAGAGGCAGGGAAGCAAGCTAATTGGTCTGTATGAAGATGGTAAAGTAGAATCTTTGCCGGGCATTTAACATTTTAATTATTGGTTTTTTCCACTCTCCAGGATAATGCCCAAAATTAATTATAGCGTTAAAGAGCCTGGTAATGAAGACTATAGCTGTTTGGGGTAAATTTTTCAGCATTATGGGGGAAATGGAGTCATGGCCAGGAGCTTTTTTGCAAATAAGTTTATTATTTATGACATTGGCTACCTCACTTGGAGTAATATGCATGTTTATATTTTGGGTGTTACTTATTTGCGAATGAAGATCAATAATGTTTGAGGCACAATTTGGTTGAAATACTAGGCTTAGATGTTGAGCAAAAACATATGCTCTTTCCTCATCACTTCGTGGCGAAAGTAGTGGGGTATGTAATGATAAAAATTACAGCTATTAGATACTGGGGCCACAATTATTGGTAAGGAAACTTAATAAAAAATAAAATATTAAAATAAAAATCGAGAAAAATTGCTTCATTAAGGTAAACGATTACTAATTCAAATATCGTATAAAATCAAAAAAAAAAAACAACAAAACTGTAAAAAGTTTTGGTAAAAATCAAGAAACCGTGAAAGAAAAAAATAAATAAAAAATGGCTGATTATTTAAATAATAACAGTATGGGCAATAAATTCACAAATTAGAGGACTATACGAAGAATTCATCAACAGCATGATAAGATAAACTGAAAAGCCATGATTTAAGAAATAAGAAATCACATGAGAAATAAAGGCTTACTACGAATAGATCGAATGTCAATGAGCAATAAACTTAAGAGCCTTGGAGCAACTGCTATATAAAACCTCAATAAAAATTGAAAGTTGTGCGATAGATACTAATTCCCGAGTGTTAATTCTTAAATTGTAGTTATTAGATCTTCTGCTCAACGAATATCCAGATTTACTGAAGAAGTGATAATGAATTTTGTGGAGAAGATAATGGACAAAATGCAGATAGCGTTGACATCATTATTATTCCACCAGACAACGTCGATAATCTCAGTGATAACGACGACTTGGATGACAATGTACAGATTCTAAATGATGATAGCGAGTGCCTCGTTAAATTGCTGGTCACTTCGATTACGAACATATGTACGAAGACGGCAATGCACATTGTCTCGGTGGTACGGAAGAACAACAACATTTTCAGGCCGTAGAAAAAAAAAACAGTCTGATAATAGAAAAAATCCGAATTGGTAATATCTAATAGATGTACAAATTATGAATATGAAGTTCTCCATATGAGTGCTTTTTTAGAAAAAAATTATTAAAATTATGAATTTTGATTAAATTCTATTTCCTGAGAATAAATACATGTTAAAATTTTTAAATTTCAAAATTTTTTCCTACACTAAAAAAAAAACTCCCCAAAACTTTAAAAACACCGGAAATGCAAATATTTTGATCTTCTTAACGAATTAAAGTGCCTCAATATTTTTTTTATGGACTAAAAAATAAAACAGCTCTAATATTGCAAATTTTCATTTAAATAGACACACAGGACGCTAAGGAATTTGTTTTTGGAGGTAAGCTTTCTGAAGAGTAAAAATATATAAAAACGAAATTTTTAGTATAACTTTATTTATGTATTAGAAAAAAAAAAAGTTAAAAAAAATGTTTATAACATGCAGTTTTATATAAGCTCTCATAATTTAAAAGCATAACCTAAATTTTTTGGAAACTTTCATATGTGCAAATCCATCAGATTTGGCCTTTTAGCTGGCTTCGCTTTTTTTTTTGGAGTACATCTTTCAGCCATAGTTTTTCTTGAAGCTAAGGCTGTCTTGAATTAATATTCAAGGTTGTTCAATTAAAATTCAGATAGCTATTTTTTATACCCTTCACCGAGGGTATATTCACTTTGTCTCTCCGTTTGTAACACCTCGAAGGGGGCGTGGCAGGTATGGAAAAGTATATATATCCTTGATCAGCGTCACCACCTGAGTCGATTTAGCGATGTCCGTCTGTTTATGTGTCTGTCTGTCTGTCTGTCTGTCCGTTGAAATCAGGTTTACGGGAAAACCAAGAGAGCTAATGGAATGAAACTTTCACGCACAGGTCACATCTTCTTGCAAGCATCTTGCCATTGAAAATGGGTGAAATCGGTTGACGGACACGCCTACCGCCCATACTCTATGTAAATTTACCCAGGCCAATTTTGAAAAAAGTTGCAGCGATTTGCAAATATGAACCCAATTAGGATTAGGCTACGTTTCAAGTTTCCAGAAGGTCGTACAGAGGCGTGGCACAGCCCTAAATTTTATCATTTAAACTACCATATCTTGTAAGGCGTTCAAGATATTGCGATGAAATTTGGTAAACGGATACATATCAAATATATCTTGAATTGAGATAAAAGTGGGCGGAATCGAGAAAATGGGCGTGGCACTTTTCAACTGTTAAAAGTTTTGATTCCGTATATCTCAGAATTGGCACAAACGATTTCCATAAAAATTTTGAATATGATGCCGCTGAAAGCAGTCATTAATACAATCTCAGCTACTTCACTGAAAAAACTCGCTCAAGGGCGTGGCACCGCCCACACTATTTATAAACGTTATATATAGAGAACTAACAACGTAATCGTTATGAAATTTAATGAGGTAGATATACTTCCTATAAGGTCTCTTATAACAAAAAATTGGTTCAATAGTACCTGTGGGCGTGGCACCTCCCATATAAGCAAAAAACGTTTATTGTTATAGATAGTGTGCTACGAGAGTAATCTTCATAAAATTTGATCTATAGATGTCAGTTACTATAAGCTTTAAAAATAAATGAATTTTGACAGGATTGCATCAGTGGGCGTGGCACCTTCCTTATAAACATAAATTTGTAAGCGCTGTTTTAAGCAGACCTTGAAACTTTTATACTTTTATTCAAAAAGTTTTCAAAATAAAAGTTTCTTAAAACTTTTTTGTTATAAAAGTTTTTATAAACTTTCTTCAAAAACTTTTATTGAATAAAAGTTTATTTAAATGAAAATTTGCAATATTAGAGCTGTTTTATTTTTTAGTCCATAAAAAAAAATATTGAGGCACTTTAATTCGTTAAGAAGATCAAAATATTTGCATTTCCGGTGTTTTTAAAGTTTTGGGGAGTTTTTTTTTTAGTGTAGGAAAAAATTTTGAAATTTAAAAATTTTAACATGTATTTATTCTCAGGAAATAGAATTTAATCAAAATTCATAATTTTAATAATTTTTTTCTAAAAAAGCACTCATATGGAGAACTTCATATTCATAATTTGTACATCTATTAGATATTACGAATTCGGATTTTTTCTATTATCAGACTGTTTTTTTTTTTTTTCTACGGCCTGAAAATGTTGTTGTTCTTCCGTACCACCGAGACAATGTGCATTGCCGTCTTCGTACATATGTTCGATTTCGAAGTGACCAGCAATTTAACGAGGCACTCGCTATCATCATTTAGAATCTGTACATTGTCATCCAAGTCGTCGTTATCACTGAGATTATCGACGTTGTCTGGTGGAATAATAATGATGTCAACGCTATCTGCATTTTGTCCATTATCTTCTCCACAAAATTCATTATCACTTCTTCAGTAAATCTGGATATTCGTTGAGCAGAAGCTCTAATAACTACAATTTAAGAATTAACACTCGGGAATTAGTATCTATCCCACAACTTTCAATTTTTATTGAGGTTTTATATAGCAGTTGCTCCAAGGCTCTTAAGTTTATTGCTCATTGACATTCGATCTATTCGTAGTAAGCCTTTATTTCTCATGTGATTTCTTATTTCTTAAATCATGCTTTTCAGTTTATCTTATCATGCTGTTGATGAATTCTTCGTATAGTTCTCTAATTTGTGAATTTATTGCCCATACTGTTATTATTTAAATAATCAGCCATTTTTTATTTATTTTTTTCTTTCACGGTTTCTTGATTTTTACCAAAACTTTTTACAGTTTTTATTTTTTTTTTGATTTTGTACGATATTTGAATTAGTAACCGTTTACCTTAATGAAGCAATTTTTCTCGATTTTTATTTTAATATTTTATTTTTTATTAAGTTTCCTTACCAATAATTGTGGCCCCAGTATCTAATAGCTGTAATTTTTATCATTAAATACCCCACTACTTTCGCCTCGAAGTGATGAGGATAGAGCATATGTTTTTGCTCAACATCTAAGCCTAGTATTTCAACCAAATTGTGCCTCAAACATTATTGATCTTCATTCGCAAATAAGTAACACCCAAAATATAAACATGCATATTACTCCAAGTGAGGTAGCCACTGTCATAAATAATAAACTTATTTGCAAAAAAGCTCCTGGCCATGACTCCATTTCCCCCATAATGCTGAAAAATTTACCCCAAACAGCTATAGTCTTCATTACCAGGCTCTTTAACGCTATAATTAATTTTGGGCATTATCCTGGAGAGTGGAAAAAACCAATAATTAAAATGTTAAATGCCCGGCAAAGATTCTACTTTACCATCTTCATACAGACCAATTAGCTTGCTTCCCTGCCTCTCAAAACTGTTTGAAAAAGTGTTTTTTAGAAAAGCTTAGGTCATACCTTCAAGATTATCAACTTATTCCTTCACACCAGTTTGGCTTTAGGGAAAAACATGGAACAATTGAGCAAGTGAATAGAATAACAAACGAACTTAGAAATGCGTTTGAACATAGAGAATACTGTTCTGCCATATTTCTCGATGTTAAACAAGCTTTTGATAAAGTATGGCATGAAGGTTTAATTTACAAAATCAGACAGCTCCTACCTCAAAATGTCCATGTAGTCCTAGAGTCATACTTGGCAAACAGGTGCTATAGGGTTAAATATCAAAGCTTTAATACAACTGAATTTTCGATTGGTGCTGGAGTTCCTCAGGGTAGTGTTCTTGGTCCGTTTTTATACATTTTATTCACCAACCAGCTTCAAAATCATCTAGTCCTTATTGAAAACTGGCTATCAAAATGACGTATCAAGGTGAATGAGCAAAAATGCCGACATGTCATATTTACATTAAATAGAAATCCAACTTCAACTTTAACATTAAATGGTTTTCGAGTTCCAGAAGTAAATGATGTAACTTATCTTGGCATTCACTTAGATAAACGCTTAACTTAGCGTAAGCATATCGAAGCCAAAAAGACGCAAATCAAACTCAAAGCTGCTAGTTTGCACTGGTTAATTAACAGACACTCTCCTCTAAAATTGGAATATAAAGTTCTACTATACAATAGTGTCATCAAGCGTATCTGGACCTATGGCATACATCTATATGGATTCGCTAGTTCATCAAATATAGAAATTCTACAAAGAGCTCAAGCAAAAATACTAAGGACAATAACAGGAGCACCTTGGTTCATTAGAAATGACCATATCCACAGAGATCTCCATATACCTATGGTTAAGGATGAATTTGAAAGAATAAGAGGAAAATACCTCCAAAAACTGCAAAATCACATCAATCCATTGGCCACGCCACTTGCCAATACTTCAGCACATTCGCGTTTAAAAAGGTCTGACCGTCCAGCTATTATAAATATATCCTCCACGCTTTGAGCATGTGCATACGCAACGATAGAAGCATTCCAAACTCTACGCAAAGTGGACTTTGTACCGGGACCTAGCTCGTCTCGGGCACTGTTTCCTAATAATAATGATAAAAAAAGAATTGTCATTCAGCTCATCTCCTTAGGAGGGCACCGGACCGGGACCTAGCCCGTCTCGGCTGCTGCCCGATGAGTGGAGAGTGCGGCACCAAAAGTGTTGGAGCAGTGTGCTTTTAGGAAGCTTTTGGGTGCTAGACCGGGATCTAGCTCATCTCGGCTACCGCTTCAAAGCTATCCTCGTTGCACTAGCTCTCCCCAACTTGATAGACCGGGACCTAGCTCGTCTCGGCTACCATGTCACAATAATATCGAGGTCCTAGTTACCTCTATAATGGTGGACAGGGACCTAGCTCGTCTCTGCTACCACGCAAACTCAGACCGGGACCTCGCTCGTCTCGGCTGAAAATTCATCAGGGGATACTTAATAGTCAACAGCTGCAACAATAGAAAGTTTTTCCAAAAAACTTTTTCATAAGAGTTTTTCTGAAAAACTTTTAAAAAAAACTTTTATTAATAAAAGTTTTTTTTGACTTTTATTAATAAAAGTTTTTTTTTTAACTTATATTTTTAACAGTCACATGCAAAGAGTTTTTTTTGACTTTTATTTTTCAAAAGACGAAAATAAAAGTTTTTTTTGTATGAAAGAACGAGAAAAATCCAAAAATAATATCTTGGATCACTAAGCAAAAAATTTCAAGGGAGAAAACTTAGGATTATTGATAATAAAGTCCAAAGGAAAATACTTAAGATGTTTCTGAAAAGAAATAAATTTATGATAATTATACACTTATAATTTTTAGAAAAATTGTGCTCAACGCATCAATGGGAAAAGGCCGAAAATGGATTTTGGGAGCGACAGGGGAGGTTCCTGACCCTCCTAAAGAGGTGTTTTGGACCCATTTTTCGAAAAAAATTTTATTGTACGAATCGATGGGAAAAGGCCTTGGCATCTGGCAACTCTGCTCTAAAGTGACAGTCATAAATTTGTTGTGCAACTTTAAAAGTTAAAATCTAAATAAATACTCATCGCCTCAACCTGAAAGCTACATCAATCGAAAGCACTCCCTAAGCTTTGTATTGAATCGTTCGAGTACATCTTATATACCCACCGTAATATTGTTTTACCAGGTGAGTGCTGCTCATAGTCAATTGGTATTGCTTAACATCAGGTGTCGCAGACACGACGGCACAGTAAAAATCAGTACGCATACACATACAAAAGAGCGGGAAAACAAACATATACCAGCTGCTCTTGACAGATCTAAAGTACACTACAATCCAAAAGTTTCGACTGATCAAAAGCTTGAACTTAAATATTTCTAGTAAAGGCACAAACCACTCAGCTTTAAGCTATTTAATAAAATAAAATAAAGGTTGCCACCCAACTATAATCTTAATAAATTAAAGGAAAATACAAAAATGAACTGCCCAATCTGCAATGATAAAATAGAGCGTAGTGATGCCTCCAAAATAACTTGCGTCGACTGTAATAGCTTCTTTCACTGCTCCTGCGTAAATTTAAAGCCAGACGATGTCGAATTCATGAAGTCAGATAACGTTGACTACCGTTGCGATATGTGCAGGGAGTCCCGGCGAAAAACTTTGCATCAGCCAGCTTTTCCTCTTGCTTTAGAGAAAATTCCAGCCGCTGATAAGCAAATATCACGTGAGATCACCCGGCAGCAGCAAGTTGTTGCAATGAAATCGTCCTCCAGTATCTCATCTAAGCCCAACAGTGATAAGCAAAAACTTTCTGTACCTTATAATGTGAAACAGCACAAATCAAAAGCGCAGACTCTTAGTGAACAAGCTCTGGATGGTTTTTCTCCTAACAATAGCAATAATACATCAAGTCCCATAACCAATCAAGTTCTTTATGCCGAAATTGTAAGCCTCAAAAAAATAAATAGTGACTGTCTTGCTGCCATGATAGCTTTGAAGAAGGAAAATGCAGCTTTAAATGAAAAAATAACAATCATAGAAACTAAATTACTAGGGCTTGAAGCGAGTGATAAGCAAAAAGAGACTGTAATAACTAACCTTGAAAAACAACTTTCGAAACATGAAAATCGAGCTGTGGCGTGCGATCTTCGCTTAAATGGTATTCCTTTCACCCAAAACGAAAATTTGAATGAAATCTTCGTTAAAATCTGCCAGGAAATAGATGTTGTGCCTCCGAAAGCGGTAAATATATCTCGCCTAAGTCAGCGGTCAGCTATGCCCGACTCCACCGTTATCATCAAACTTGAGTCGCCTCACAGCAAAAACCTAGTCCTAAAATCCATAGCTAAATACAAAAAGGAAAAATAGGACCACCTTCGGATTCGCTATGTTGGACTCGAGTCCAATGTGAGTATATATATCAGCGAAAATTTGACAAAAGGCTATTATCAGATACTTCAAGCAGCAGTCCGACTCAGAAACAGCACAAAATATTTGCTACCTTCACTTTGCATGGCTTGCACTCACAGAAAAATTACTATATTAAATATAGGAAACCAGGTTTCCTATATTTAATATAGTAATTTCCATGCGATGTGTAAATATTATTTTCACTACAGAAAATGTGTAAATCAATTACACATTTTTGACCGTGAATTCTCACGTTAAACCAGGTAAAAACATAAACGTATAAGAAAAATTTTCAAGAGACATTTAGGATTTTTATGTTTTTTTTTATTGTTTATTTAATTGATTTATTTTGATATGTACAAATAATTTGATTGGAAATGATCACGCGAATACTTTTGTTAAACGTAACATGGAACATTGTTACTTTTCTTTGTTTATGTTATTATGTCGTATATGTATAATGTGAGTAGCAAAAAAGTTATATCGAATCATAAGCACTGATGCATGAGAAACTTAAAATAATACCGATTAAAGTGAGTGAATTTACACTCATAAATTTGTAAATGTCTCTATAAAGTTGTAAACTACACATTATGTATAAATATACACATTTTGTGTGAAATTCTTCGAGTTTTTATTGAAACATATGAGATGTGTAATTAAACTCATGTAATAGTATTTATACAAATTAAAATATGTAATTTTACAATAATGAATATAGCGATTGCACACATCGCTGTTTCTATTTCTAAGAGTGTGGTCTACGTCAGACTTCGTCAGAACGAACCTCCAACGTGCATTGATTCCTTTTGTGCATTGGAGCTGCAAGTCCAGCAACTACAACAGTTTTTTCGGAATGAGCAAACAGACAGAACTCTGCCATAATCCATTTCAGATTTATTACTTAAGTCCCATATTTCCTTTAAATATTCTTCTTATTATCACTCTTGAACTTTTACTTCTAAGCTTGCTTTTTCACATTGATGTTACGTACAACATAAAACTTCCAATGGATATTTTCAACATATTCAACTTTTGCGATCATTGCCAGATTATTTGCAATAGCTACTATGACGAGCTCGATTTTTAGAGAAACTGGGGGTTCCAAAGACTTTACACCTGAGATGATTCACTAGGCAAACAACTGGCCTTAAACTCTGTCATTTAAATGCACAAAGTTTAATAAAAAAGATTGACGAGCTAAGGCTTATTTTTGAAAACTCCGACGTAGATGTGATTTGTATATCGGAAACGTGGTTTTTGCCGAGCATGCCAAACACTCTATTCAACATAAAAGGGTATAAATTGTATAGAACTGATCGAACAGCTCATGCTGGAGGCGTCGCTGTCTATGTAAAAAGTTGTCTGCCTAGTAAAATCATTCATCAATCCTCTGCTGAAAGTTCTTGTGAGCAACTCTTCGTACTTGTTACGTATGGCAGCCATAAAATTCTCATTGGTTCTGTCTACAGACCTAACCGAAATGTGGAAATAGGCACTTTAATGGAAAGTATCGAACACATATGCTTGCCATATAGAAACATTGTAATTGCAGGTGATTTTAACAGTGATTTGCTTACGGAAACCCATCTGCTTCAGAGTAAGCAAACTCTTGGTCAATCTCCAGTAAATGCAACGGAGCCTACTCATTTTACCAAAAACAAAGCCACGCTATTAAATGTATTCTTTGTTAACGATAGGACGAAAATATTACTTTACGACCAAATTATTGCTCCCGCTTTTCCTAAGCATGATCTCATCTACGTCTCCCTTGACTTTCAAGCTACTCTCCCTCAACAAACCATTTCTTTTCGAGATTTCAGAAATATAAATTACGACCAACTAAATCACGAAGTGAATAACGTACACTGGAATGTTATTTACAGCTTGTCTTGTGTAAATGATCAAGTACTATACTTACAATCTGCTGTAAATGAATTGTACAACAATTTCGTTCCATTAAAAACTAAACTACTGTACGTAATAATGCTTATGCTCGCTGGAAAAGATTTAAAGTTCCAAGTTTTTTCAAAACATTCCAGGAACTTAGAAACAAGGTTAATGCGAAAATTAAATCAGCAAAATCAGAATTCTATGGAACTAAATTTAACAATGCGATCGGTAGTAAAAACAACTGGAAATTAATTAAAGAAATAGGTATAGACAAAAAAGAAAAAAGTCCTCACTCTCTTGACCCAGCTGAAGCCGACGAGCTCAATGAAAAGTTCGCACACATGCCAATACCTTCGGCTGACTCCACCGCATACTGTAATCCTACTCCTGCTATAGATACCTCAATTTTTAGTTTCAATTGTGTGGATCAGTTAGAAGTCTTAAGCTGTTTAATTTCAGTCAAGTCGAACGCGGTTGGTCTTGATGGCATACACCCAACTTTTTTGAAAGCTTTATTGCCGAAGTTATTACCATATATTTCCAGACTGCTGGAAGTCTTCCAAAATTATACCTCTACCAAAGAATAGAGTAAAGTATCGACCAATTACCATTCTGCCATTTGTCTCTAAAGTTTTTAAACGAATTCTGCATAACCAAATTAATAATTATATCTCCCGGTTTTCGCTGATCAGTGAAGAGCAATCTGGATTCAGATCAAAAAGAAGTTGTGTAACTGCTCTTATAGAAGTTTCTGAAGATATCCGTTTAGCCCTTGACAATAACGATGTTACGTTCCTAACACTGTTAGACCACTCCAAGGCCTTTGACAGCGTTGATCATAACCTACTGTGTTGGAAGCTAAAACATCTATTTAATTTTTCTAATAGCGCTGTAAAACTGATAAGTTCTTACTTATCGGATCGTAAGCAGGCAGTTTGCATCGGAGCCACTCTTTCAAGTCTCCTTCCGACTTTGAGAGGTGTTCCTCAAGGCTCTATTTTGGGACCCTTACTCTTCTCATTGTACATTAACGATTTAACTAAAATCCCGGTACAATGTAAATTGCATTTGTATGCGGATGATGTACAGGTATACATCAGTACAAAACCTACTGCCTTGTCTGAAGGCATTTCAAACCTGTGTGCAGATCTCACCCTCATTGATAATTGGGCCGCTAAAAATGGGCTCCGTCTTAATCCTGCCAAGTCTAAATGTCTAGTTATACATAAGAAGAAACTTGACATTGGTTTGTTTCCACGTATTAATGTTAATGGTTCCGAAATTAATTATGTTGAGACTGCAAAAAACTTGGGCATCACTTTTAACAGGACTTTGTCGTGGAATAATCACATCAATGTCACGATTGGCAAAGTGTATAGTATGTTGCGTATTTTATGGGCAGTACATTCCTTCACGCCACTTAATACAAGATTGCTTTTAGCAAAAACGTATTTGATTCCCACACTACTATATGGCAGTGAAATTTTTGCCAATTGCGACAGTGTTTGCAAAAACAAACTTAATGTGCTGTATAACAACATCGCTAGATATATATTTGGACTCAGACGTTCCGACCATATTTCGCGATTTTCTCACCAAATATTTCATATGTCACTTAATGCGCTATTATGTTACAAAACTACTTTGCTTCTGTATAAAATCATAACCAGTAAAACACCAGTGAAACTGTACAACAGGCTTAATTTCTCACGCTCTGTTCGAAATAACCATATAATTCCAGTTCGACATTTAACCTTAACTTCAGAACGTCAGTTTTTTATTCATGCGATAAGGCTTTGGAACTCTCTCCCCACAGATCTCCAAATAATTAGCAATGTATCGCTTTTTAAAATCAAGCTTTCCGCTCATCTTAGCTGAATAATATTTATTTTTTTTTTTTTATGTCAGGAAAACATGTTCAATGTGAAAAGTTTCCTCAAACATATCTGAATAAGCATAATGTGATTTTTATCTATTTACTTTATATATTAACTTTATTTATTTTATTTATTATGATTTTAATTTTAGTTTAATTATGCTTCAATAAATTATTTACCTTCTGTCAGTAGTACATTAGCAATAAGAATTACGATCTTTTTGTACTATTTTAACAAATAAATAAATAAAATAAAGGCCGAAAATGGATTTTGGAAGTGACAAGTGAGGTCCCCGACCCTCCTAAATGGGATTTTTGGACCCATTTTTCGAAAAAAATTTTATTGCACGAATCGATGGGAAAAGACCGAAAATGGATTTTGGAAGTGACAAGTGAGGTCCCCGACCCTCCTAAATAGGATTTTTGGACCCATTTTTCGAAAAAAATTTTATTGCACGAATCGATGGGAAAAGGCCGAAAATGGATTTTGGAGTGACAAGTGAGGTCCCCGACCCTCCTAAAAAGGATTTTTGGACCCATTTTTCGAAAAAAAATTTATTGCACGAATCGATGGGAAATGGCCGAAAATGGATTTTGGAAGTGACAAGTGAGGTCCCCGACCCTCCTAAATGGGATTTTTGGACCCATTTTTCGAAAAAAATTTTAATGCACAAATCGATGAGAAAAGGCCGAAAATGGATTTTGGAAGTGACAAGTGAGGTCCCCGACCCTCATTAATGGGATTTTTGGACCCAAATTTCGAAAAAAATTTTATTGCACGAATCGATGGGAAAAGGCCGAAAATGGATTTTGGAAGTGACAATTGAGGTCCCCGACCCTCCTAAATGTGTTTTTTTTTGACCCATTTTTCGAAAAAAATTTTATTGCACGAATCGATGGGAAAAGGCCGAAAATGGATTTTGGAAGTGACAAATGAGGTCCCCGACCCTCCTAAATTGGTTTTTTGGACCCATTTTTCGAAAAAAACTTTATCGCACGAATCGATAGGTAAAGGCCGAAAATGGATTTTGGAAGTGACAAGTGAGGTCCCCGACCCTCCTAAATGGGTTTTCTGGACCCATTTTTCGAAAAAAAATGTACTGCACGAATCGATGGGAAAAGACCGAAAATGGATTTTGGAAGTGACAAGTGAGGTCCCCGACCCTCCTAAATGGGTTTTTAAGACCCATTTTTCGAAAAAAATTTTACTGCACGAATCGATGGGAAAAGACTGAAAATGGATTTTGGAAGTGACAAGTGAGGTCCCCGACCCTCCTTAATAGGTTTTTTGGACCCATTTATCGAAAAAAAATTTACTGCACAAATCGATGGGAAAAGACCGAAAATGGATTTTGGAAGTGACAAGTGAGGTCCCCGACCTTCCTAAATGGGATTTTTGGACCCATTTTTCGAAAAAAATTTTATTGCACGAATCGATCGGTCTTTTCCCACCGATTTGTGCAGTAAATTTTTTTTCGATAAATGGGTCCAAAAAACCTATTAAGGAGGGTCGGGGACCTCACTTGTCACTTCCAAAATCCATTTTCAGTCTTTTCCCATCGATTGGTGCAGTAAAATTTTTTTCGAAAAATGGGTCCAGTAAACCCATTTAGGAGGGTCGGGGACCTCACTTGTCACTTCCAAAATCCATTTTCGGCCTTTACCCATCGATTCGTGCAATAAAATTTTTTTCGAAAAATGGGTCCAAAAATCCCATTTAGGAGGGTCGGGGACCTCACTTGTCACTTCCAAAATCCATTTTCGGTTTTTTCCCATCGATTCGTGCAGTAAAATTTTTTTCCAAAAATGGGTCCAAAACACCTCTTTGGAGGGTCAGGAACCTCCCCTGTCACTACCAAAATCCATTTTCGGCCTTTTCAAATTGATGCGTTCAGCATAATTTTTCTAAAAATTATAAGTGCATAATTATCATAAATTTCTTTCTTTTCAGAAACATCTTAAGTATTTTCCTTTGGACTTTATTATCAATAATCCTAAGTTTTCTCCTTTGAAATTTTTTGCTTAGTGATCCAAGATATAATTTTTGGATTTTCCTCGTTCTTTAATAAAAGTCAAAAAAAACTCTTTGCATATGACTGTTAAAAATAAAGTTAGAAAAAACTTTTAAAAAAAATTTTTATTAATAAAAGTCAAAAAAAAACTTTTAAAAAAAACTTTTATTAATAAAAGTTTTTTTTAAAAGTTTTAAGGAAACTTTTACTTTTATTTCACAAAAATAAAAGTATAAAGTTTACTTTTACCTAAAAAAAAACTTTTATGAAAGTTTATTTCAAGCTCTGGTTTTAAGTGAACTATTGCAGCAAATGCTATGAGATTTAATGTAAGTGGTTCAGTTGCTATAGAGTATATCTGAATCAAAATTGGCTGAAATAGCACCAGTGGGCGTGGCATCTCCCATACAAGTAAGTGGAATATTTATCGAAATATGTGAGCAATCATACCATAATTTGGTGTAAGAGTTTTGCTTATGGAAAGCTATTTCTGGATCAAAACCGGGCTGGATTGTACTAGTGGGTGTGTCACCGCCCTAAATTTTAAATTTAACTGCGGCACATATCGCAAACTATACAAGCTATTGTGCTGAAATTTAATATGAGGATGTCGATCACGAATATAGTTTATTGAACCAAAAGTGGGCGGAATTGGACAAGTGGGCGTGGCATATTTCTAATTTTTCATTTCTATTCGATTTTTTTCAACATTTTCCTTATTCTTTCGACTTTTTCAACCCTGTAACTTTTTCCAATATATCCTATATGTATTTGTTCGACTTTTTCAACTTTCTTCATTAGTTTCTTAACTTTTTCGACTTTTTCATCCATTTTGAATTGTTTCAAGTTGTTTCAACATTTTGCATATATTTTCGACTTTTTCAACATTTTTCAACCTCATTTTTTTCGACTTATTCAACCTCTTCAACGCCTTTTTAACATTTATTTAAAAGGTACTTTCAACGCAGTGTAGGGTATGTGAGTTTCGGCCTGGCCGAAGATAACACCTTAACTTGTTTTATTTAACTTTATATGTAACATTTCATGTTTTTTTTAACTTAAATGCAATTTTAACTATGTCTCCCTTTGAATTTTAATTGTTCTTCCTTGAATATTAATTCAAAATAGTCTTAACTTCAAGAAAAACCATGTTTGAAGAATCTGCTCAAAAAAAAAAAAAAATAAAAAAAAACCGAAATTGTCATCTTCGCTCGACCATGGCTTCGATTTTTACATACAAAGTTAAAAAAAAAATAGCTAGCTGAATTTTATTTGAACAATCTTGAATATAAATTCAAGACAGCCTTAGCTTTAAGAAAAACTATGGCTGAAAGATGTACTCCAAAAAAAAAAAAAAACAAAATAACGAGGCCAGCTAAAAGGCCAAATCTGATGGATTTGCACATATGCATATAATTTCAGGGTTTTCAAATTTCTCATCAGTGATGTTAAGAAGTTTTTGCAATGCTGCTCCGAAATCTAATTCAGTTGATGAACTTTGCAATATTTATTTATTTATTAGGTCTACGAATTCAATCATACAGACTATATAAACTAAAGTTAATTAAATAGTATAAATAAATTTAATCTAAATAAATACGAACTTACCTTAAAATTTAATATATGAGAAAAGTTATTACAAAAGCGAATACATCTTGCAATAGGTTCATTTAATGCATAATTTGTTCTATGAACTCGATCTTCAAACATGCGGTTAATTCTTAAGATTCTATTAGGTGTATATAATGCGAATAAATTTGAAATTTCTTGGCATTTAATTTTACCAGATAAAATATTATAAACAAATAACAAAGAACTATGTATAAGTGCGTCTATCTTTTAATGATTGTAATCCAAGAAGCTTACGCCTTACATCATATGATGGTAATCCATCCGGCCAGTGCAGTCTATGTAGCGCGAACTTACTAAAACGCCTTTGAATTTGTTCAATGCGGTCAGAATGCTCTGCATAAAATGGTTCCCAAATAATTGAGCAATACTCTAAAATCCTACGGATGAATGAAATGTATAGAGCTCTAATTGTCATCGGGGTTATGAAATTAGAAGAATTCCTTTTTATAAAACCAAGCATAGCATAAGATTTTGAAACAACATAATCATAATGAAGTTTGAAACTAAAATTTTGATCGAAAATCACTTCCAGGTACTTATTTTCTTGTTTGCGGACTAATATAACGTTATCTATGAAATAGTCGAAAATTATAGGATGTACGCACTTAGTAAATGAAATTACACAGCATTTATTTAAATTTAGTTTAATGTTGTTAGATGAACACCACCGATTAAAATTACACAAATCATTTTGTAGTAATTGAGCATTCAAGTTGTTGGAGACTTTAGTAAATAATTTAACATCATCCGCAAACAACAAACCACTTGGAATACTTAAAAGTTTTTGGAAAATCATTTATAAAAATTAGGAACAATAGCGGTCCACAATGTGTTCCTTGCGGCATTCCAGACGTCGCGTCAACTGCAATTTCGGAAATAGTCGAGCGGATTTTGACATATAATTTCCTATTAATTAAATAGCTCTCAAAAAATTTTAAAAGCAAATCAGACAAACCAAATTTCTTTAGTTTGCGCAATAATATTGAATGATTTACTTTATCGAAGGCTTTTGAAAAATCGGTGTAAATTACATCCAACTGACTGCTATCCGTCATAGCCTCCACAATGTGGTTACAGATTAATGCCAAATTAGTGCATAGATTTGCCAGGAATAAAGCCGTGTTGCTCTTCAGAGATGGCATCTCTCACATGCTCAATCAATTTATTTTTAATGATTTGGTCAAATAGTTTAGCTTAGCTCTATGATTGCATACGTCAGTGCGATCACCAGACTTGAAAATTGGTACAATGTAGCAAATTTTCCAACATTCAAGAAATGTACCAGACTTAAGGCACTCATTGAAAAGATATGTTAAAGGTTTAGTGATGTTGCCTATACAATTTTTAAAAAACATTAAAGAAAATCCATCACTGTCTTGCTTGAAGCTAGGCTTTAATCCTTTAATAACATTTGACACATCCTCCTCATTAACCACAAAATTATTAAGATGACCAATATCATATGCATCAAAACTAACATTCTCACACAAAGTTAAGCAATACCCAACGGGAAACGGAAGCGCGTTCGTAGAGCTTCGGATGTGCTTCAAGGGAAGTGGAAGCTGCTTCCAATGCGCTTCTCACTGCTTATCTTTTTTAACATACGATGTCATTGTGGCGATGCACATCTTTGGAAGCATATTTGATGCGCTTCCTTGGATGTTGAGTAGAAGCACATCTGTGGAAACATATGAAATGCGCTTCTTTGGATGATGAGTAGAAGCATATTAACAATAAGCTTAAATTGAAAAAAAAAACTCAACTAATGTTTTTAATTTGTCTCCGAACATATTCGAACCTAGGCCTCCTACGGAATGCTACTCGTAGTGTTCTGAAATGCGCACATCTTAACCAACTGAGCTACTCTTATTATCAATGTGAAACTGCAAAAGTCTTCTGTTAAAATGAAATGTTGAGTTTTTGATTTCTATAGTTGCCACTTGATAATTCAACTAATATACTTTTAGCAGCCTAATAATAACAAGAGTCTTGGCTGATGTCGTTAAACTGTACGTAACTGCAGTTAACAGCACGGGATGCCTATGTTCAAACCCCAGTGGATGCGGAGTAAAAAAGTTTTTTTTTAATTAGATTGAATTGCAAATTCAATGCATCCGAAAAAGCACATCTGACGTGCTCCACTTGGAAGCTGCTTCCAAATTTCACGTTGGGAAGCACATCTGACATGCTCCCCTTGAAAGCTGCCAAATTTCCCTTTGGGTACTTTTCAAAAACATTTTGAAAAAACTTTTCAAATAAATTACAAGACTCTAATGTATTATTAGATTTCGAGTTTTCAAATCTAATGCTTGTTGAAAAACCATTCGTTTTTCGCTTAGTATTTATGTATTGCCAAAAAGGTTTTGGATTGAACTTTAATTGAGTTTCAGTCTTTAAAAGATAACAGTTATATAGGAACTTGTGGAGAAAACCAAATTCTTTACGCAATTTAATATAAATCAAATGATCTGATATAGATTGAGTTCTTTTGAACTTTTTGAAGGCTTTGTTCTTGACATTTTTCAAATGAGAAAGTCATGGATTAAACCAGGGCGGTTTATTATTGGAAGCTAGCATTCTCAGTGGTACAAAAAGCGAAATAGCTTCCAAAAACATATCGTAAATATATTTTTGAGATTCATCTGGACTGACAAAAGAGTCAAGTAAAGCCCAATTAGATGAAATAAGAAAATTATTGATTTCTAGAAAATTACCTTTCGAAAAATCAAAAACAGTAGAAGATACCGAATCAATTGCACTGAGCTTATAAAACTCGAATTTAATAGTTAATGCTTTAAAATGAATACTGTTTTTTACAATTGGATTTAAATTTAACTCGCAAGATGATTTCATACCATTTGTGACAAATACAAGATCCAAAATCCTTCCTAAATCATTTTTAAAAAAGTTCAACTGATTAAAACCATTACACAACAAAAAGCTAATAACTAATGACTCAATGTCAGATTTAAAGTTAGACGGCAATAAATTATTACCATCAAAAAGCCAAGCAATGTTTTCAAAGTTGAAGTCTCCTAAAACAAATATGTGATGCTTGGAATTTAACAAGTCAGAGACATAATTAATGTTATCGACATGATTTTCATATAGTGGCGGTATGTAATAATTTATGAAGTAAATTGACTTGTCACTACCGAAATCCACGCGCACACATATGTGTTCTACTAGCCTATCATCATTAGGCAAAGATATTAGTTGACTACTTATGCTAGACTTAACAGCAAGCAAGACATCTCCGCCTTTACTATGTCCAGTTGAGACCGGACAGCGATCCATACGGTAAACATTATAAAAGTTTCCAAATAATTCAGCACTAAAAATGTTTGCGTGGAGCCAAGTTTCGGATACTGCAACGGTTTCATATACTTGTTGCGACATTTCTAACAAAAACTGTTCGCATTTTGTACGAATACCACCAGCGTTCTGGTAGTACAATAAATATGAATTATTGCAATTGTTAGAAATATGATTATAAAAGCAGTTGTATGTTGTTGGTGGGGCTTGCGTTACAAGCTCCGGCACCTGATCAGCATACAAATTATAAGACGGCAACGGCAAAGGCACCGAACAATGCGAGACCGAAGATATACAAGACTGCGGCGACTGCATACAGATAGACTGTGCACGGTAGATTTAATTGAATCTCTTCTGCCTTCGCTAAAAAAGAGAAGGGCCGAACATGTACGCCAGCTGGCCACAATGTAGTGTTGAAACCTTGACATAATCGCTCTTAAGAATTATTAATTTGAAATTGACTTTTTTAACGCTGTTTCATCCGCACCATTTTTTACAAGACGATATCATTGAAAGTTACTTTTTTGAATGTTTGTATGCGACGATATGTAATAAATAACACTATTATCAGCAACAGATGGTTTGAAAGAAGAGAGATGGAGAACTCTCTTAGGCGCAGCTAATACGTCAAGCTCTTTATTAGAATTGCTACCAATAATGACGTTTTCATTTCTTTGTTAATTTTTATTATGCTTCTTATTGCACACAGTTTCCCAAACATCACTTGAAGCCATATGCAAGGGCGAAGACAAGAGCGCATCGATATCACCAACAACTTCATCAACAGCGGCAGCACCAGAAGTTGACATACGAAGAACAATTAATGGAGTAGCAGTAGATAACGAACCCTGTGATAACGAAGAATGCAAATTGACGTCGTTCATGTCAGCAGCATCGGAAGTTCGGTGATTTAAAAGCGAAGTATCAACAGCAACAACAGCATCACCCACGCATAAAGAAGAATCTGAAGGAGAGCGTAACTCGATAAGGTTAGGGTTCTCAGCAATCGCTCTGCAGGCAGACTCTGTGATTTGCACGTTCAAATGAGAAGCAGTAACGCCAGTTGATTTAATTTCTTGCATATTATTCGCGATCTTCAGTGTTGAGGCCAATGAACTCGACGATGGAGAGCAAACGTTAGCAACAGACACATTATTACCCTTCTCTGCAGTACTCTTTGCTTAACTAGTTGTTGCATTAGAACACCGAAAAAGACAATTTTAATTCGCGCACTTCACATACTAAATTATTTACTGTCGCGAGTATGTTAAATCTTAAGCAACTGTCACAAGTGAAATTTATATTCGGATGATGATCAATTAGATCAAGTAAATGACTATCAATTTTGGCACCAATACCATGACAAATATTTTTGCAAAGATTACACGTTACAATATTTGTCTCCGTAGTTAATTTACTGCAAATTAAGCAACGCGCTCTAAGCTTTAGTGACATCTTAATTGCATCACAGTCAGTTGACGACATATATTTCATATATGATATGATTTGAAATAGACATTTTTACAGGTGCTTCTGTATAGAACAAAGTGAAACACTCTGTTTTCAGGTTTTTGAAAAACTGATGAGAAAACTTATAGAATATTAATATTTAAACCATCCAAATGAATATATTTCTTTTCAGTTTCCTTGAAATAAGTTGAAAGAAAGCATAAAACTTTTATTACCCCATATGCACTTAACATTTTAAGCTACCTTCCTAAGGTAATCGAATTCTATAAGTTTTTCTACCTGCTAAAGAAAGCATAACATTCTTATTGCCCCGAATACGAACTACGTACGCACTTATGAGATGTCGAGTTTTTACATTTTTTTTACCTGTGGAATTATAGCCTGTGTAATAAAACAAGCCTAGAAAAAAAACATTAGTATGTCAAACTAAAATTATTAATTCATTTAATATCTTTTAATTCCAATAATTCTCTCCCCACAGGTCTCCAAATAATTAGCAACGCATCGCTTTTTAAAATCAAGCTTTCCGCTCATCTTAGCTGAATAATATTTGTTTATTATGTCTGGAAAACATATTCAATGTGAAAAGTTTTCCTCAAACGTATCTGAGTAAACATATTGTGATTTTTTTCTATTTAAGTACTTTATATATTAACTTTATTTATTTTATTTATTATAATTTTAATTTTAGTTTAATTCTGCTTCAATATATTATTTACCTTCTGTCAGTAGTACATTAGCAATAAGACTTATTATCTTTATGTACTATTTTAACAAATAAATAAATACAAATACAATAAGAGCTAATTGGTTGATTAAGTTTATTTATTATTATTTCTTTAGAATTTATTCTATTTAATATAATAAATTATTTTTAGTTTTTACCTGCTGTGGATATCATTATTAGAATATTTTCACTTATTGCCTAGTAAAAAATGTGAACTTCAGGAATATATTCGTGGCACCCTATAAATTGACGTTGGCACAACAAGAAAAAAAAAGTTGATATTATTTGTGTGTTAACAGTAAAAATAATAATCCAAATATTCCAATCCGTTCATTCTTTATAAACTATATCATCAAAAATGCCAGAACACGCGCAATGCAAGTTCAACTGCAAGAGCATGAAAAAAGTCACAGGTTCCCTGATAAAAATCGTTATAACTCATTTTCCCGATATTTCCCGACAGTAAAAATATTTGTATCGTGCTCAAAAAATATAGTTATTGTAGTCGGAACTTAAACTTTAGCGAACTTTTTTTTGAAAGTCCATTCGAAGTTGAAAAAATGGATAAAAATAGTGTTTCGGAAGAGTACAGTCTTTTCAAACTAGTTAAGGTGCCATCTTCGGCGAGGCCGAAACTCACATACCCTACACTGCACTGAAAGTCACTTTTAAATAAATGTTGAAAGATGTTGAAGAGGTTGAATAAGTCGAAAAAAATGTGAAATGTTAAAAGGTTTAGGGGATGAAAATGTTGAAGCAGTTGTAAAAGATTGAAAAAGTCGATAAAATATGGAAACCAATGTAGGAAGTTGAAAAAAATTCAAAATGTCGAAAAAATCGCTTGAAAATGCTTAAAAATTTCGAAATAATATGAAAATGTCCAAAAAAGTTGAAAGAGGTTAAGAAATGATAAAACAATTCAAAATCGCAGAAAAAGTCTTAAAAATAGAGGAAATAATACAGAGAAATGAAAGAGGTTGAAAAAGTCAAACAAATACATATGGGAAATTCGCATTGGAAAAAGTTAAAAGGTTGATAAATTCAAAAGAATATGGAAAATATTGATAAAAATCGACTATATACTATTAACTCAAATTCCGCCTACTTTTTGGTTACTAAATTATATTCGTCATTGACATCCACATACCAAATCTTAGCCAAATAGGTTGTATTGTTTGCGATATATGCCGTAATTTGTCTTAAAATTTAGTGCGGTAACACACCCACTAATGTAATATAGTCCGATTTTTATCCAGAAATAACTTTTTATCAGCAACACTCTTCCACCAAATTTTAGTCTGATTGATCACATATTTCGAAAGATATGCCACTTAAGGTATTTTACTTGTATGGGGAGTGCCACGCCTACTCGTGATATTTCGCCCACTTTCGATTCAGGTATACCTTTTAGTAAGCAAACCACCTAAATTACATTTCATACCAATTGTTGCAATGGTTCAATCAATACAGCGATTGCAACTTTTTGGTAATATAGGAGGTGCCACACAAACTACTGCAATCTCGTCAATTCTCATTAAATTCAGAGCCGATAGCAGCCGACACCTTTAAGCCAAATTTTATGAAGATTACTCTCATAGCACACTATCTATAACAGTAAACATTTTTTGCTTGTATAGGATTTGCCACGCCCACATGCTCCATTGCGCCAAATTTTTGCAAAAATATACCTTCTAGCAAGTATATCTGTCTTATTAAATTTCATAACGATTACGTTGTTAGTTCTCTAAATATAACGTTTATAAATATTGTGGGCTGCGCCACGCCCTCCACCCGGCCCACGACGTTAAAATTGTACTCGGGGATTTCAACGGAAAGGTCGGAAGAGAAGGTATATTTGGCCCCACTGTCAGTCAGTTCAGCCTTCACGAGACCACCTCAAACAACGGTCTACGGCTGATCGACTTCGCCGCGGCGCGAAACATGGTAGTAAGTAGCACCAGATTTCAACACTTCGATATCCACAAGGCCACCTGGCTGTCCCCTGATCAGAAAACACGCAACCAAATCGATCTGCATGTTGTGATCGACGGAAGGCATGCTTCCAGCGTGCTAGATGTTCGTACGTTCCGGGAAGTCAATATTGACTCCGATCATTATCTTGTTGCAGCCAAGATACGCATGCGGCTGTGCAATGCAAAGGATGTACGCTCTGGTACGCAACGAAAGCTGGACGTTGCTAAGCTGCAATCACATCGGACGGCCGAAGCCTATTCCGCTCGCCTCTCAGAACTGATCCTTCAATCTGACTCTCTACCCGATGATGCCGGTGGACTTTGGGCGCATATATCCCGCTCCATGCGCTCTGCTGCTGAGGAAGTCATTGGTTTCCAACGCCCACTTCCGCGAAATCAATGGTATGGCCAGGAGTGTCGCGAAGCTACTGCAGTGAAAAACGCCAACTATAAAAGAACCCTGCAGTCAGCCGCAACGCGAGCCGTGCACGAAAACTACCGAAAACTAAAAGGAAGAGGGGTGCCTTTTCAGACGCAAGAAACGAAAGCAGGAAAGGCACGAGCGTGAGAAACTCGAAGTGTTACGGGGCAGGAATGATGCTCGAAAATTTTACCAACAAGTCAGGATGGAATTGGCTTTTGGTTGATCAGAGTAAATTTTCTGATTGCTTTCAACCTGGGGATTGCCAGAGCGATCTCTGAGCCAACCATTAGCAAGTTGACACACAGCCTCCCCGCGGCTCCATCTGGGTAGCTATCTCCGCATCCGCTGAGATAGTGAGCGAATGTGTGCAGCATGTCCTCCCTGGAAGTAAACTGGGTTGTGCGCAGGGTTTGGTACCCGCCACGTAAAAAAAACACTCCAATGAAGACTTAAAAAGCCTCGGATAATGAACCCCTCATTGTTGACGACCACTGCAAACGAAAAAAGGACTATGATTTAAGAATATGCACCTGGAATATCCGGACCCTCAATAGGAAAGGTGCTTCTATCGAATTGGCGGATGCCCTCGGACAAATTAAGGCTGACATCACCGCCATCCAGGAAATAAGATGGATAGGACAAGGTTGCTCTAAGCAAGCAAGTTGCGATATCTACTACAGCTGCAATGCGGAGAGGCGCGAATTGGGATGCGGATTCGTAGTAAGCAAGAGATTTCGCCACCATATCTCCAGGTTCACACCTGTGAGCGAAAGGTTGGCTACGATCCGCGTCAAGGCTCGATTTTTCAACATCAGCTTGATTTGCGCGCACGCCCCGACGGAGGAAAAGGACGATGCTGTCAAAGATGCCTTCTATGCGAGACTCGAGGAAGTATACGACCGCTGCCCGGCCCATGACGTTAAAATTGTACTCGGGGATTTCAACGGAAAGGTCGGAAGAGAAGGTATATCGTGGCTGTCCCCTGATCAGAAAACACGCAACCAAATCGATCTGCATGTTGTGATCGACGGAAGGCATGCTTCGAGCGTGCTAGATGTTCGTACGTTCCGGGGAGTCAATATTGACTCCGATCATTATCTTGTTGCAGCCAAGATACGCATGCGGCTGTGCAATGCAAAGGATGTACGCTCTGGTACACAACGAAAGCTGGACGTCGCTAAGCTGCAATCACATCGGACGGCCGAAGCCTATTCCGCCTGCCTCTCAGAACTGCTCCTTCAACCTGACTCTCTACCCGATGATGCCGGTGGACTTTGGGCGCATATATCCCGCTCCATGCGCTCTGCCGCTGAGGAAGTCATTGGTTTCCGACGCCCACTTCCGCGAAATCAATGGTATGACCAGGAGTGTCGCGAAGCTACTGCAGTGAAAAACGCCGCCTACAAAAGAACCCTGCAGTCAGCAGCAACGCGAGCCGTGCACGAAAACTACCGGGAAAAGAGAAAGGATGAGAGGCGCCTTTTCAGACGCAAGAAACGAGAGCAGGAAAGGCACGAGCGTGAGAAACTCGAAGTGTTACGGGGCAGGAATGATGCTCGAAAATTTTACCAACAAGTCAAGCGTCTGACCCAAGGTTTCAAGCCCGGAGCATCAACCTGTAAAGATGAACATGGAAATCTGGTTACGGATACGCAGGGTGCACTGAGATTATGGAGGGAACACTTTTCCAAGCTGCTTGCTGGCGATGACTCCACCAATCCCGCCTTTGGAGAAATTAACCCGATGCCACCAATCAACGACGATGGTGTGGACGTACCACCACCTAGCCATGACTCGGTACGAGTTGTGATCCAACGACTTAAGAACAACAAAGCGGCTGGTGCCGATGGCCTGCCAGCTGAATTGTTCAAGACCGGCGGCGATGAGCTGATAGGGTGTATGCATCAACTCATCTGCAAAATATGGCTAGTAGAAAGCATGCCCGACGATTGGAATCTCAGTGTCCTTTGTCCTGTACTGAAGAAAGTTGACCCGACAATCTGCGCTAACTACCGGGGAATCAGTCTTCTTGCCATCTCTTACAAGGTCCTGTCGACAGTAATGTGTGAAAGACTTAAGCCGTTTGCCAACACACTGATTGGGCTTTATCAGTGCGGCTTTAGACCTGGTAAGTCCACTATAGACCAGATCTTCACACTACGTCAAATCCTGGAAAAAACCCACGAAAAACAGATCGAAACCCATCATCTCTTTATCGATTTTAAAGCTGCTTTCGATAGCTTGATACGGGATTGCCTGTATGACACCATTTCTGAGTTTGGTATACCTGGGAAGCTAGTGCGGCTTTGCAGAATGACGTTGAGCAACACAGCCAGCTCCGTTAGGGTAGGTAGGGACCTCTCCGATCCATTTGATACCGAACGAGGTTTCAGACAGGGTGATCCACTATCCTGCAACCTCTTCAACTTTGTGATGGAAGGGGTGTTGCGAAGAGCCAGTGTACATCGTAATGGCACTATTTTCTACAAAACTGTCTAGCTCCTTGCATGTGCCGATGATATTGATAATAGGTGTTACTATGGTCTCAGTAAGCAATTGAGTAGTAGAGACCTCTCTCGACCGACGAAACTGACACTCTACAAGACCCTCATCTTACCCGTGCTACTTTACGGCGCAGAAGCATGAGTTGTGTCGCAGACTGATGCAGCCATGCTTGGGGTGTTTGAGAGAAAAATTCTTCGCAAAATCTTCGGTCCTGTTCACGTCGGCGACGACTACCGTATTCGAATGAACCACGAACTGTACGAGCTCTACGCTGACATTGACATAGTCAAGCGCATCACTATCCAACGTCTGCGCTGGCTGGGACATGTTGTGCGTATGGACAAAGAAGCTCCGGCGAAAAAAGTGTTTGATGCGGAAACGAAGAGGAAGACCATGCCTCCGATGGAAAGACCAAGCCGAGGAAACCCTATCCACGCTTGGTGTGACTGATTGGAGAAGGCGCGCGGAAAGCAGAGCAGCCTGGAGAGAGATTTTGAGGTCGGCCGTAACCCGGTAAGGCGTTGTTATGACCACCCAAATAAGTAAGTAAATGTGCCACGCCCATCATTGAGTCTTTTCAGTAAAGTGGCAGAGCTTGTGTTGATAACTGCTTTCAGCCACTTTTGAGATATATGAAATCAAAAAGTTTAAATATTGAAAAGAGCCACGCCCACTTTTATGATTCCGCCCACTTTTATCACAATTCAAGATATATTTGAAATGTACCAGTTTACCAAATTTCAGCACAATATCTTGCACGGCTTACGAGGTATGGTGGTATAAAAGTTAAAATTTAGAGCTGTGCCACGCCCCTGTAGGAAGATTTAAGAACTGGAAACCTAGCCTAATCCCAATCTTGTTCTTATGTTCATGAAATCACCAATTTTCATCAAAATCGCTGCAACTTTTTCAAAATGGGCCTTGGTAAATATATATAGTGTATAGGCGGTAGGCGTGTCTTTGAACCGATTTCGCCCATTTTTCAATAGCAAGATGCCTGCAAGAAGATGTGACCTGTGTGTGAAAGTTTCATTCAATTAGCTTTCTTGGTTTTCCTGTAAACCTGATTTCAACAGACAGACAGACAGACATCGCTAAATCAACTCAGGTGGTGACGCTGATCAAGGATATATATACTTTTCCATACCTGACACGTCTCTTTCTATGTGTTACAAACAGAAGGACAAAGTGAATGTGCCCTCGGTGTAGGGTATAAAAATCACTTTTTTTAGTGTAAGTTGATAGTACAAAGACCGCTTATGCCATATATGCAAAAAAAAACTTTTCTTTCATAACTTGCAGAAAAATTTGAACCTCATCTTGAACTACAAGAAAAAATAAAAGTTAAAAACTCGAAAAAACCATCAACTTTCACCAGCTCTACAAAACGAGCCACTTCTTCAAACAAATTACAATTTTACATTCGGGAGTTTAAAGCAATTGTTTGTCAAACTGCATCATTAGATTTTTGAATTTCTACCACACCAAAATTGATTTTCGCAATCATTTTTTAGGAATCTCGCCACTGTGCGTCGTTAGTTTGCACCGCATTCGCACTCGTCCCGTTCCACCAGTTATGAAAATATTTAAAACAGTTAAATCAGTTTCTGCTAAAATTACAGAAACTCTTCTTATTTAACACAACTTTTTTCGTCACTTTCCACATTTTAGTGCCTTTTTAGTTTTTTTTTCCAACATACACTTAGTTCCCTTTTTATGCGGTAGATGCGTTCCAGAGAAAACCGCACAAAAAAAATCGCCCTCATACAAAAATATTATAAAAATAGCGTTTTCTTAAAGACAGGTAAATCGATTCTCATGAAATTTACACAGTATGGCTTTAATGTTAAGGGGCACAGATTCTATGATAAAAATTTTATTTAGGGTGCATACTTAGGATGGCCCTCAGACAAAAATATTTTTAGATATTATTTTCACAAAGACAGGTCATTCAATTCACTTCGAATTTACACCACGTAGCTCTTATGTTAAGAGGCATAGCTAAGGATACAAAACTTATATTTAGGGTGGCCCTCACACAAAAATATTTTTAAATACCATTTTCACGAAGACAGGTTAGTCGATTCACTTCGAATTTACACCACGTAGCTCTTGTGTTAAAAGGCATAGCTAAGGATACAAATGTTTTATTTAGAGTGGCCCTCAAAAAAATATTTTTAAATATCATTTTCTCGAAGACCGCTTAATCGATTCTCATGAAATTTACACCTTAAGAGGCACAGATAAGGTCAAAAAAAATTTATTTAGGGTTGCCCTCACACAAAAATATTTTTAAATATCATTTTCATGACGACAGGTTAGTCGATACACTCCGCACTTACACCACGTAGCTCTTATCTTAAGAGGCATAGCTTAGGCTACAAAACTTTTATTTAGGGTGGCCCTCACACAAAAATATTTTTAAATATCATTTTCTCGAAGACCGCTTAATCGATTCTCATGGAATTTACATCACGTGGTTTTTAAAATTTGTAAAAACTTGATTTTGGGTGCATATTAAGGGTGGTTTTCATACAAAAGTATTTTTTAAAAAGAATTTTCAAGCAGACCGCACATCGAATCTACACCACGGTTGACGTGAAGCGATATGCACAGGGTAATGCTAGTATTGTATAAATAGGGATACGTTCCATATGTTTATGGTTAAGCAATCGTTTTTGTGAACTATAGTTGAACTTCGATTATCCGTAATTCTATTATCCGGATCATCTGTTATCCGGGAAGTTTTAACAATTTTGAGCGTTGCTCATTTTGCTTCTTTTAACCGTGATTGACTCTATTATCCGGGATGAGAAAACTGAAACTACTTTATTCTTTGTGTTTTTGTTCGTTTTTCATACGACACGCACAGTAAAATGGAGAAATAGAATGATGATATAATACGGAGAATAATCTTTTGTGCATGCCTATTAACTTTCGCTGTACATATTTTCTAAACAATGTCGTCAAGAAAAAGAAAAGTTCTTAAAATTAAAGAAAAATGTCCGAAGAAGACATTGTGAATATGACATATAATCCCCATAAATCTGATCCTGAATCAAGTTCTGAGGCATCTGATGAAGATTCGACTAAATTCGGGTATCCATTCTGTGAAGGAATAAAAGTTATGAGCAAAAAACACGTTTTTTTTAGACAAAAAAGACCTTTAGGAGAATCAAAAGTGCTCCATTGGTATTTCCCTGAACGAAAAAAAATGACGCAGAAATCATTTTTTAAGGGTCCTTCTAACTTTTGAGTCGGTGTCTGGATGAATCTAAATTTCAACCCGGTCTAATAGACTTTTAATTATAATTAAATTAATAGATATGTACATACATGTACTTATGCTATGATCCAATATTCAGTTATCATTACGTTAGTAGCTTATTCTGCGATGTACTTGAAAAAACTAGTCCAAAACTCTTTCCACATTGATTTCAATATCGCGATGTATATTTAGCGAGGCTAAGCCGCTCAGCTGATCTTCGGACATAGATGATCTGAGATAGACGACGTAGCACTGAAAAGGAGCGTTCATTTGTTGCTGTTGTCACAGGCAAAGTTGCCATAACACGAAGAATTTGATGGATATTTGGAAACACATCTTCATTGCAAATATGCAGTGCTTCGAGACAATTTTTGATGTCTTGCCCGACAATGCGTTAACGCCAAAGTTAAACTTTTTTATCCACATGTCACGTGAACTATCATGCAAAATTTAAATATATGGCGCGAGTAGATTTGTGCATGAATTTTCATTGAAGCTGATTTTATTGATGCCGGAGCTATGCTTAAACGCGCATTGAAAAAACGCTCGAGCTACTAAGCCTTAGTGACGCGCAGTGGTCCCAAAGTGTGTTTTTTGGTTCAAAAATAGCTATAGAGCGCAAGTCTTGTCGAAAATTAAAAACTCGGGCTCCGACGATTTCTTGCCATTTTAGTTCTTTCATTTAAAAACAAAATTTGTTGTGTCTTTTTGATTTTTCATTCAAATGTCAATAAAAACCTATGTGCGAAAATTCCCAATTTTAAACCCCCAAACTCCCCCCCCCCCTTGCGCACGGGCCTGAGCTGAAGCTATAGAAGCTCCTAGAATTTTATTTGACTTCATGAAAATTTTAACTCTCCTGGTGTCACAGAACAGGAAAATATTCAAGTCTACCGCATCCAACAGCATCTTTTATGAGAAAGAACAAAAACTAAACGTAGTAGACAAACAACATGAAATGAATATTATAACTTAATACTTTTGTAAAACGTTGCTGTAAACAATAAAATAATATGCATACATATTTGCGCATACAAGTTATGTATTTACTACTTTGAAAATTGATAAGGAATAATATAAAATAGTGATTCCATTATCCGGGATTTCCGATTATCCGGGATGAGCTCGGTCCCAACCACCACGGATAATCGGAGTTCTACTGTATATCCTTTTCTAATTTTTTATGAAGTTCCTAGTACCCAGAAATGCAATTACAGCTCACGTTGGAATTTTATTACCCTTTCAGAATTTGGGTCACTATTAAGAAAATGTGCACTACGCAATTCAACAAAATAAATAAAAACTGCTTACAAAATCTATAAAAAGATTTTACAGAAAAACCGCATGAAAAGAGAATTGAGTATATTTAAACTTTTTTCATTTTTTTTTTATTTTTTCAACATTTTTGAACTTTATGAATGTATTCCATATTTTTTTGACTTATGTATTCAAGTTTCTTCAATACTTTTTCGGCTTATTCTTCATTAGTCTTATCGCACACACTCTACTATAGAGTCACAACTCAAAATTTCCATTTTCGAGTTTACTAGTTAAAAGTGTTCATCATACACATATCTATCAGCACAAAAGAGATAAGGTAATTTTTTGCTGTACTTTTCTGTCAAAAAACAGCTATGTCTCTCTTCATGTTGCAATGGAAATTAAACTTCAATATGGAAAATTGTTTTATTTTTAGTTTTGGAGAGTTCAAAATGTTGTGATTTATAACCATATTCTGTTATTACCTTCTTCTAATCAATCCACACTTTATTTATGAAAAATAGTTCACAAGCTCAAAACAGATTTTTGCGTTTTCTGAAAATTCCAAAATTTTGAGTTGTGCCTCTTAAGCAGAATGTGTGCGTTATGTTTTGTCAACTTTTTCAGCAATTTTAAGCTATGTATTTAAGATACATTAAATTTTTTTCAACGTTTTCGTATAATATCGACTTCATCAGACATTTTTAACAGTTCAACCTCTTTCAACTTTGTTCAACAAGTTTCATATTTTTTTTCAACTTTTTCAACCTCTATAAACTGTTTTTGACTTTTCAACCTCATTTAACCTCTTTCAACACTTTCAATATTTTATCGAGTTTATCAGACTCTTTCAACAGCTTCAACCTCTTTCAACTTATTCCATATTGCTTGAACTTCTTCCAATTTAGTTCGAGTTTTTCAACCTCTTTCAACTATTTCAAAATTTTTCAACCTCTCTCAACGTTGTCTATTTTTTTCGACTCTTTCAGACTTTTGCACCAATTTTAAAATTTTTTCAACTTTTTTCCATTTATATTCGACTTTTCCAACAACGTTCGGCAGATTCAACGCTTTTCAATATTTTTGACTTTTTTTTAACCTCTTTCGAATTTTCTTTAACATTTTTAATTTTCGTTTTCAACATTTCTCAACTTTGCAGCAGTTTTCAACTTATTTGATTTTTTAACCTCTTTCAACTTTTTAAATATTTTCATTTTGTTTCTACTTACTCAATCTCATTAAACTTTTTTCAACATTTTGCATATTTTTTCGACTTTATCAACCTCAAAACGATAAACCGAACTATGTTCGGTCACCTGGTACTGTACCATTAAGTTGGACTTTATTTTGTCAATGTATCAAAAAATACACATAACAATTTTTTTAATGTTTTTCGGAATCAGCGCTCATTCAGCATATTAAACATTGGTGTTATTGGTTCTCAACATACTCTTAAACATTTTGTTTCTCATTTATTTTTTTATTGGATATTCATGTAGTGACATTGACAATTACAATAATAGATGCTTAAATGAATAAAGTGAAAACAGCAAAAGATTTGATCTTTTAAAAAAGAATACATACTTGTGCAATAGCGGCTTAAAAAAGCGGTATAATTTTTACGTATCTTGTTTATACTGCAAAGACCCGGTTCTCCGGTTTATAGCTGGGCTAGGCTCAGCGGTTGTCGTGGTCCTTTACAATAAATCACGTTACGTTTTCGTTTCAAATTATATATTTCGTAATGCTTCAATTAATTTAGTTTTTAGTCTTCGCTTATTTCTTAAGATAAAAATAACGGCTACTGTGTGGGAATGGAACTCTCGGCTTCATGTTTCTTTGTTGGCCGCTGCTGTTGTGATAATAGCGAATGTTGCACACCGGGGTTGGAGGTAAGGTAGAATTTAGGAAGAGAAAGATTTCTCCATTAGGTCATGACGATCTTTTTTTTTGTTATTGCTTGAGGATATACTCAAAAAGGAGTAAATTTTCGAATTTCAAGCGTTCCCGAATAATTCTACAACATGAGTTTATTTTGAACATGTCTAGTGGAGAATGATGAAAACATTTTGTTAAATATGATTATGACAGATAAAACTCATATCCACACGACAGATTTTTCCTTGTGGAATTACTTCAAGTAAAAAGTATTCATTGAAAGCCTCAAATATTGAAAAAAAAAAAATCGAGAAAAAATGCATTCAAGAAAATGCAGCACATTTTTTAAGCTTAATGTTATAAAGTAGAATAAAAGAAACTTTCACTTTTAATTAAAGTTTTTGATACATTTAATTTTGATCAATACTTATAGCAGAAATAAATTTTATAATTACTTTTGCCGCACCCTATACATAAGAGAGCCAATAATACTTGTATTAGAGTTTGAGGTAAGAACTTTTGTACTGGTTGGGCATGTTAGATTTAAATATATTACCTTCGTCATGCACAACAGTCTCTTTGACGCTGATAAGTAACGGTTACATTCTCTCCGTTTCAAATTGAATAACATAGGCCCAAGTTGATGTGACATCTTACACAAATTTGAACGAATAGAGCTTGCGTTTGTTGGCTTACCAATACGAAGAATCTAAAAAATTTAAGAAAATAATTCTTTTAATTATGTACCTTAATTGAAAATTTTATATAATTTCTTTAACTCTTTTCATCAGATATTAGCTTTGTACAAATCGCTTAAATGTTGTATTTATCAAAACAGAAAATATTTATAATTATTTCATTGAGATAAGTTGTTGAGTACAATGAGTTATAACTCCAAAAAAACAACATCCAACAAAAGACAGACAACAAAAAATGGCAATTGCTAGTCATACCGATTTCATCGGCTGTCGGCTGCGCTCAAGTTTGCTTCGCGTTAAACTTCTAATTTAGTAGTGCAAACGTTAATTTTAACTTCATAAAATCGCGATGGAGACGCATAAGTGAAATTTAAATTAAATTCCGGTTATAGACGGAAGTTTTTCTGCCCTTAGAGGCAATAAAATAATAAAAAGTTAATTGCTTATTATACGCATCAATAATAAACAAGTGAGATATAATGCCGGTTGAGCACACACCGCCATCCGAAAAAAAAGACTCGTCGGTCAGTGCTGAGCCTAACAAAAAAAAAATCAGTGCAATTCGTTACCTAAAAGTGAGTGCGAAATAAATAAAAAAAAGCGGCTCTCCCGCGATCAGCCAAAGTGAAATAATACAAGGTAGAGCGCTTACCAATACTACTGTGTCACCCACCAACACCAATACGCAAACAGTTTCTCCCGCGCTAAAAATCAACCAAGCTCACACACACCAGAAAATGGTAAATGCAGAACCAGCAGCAACTAACAAAGCGGGTTCTCTCACTGCTAAGTCACCATAGAGTGTACAATGCAGATCTCCTCTGATTCCCCAGCAGGGAAATGAGTAACCTACAGGAAACTTAACACCCCAACTGAAAAAAAATAATACAATCGCAAGTGTAAATTTTTCCAATGTTTCTAATGTTTTTAGCCAAAAAAGAAATCACACCACTGATGCTAACTCCAATAAGGTTACAAATTCAGCAATCCAGACTGGCATGGATCGCTACATTAAAATCAAGCGAAAGCTAAGTCCATCAAAGGGTAATGTAAATAACTCAAGAACGATTTATAAGGTAAACAAAAGCGAAAAAATTGTTGACCCGCTAAGCCAAAATCGATATTCTTTACTTGATTACGACCCATCGATTTGAGTAACGACAACAGAAACGACTCAAACAACAAAACGCTTAAGCCTCCACTCACCTACTTACGTGAAAGCAGCTCCAACGCCCTTGTTACCCTAATTGGAAAAGATGATTTCCATATATATCCTCTCACCAAAGGTAATGTTCACGAAACTAAAATACAAATCTATGGAGAGAAAAACTATAGAACAATTGCCAAATAAGTACCTGGAGAAAAATAAAAAAAGTTATTACACCTACCAGCTTAAAAGCAGCAAAGGTTTAACAATTATAATAAAAGGCATAGAATTCGACGTTGAATAAAATGAAATTAAAGAAGCTCTAATTCATGATGAATTTAATCCGAAGTCAATTTTCAACATTAAAAATAAAAACAAAATCCCACAGCCGCTTTTTCGTGTTGAACTTGAACCAGATACCCGAAAACTGCAAAAAAATTATGTGCATCCTATTTATAATCTGCGCTACCTTTTAAATCGCAGAATATCTGTTGAGGAGCCCCAGAAACGAATGGGTCCTGTGCAGTGCAGAAATTCCCAGGAATATGGCCACACCAAATCTTGTTGCACTCTTCGTACTATTTGTGTTGCTTGTTGTGACTTTCATCCCTCGTCAGCATGTTCTACTGACAAAAAAAATGCTACCACAAAAAAGTGCAATAATTGCGGAGGCAACCACACAGCCAACTGCAGGGGGTGCCCATTATATGCTGAATTTCAAAACAAAATGCGTTTACGTAAGGAAATAGTTCAAAGCCCACCTACCCAAGTCATGTAGATTTTAACAAATAACACTGTACCTACAAACTTGCCCAATATGACGGCCCAGACCTATGCTAACGTGCTCAAATCGAGTCAGGATAAGCCTGCAAATATCATAAGCAACTCTCAAAATCTTGAGACCATGCTTATGACGCTCACTCAATGCATGACTCAGTTCATGACAACAATGCAGACAATGATGCATGAGATGATGAACAATCAAAACCAACTTATGAAAGTTTTGATTGGAAACAAATGAACACACTCAAAATCTGCCATTGGAATGCAAACGGCGTAAGCCAACACGAATTGGAAATTAAAAACTTCCTTTGCAACAACGAAATTGATATTTTACTAATTTCTGAAACACATCTTACCAACAATTTTAAAATTGAAGGTTATATATTCTACAAAACCTGTCACCCTGATGGTAAAGCACGAGGAGGTACCGGAATGCTCATTAAAAATCGCATAAAGGACGATGAACTTGAGAAATACGAGAGGGACTACCTACAAGCTACTTCGATTTGCTTACAATGTTGGGATGAAAAAGTAACAGTTTCAGCTGTATATTGTCCGCCGAGATATAAGATCACGGCAGCCCAAATCGAACACTTTTTTGATTTATTGGGGTCGAAATTCGTAGCTGCTGGTGACTATAATGCGAAGCATAATTACATGGGGTTCCCGACTTATTAACTCAAAAGGCAAAGCACTTTGGCTTTCATTAATCAATCGCCGTAATGGACTTGATTATGTCTCCACTGGTTAACCAACTTATTAGCCATCAGACCTTCAAAAGACTCCAGATATTTTGGATTTTGCAATTACAAAAGGAATTAATAAGAGGCAAATTTCTGCAGAATTATGTTTTGACTTGAGCTCTGACCATTCCCCTGTCATTATGCATCTGCATAAATATGTAGAATTGTTGCAGACACCCAATGGACTTACAACAAATAGAACAAATTGGCTTAAATACAAAAAATACATGGGTCGTTCCATCTATAATTTGCCTATTTTTACCCTGACGTGTTTTAAATTGGCTGAAAATGTTTTGAGTGATTAAGTGATTATTTCATAAATTTTTTAAATTTTCAAAAAAATAGAAAACTTTAAAAAATTGAAAAAGTTTTAAAAATTTAAAAAAGCTGATGATTTTGAAACTTTGAAAATATTATAAAAATTGCAAAAAAACATCGAGAAATTAACAAAAGTATCAATGGAATATCCAAATTTTATTTTTAAGTTTCTTAAATCTTTACTAAAATGCTTGCCAAATCAAATAGGGTGCAAAAACATGAATAAAATTTTGAGAAGTGGTACTCCTATATGTTCTGAACATTTTAAGCCTAAAAAAGCTGAAATCGATTTTGGAGTATTTGGCAAATCGATGTTTTCCTGAAACGTAATTTTTTTTTCTTTCAGCATATATATAACGCTTAGGCGTTAATTATATGTGCCAGACTTGCAGTTTTTTTGTCATCTACTTGTACACGGCTACCTAAAAATAATATGAAAGCGAATTTGAAATGTGTTTGTTTATTTATATTCATCAATGAATTTTTTGTGTTATTTACGAGCGGCTCTGTACAGAGTTAAGAAATTAATTTTTTTATCAAAACTATTGGTCGAAAAAATTTGATATAATTTTTTTCTGTCTATTAGATAATGGCTTAATCACTCAAAACATTTTCAGTCAATTTAAAACATGTCTGAGTAAAAATAGGCAAATTATAGATGGAACGACCCACATCAGTAGCCATCTTTCTGATAACACTGTGGGCACTTTCTGATAACACACAAAAACGGCGAGACACCCCAACTTAATTTTTGGTCGTAGAACACGGTGGCATACTCAGTTTTTTCGATTAGATCAAATTCTCGAGATATTCGCGATTGATATTTCGTCACTTTTTTCTTAAGAATCGTTTTTGATATATCCCCAAAAAACCCCGTTTTTCGGCACTTTTTTCATTTATTTGGCTATATCTCGATGAATTTTTTTTCTACTCAAAAACGCTTTTAAGCTATTAAGATATTTTTTTTCCTTTCTAACGGTATGCTGTTTGCTTGAATCACATAAGATTTGATGGAGTTACAAGCGCTTAGAAATCACTAAATTTCAATTGCTCCATTTGAATGAAAAATTTTTTCTTTTTCATATTTTTAGAATTAAAAATTAAAGAATTAAAAAATTAAATTCTTTTGCAAATGTTTTAAGTATAATTTTGCAAAAAATGTAGAAGTTATTCGAGAAAACAGAAAAAACTTAAAAAAAAAATAAAATTGAACGAAAATTCAGACCAAAAAAGTCTGTTTTTTTGGACTTTGAGCGCTTGTATCGCCATCTAATCTTATGCGATTCAAACAAACAGCATACCATTAGAAAGGGAATAAAAATATCTTTCGAGTGCTCAAAAGAGTTTTTGAGTAGAAAAAAAATTAATCCAGATATCGCCAAATAAATGAAAAAGTGCCGAAAAAGGGGTTTTTTGGGGATATCTCAAAAACGATTCTTAAGAAAAAAAAAGTGTTTGCCATTTTTGGAATCTGCACCCCAAAATACATGGAAAAAAGTATATTAGAAACCAAATCTCGAGATGAAGCCCAAATTTGTAAACTAGTGTTATTGAGCAAAACTAGTGTGGGTGGTATGGGAGGTGGGCGTATTCGTAGGCGTTTTAGTTTTCAGATGGATAATAATACTCCATACACACATAGCAAATTTTATATCTATAGTACACATATCGGGTAAAACACGCGAAAACGCCAGCGAAACAATTTTTTAGCTTCGATATGGCTGAAATTTGGCATTATTGTAATATCGATGTCCAGCAATAGAACTGCGTTCAGGAATTTGCCCTAGTATTATTTGTTGTTGAGATACGCGGGTATGAAATTCACGATTTTTGTACTTTTTCAGAATAAGTGTTTTTTTCGAAAATTCATAGCTTACAGCAAACTCTATCAATTAATAATTGGTATACCTACGATTTTAGGTTTTTACTTCTACTTTTTGAAAAAAAATACTGTTTCTGAATAAAAAAAATTTTTTCGCAAAAATTTTGTGAATCTAAAATTATTTTTGAATTTTTTTAAAAAAAAACATTTTTTAAAAATTCTTTTTTATTTTTAAAAAAAACTTTGATTTATTCTGCGCTTAATGCCGTAAAATTTTTTATGGGGAAAAAATTATTTATATTTTTTTTTAATTTAAAAAAAAATCAAAGAGCCAAAATGTTGAAAATTGAAATGAATTTTTGAATTTTTTTTGAAAAATACATTTCTGAATATTTTTTTGTTTAAACATTTTTAGGTTTTTACTTGTACTTTTCGAAAAAAAATACTGTTTTTGAAAAAAAAAATTTTTCTCAAAAATTTTGCGAATTGAAAAATATTTTAGCATTTTTTTTAAAAAATCCATGTGTAAAAATTTTTTTTTTATTTTAAAAAAAACTTTGATATATTCTGCGTTGAATGACGTAAAAATTTTCGCGTGAAAAAAAGTATTTATATTTTTTTTTTAATTTTAACAAAAATTAAAGAGCTAAAATTTTATAAATTGAAATGAATTTTTGAATTTTTTTTGAAAAATCCATTTCTGAATATTTTTCGGTGAACTTCAGATTACAGCTTCATACGCAAGCTTCAAAATGATATGCCATAACATGAGGGCAAGTAGTTAGTTAAGCAAGCTTATTGGCCGACATGATGATACTTGTGTGGGATTTTTGCCCGGCTTAGAAATCATTTTGGTTTGAGAAATCTTCCACACTTTTTGGTAGTGGCCCAATCGAGTGATAGCATTGTAAATTATGGTTTAGTGTATGACTGAACAACAAGGCAATTCAATAAGCATGCTAGCAGATATTAAGACATGACCTGATGCTTTCTTCTTGTTCAGTTGAGTTCGTATGAAAGATAGAACATCTTTCGTTGTTAAGCTCAAGAAAATTTGTCTAGTGTTATGATTCTTGTGGTATTTCAAAGCTGTTTCGAGGAGGATTTGGCTGGAATACATGCCTAAGATGGTGAGAAAAAGCTTGACCTTTTTCTTCATTACTTCTAGCTCAGCAACCATTGCTTAGTCTTATCTATAAGAATCATAACACTAGACAAATTTTGTTGAGCTAAACAACGAAAGATGTTCAATCTTTCATACGAACTCAACTGAACAAGAAGAAAGCATCAGGTCATGACTTAATATCTGCTAGCATGCTTATTGAATTGCCTTGTTGTTCAGTCATACACTAAACCATAATTTATAATGCTATCACTCGATTGGGCCACTACCAAAAAGTGTGGAAAATTTCTCAAACCAAAATGATTTCTAAGCCGGGCAAAAATCCCACGCAAGTATCATCATATCGGCCAATAAGCTTGCTACCCATCACATCAAAACTCAAATTATGCCTCACTTGAATCAACTCAGTAAAATACCCCAACTCAATTTGGCTTCCAAAAAAACAAGCATATGAAGATAAAAAATAAAGCTCTGCAGTGTTTCTTGATGTAGCCCAAGCATTTGACAAGGTGTGGCACGAAGGACTACAACATAAGATAAAAAAATCACTTCCAAAAAATACCCATGCTTTACTATGGTCCTACCTTACAGGACAGCAGTTCCGGGTAAAATGGAAAGACTACATTTTAGAAGATGTAGAAATTTTTGGAGGCGTACCGCAAGGTAGTGTACTTGGCCAATCCTTTACCTTATTTACACTTATGACTTGCCAACAATCAACTCTATACTTACTTCTACTTTTGCTGATGATACTGCAATTTTGTCTTGTCACGCAGACCCTTATAGTGCGTCACATACCCTCGATGAACATATGCGTCTAGTTGAAACATGGCTTTTAAACTGGCGAATACATGTAAACGAGCAAAAAAGTACACATGGGGCATTTCAGGCGAAGCGGACAATGCAAAAAAAATGAGATTTAGAAATTTTTTCATATTCGGCTTAATTGTACTTCTAGAAGGTGTAAACACTAATTTTTTTTTTTATGTAAGGCTTAGTTTTCAAGTTGTGGACTTCCAAAAATTGACGTAATATGAATAATGGATTTTTCGGAAGCGGTTTTTCGAACTTAACAAAATTTTAGTAAAATATGAAACATTGTGGTTGCAATAGGAAATTTACTGCTCTTTTCAATTATGAAATCAGATTGGAAATTTGATTTTTTTTTCTTGTTGAAAACCGGAAGTGAAAGTTTCATCTCAGAATTGAAATACATTTGACATATTTTATTTTTTTTATCTTAACTTTAAAATAAAGCATAAAATATATCGGAAATATGCTAAAATTTTTTTAACGTGATCTACATTAGTTTACGAGACATATGAATTGAAGTGCATACGTGCCGCATTTGTAAAGGATGTGGCACTTTCTTAAGTACTTCAATTTATATATCTCCTTAACTAATATTGATCACGTTAAAAGTTTTTTTGTGAAGCATCTATATACTTAAGGCTTTTTTTAAAAATAAAAATATTTAAAAAATATTATGTCGAAGTTACTGAAAATTTGATTTAAAATTTTTATTTTCGGTTTTCCATACATAAAAAAATTTAAAATTCGAATTTAACTAAAAAATTAAAAAGAACATTCTTTTAACTAGTTAAATCAATATTGTTTATATTTTACTATAAATTCCTTGATTCCAATAACAGCGTTCAAAAATGACGGTACTTAAACTTCGCCAACTCTTCAGAAGCCCGTAACTCGGCAATTAAGCCTCATACGAAAAAAAAAAATTTTGTCTACACATTTTTGTCTACTGGATGTATAACTTACCGGAATATAAACAAATTTCACAACCTCACTTTATTTTCATTGCCCGCTTCTCCTGAAATGCCCCATATGCATTTCTCGGATATAAGACCCAAAACATTTCCAATTTTTTCCTCCATTCACGCTTATATGCACGACAGGGAAAAATTTTTTGTTTTTTCAATGGCGAAACCAATATTGGTACCAAGCAATCGTGTCATACCTATTGAATTGTCAAATGTGCGAATTGAAATTAAAAAGCAAAATGAGTACAAATTTACGAAAAAGAATAACTTTGTCACTTAAACAGAAGTTATTAATCATTCGAGAGAGTGAAAACGTAAGCAAAATTGAAAGTTGCAGGAAATATGGGTGCCCAATACGCAATTAATCGGATTATGCGAAACATAGATCGCATTTTAAAATGAAGCAAAGCATTTAATTTGGCCCGAAAAAGGAATTGAGTCGGAAAATCAAAAGCAGTGGAAACAATGTCAATGTAGTTCGATCAAATACAAAGGTCAAAAGACCACAATATGATATTGGGGAATGTAAAACAGTTCGCTGTTAAATAAAAAGTGACTTCAATCCAAGTCCGGGCTGATTATTCCGATGGCAGTAGCACAAAGCAATAAAAGTAAAAATAATGTAATAATAATGAATGGTTTTGATGAAAAAATGGTGTGAAAAAATCGAAAGGTCATACTTTTTGTGGTGATACATGATGATAGTCTTTCCGAAAAATCTCTCTTCCAACATCAATTAGCTCGAAACAATGCAAAAATATCAAATCAATCTCTATTAACTGTAAAATTTTAATTTGCTTAAGTTCATGTTCTAAAGCCACAAATAAAATAGAAAAACATCATTTGTTCTCATTTTGAAATTGATAACAGCAGCAAGTGTGTCAAAATTTTTGCACGAACAGTCCAACAAGTCCAACAAATAAAATTTTAAATTTTTGGAGCTGTTTGAAGTTGGTCTTGTTCGAAAACATAAGTGTAACAAATAGGCAGTTTAAAACGGTTAAACCACTTTTCCACAGCCATAGCACAACATAATCGCATAATTTTTTTTTGTTGGAAAGGTTGTGAAGAGAAGGAGGGACATGTATATTTTTTTTCAATAGTAGGCGGTGCCACGCCCCTAACGAAAAAAAAACGTTTCCACCGCTAAACTAATGAACCGATTTTGATGAAATTCTTCTTAAAGATAGATTGAATCCTAAGAAAGATTATTAAAAACTCTGATTCCTTAAAGCGGGCGTGACATTGCTTCAAATGGGGAAAAACGGTATCACGGTTGTGCCACTACACCGATTTTGATGAAATTTGGTATGTAGATAGATTGAAACTTGAGTAAAAATATTTTTTTAAGTGGACGGTGCCGCGCCTCTTACAGGAAAAACGTTTTAACAGCAAAAAGACAAGTCTTATATTCTTTTAAGAAAACTATCTACTCCTTCCTCTTTTCTTTGTTAAAATTGATCTCACTAATTAATTTGACAAATATAAACATTAAACTGGTTTTTTTAATTACTGTATATATCTTAAATATTATTACTTATATAAATATTAAAGTCGTTTTGAAAAATTGCCCAAGTGAACATAAACGGAAAAATATGTCCCGTTCAAATGGATTATTATGCCTTGTAAGAAAAAAAGTAAATAAGATTTTTCAATCAAACGAAATCTATTAAGAAGTTACATTGTTCCATAACATTTTAAAATTTGCAGCATTGAAAAATGTTGTCAGGTTTCGCTGACTTCTGCTTCTCCAGAGCTGGCCATGAAAAACACTTCCGTTTTTTGTCCCGTTCGAATGGCTTTTTAATTGCCTCTATCTTGGAACCAATACTACGTCTGGCATCAACTTTACCACTCAATATAGTGCTATTAAAGAGCTATTCCTAAAAGTAACAGAAAAAAATAAAAGTGTTTTACATTGACTTTTATTCCACTTTAAAAAAACTTCCGTCCCGTTCAACATTAGAGAAATGCCCATATGCACTTTTCATGCATATAACCGAGTTTCTCTAAATGCATTTCACGCTTATATGCACCAAAAATCAAGCGTTTTCAGAAATGCTTCTAAGCGGGGATTACTGTATATAAGTATATGTACGTTTGCATTTTTGTGAAAAAAATTATTTCTTGAGAGGTAGTATATTGAATCTGTTTTTTTTTTAAATTCATTTGGGATTATGTTTATTAAAGTTTTTTTGTAAAAAAAATAAAAATAAACATGCAGAATATAATTATGTTGCGCAGGATCCATCCGAATATGTTGTTTTGGGCTACTGGAGGGCCCACTGAGCTGGGAATGACCCCAGAACGAATAATTTTTTGGTACAGATCAGCACCCAAAACCGTGGATATGGAGACGCATCTATTAAAATCTGGATCTGCCAAAATTATATTGGGAAATGTTTCTTTTATATCGGCGTCCAACGACTTAGACGGTGTCTTAAGGAAAATTCGACTTACGACCTGGAGCGTTGCTTTCATTTAGACATGTGGATCAGAGTGCGTACGGATGATGATGAAGCACACTTTATCATTTCCTATCTCAGCATATGTTCAAATCCGCCAGAATTAGCGTTTTAGCTGGCCTCGTTGTTTTTTTTTTGGAGTACATCTTTCATCCATAGTTTTTCTTGAAGCTAAGGCTGTCTTGAATTAATATTCAAGGTTGTTTAATTAAAATATAGAAAATTTTTTTTTTTATTTAACTTTATAAAATATTTGATTTTAACGACCTTTGGTTATAATTATTAGTTACGAGCTTAACGTCAAGAAATTTCAATAAAAATATAATGTTTATATTTTATAAAATTTTTTATTAGTTTTTTTTTAAATATTTCGCCTCCTTTTAGTAGGCATCTTCAGGGACTCTTAATAATGTACATTTTTTACAACAAATTATAACAAACACTTACGATATTTAGAAAAACTTACAACAATTAAATTTTTAAATAAATATAAAATTACATTTAAATTATGTTTTCAATTGCCATTTGTTTAATTGGCGGTGTCTGGTGTCAAATGTTTCGTTTCTGTGTTCACTAGGTGTCTGTAAATATGGGCGCAATTGTCAGTTTTGAAATTCAGTCTTTGGTGTGCAGGTGTGTTTATTATGTGGAGCATTTCGAGTGTAAATCTTCTAGAATAGTTTGATTCTAGTTGTCCTGTTTTTGCACAGTGTGCTGCTAGTGCCGTCTTCTGTTCAATTGGCTTATGTTTTGCCTTTACATCGGACTTATGTTCTGAGATTCTTGTTTTTAATTTGCTTTTTGTTGTTCCAACATATATTTTATCGCATGTGCTAATTCCGTTTCCATTGCACTTAATTTGATAAATCAAATTTGATTTTTCCTTAATGTGTTACTGGTCTTATATGCTAATTTGTACTTTTTATCATTGTAAATATTTAAGTTTTTAAATTTTTCGGTAAAATGAGGTACATAGGTGATAGATTTGTATATTTTGTTTTCTATTTCAGTGTCATTAATTTGGTTTATTGCACGTTTTTGTTTTTTGATTAGTGTCTCTATTGTCCACTTTGGGAATTCTTTAACTTTCAATATATTGCGGATTTTAATTAAATTTTGATGGTGAAATTCAGCATCACTAATTTTAAGGACTCTTGTGATGAAGTTTCCGGCGGTGTTTAATATTACATTTCTTGGATGTTTTGAATGCCAGTTGATTAGTCTCCCTGAGGCCATCGGCTTTTTGTACCAATTTATCCTGATTTTGTTGTCATATCTCACTAATTGTGCGTCCAAATAAGGCAGAGTTCCGTAATGTTCCTCTTCTTTTGTAAATTTAATTTGTCTACTATAGTTATTCAAAATTTCTAACGTCTTGTTAATTGCACTTTCCCTAATTATTGCAAATAAATCATCCACGTATTTCGTCATTAGTCTGGGTTTGATTTCCAGTTTTTCAATGCATTTATCCAGAAGATCTTCCATTATAATGTCAGCAATGACGGGTGATAATGGTGACCCCATTGGCATTCCACTTTTTTGCACATATATGCGGTCATTCAATTTGAAGTATCTGTTATCTTTGATACAAAAATTCAGGATTTCCAGAAATAATTCCTTTCTCATGTCAGTAAATTCCGCAACTTTTTCCCAATTATTTTCTATAGCTTTGATTGCTAGCTCAACCGGTATACTGGGAAAGAGTGATGTAACGTCAAATGAAATCATGACTTCGTCGTCATAAATATATGTGTTTCCAATTTTATTCCTGAATTCTACGGCGTCACGAACATTGTAGTTTGAGTCCTTTGTCAAGTTTTTTAAAATATTGCCTATATATTTGCAAAGTCCGTATGCAGGAGAATTGATTGACGAGCAAGTGGGTCTTAATGGTGTTCCTTCTTTATGGATTTTGGGCAGTTCATAGTGCCTAGGGGCAGTTGCCGTATATCTAGTTAATTTTAATTTGTCTATTGTTTCTATTATGTTTTCTTGTGCTAATTTGCTAACTAAGCTGTTGTTTTTTTGTTCTAAAGTCGATGTTGGGTCTTTAGTTATTCTTTTGTATACCATGATATCGTTTACCAATTTTTCAATTTTCGTTTCATATTCCTTTTTGTTCATTGCAACTGTTACATTCCCCTTGTCTGCGTTTAATATCAAAATGTCATTATTATTTTTCAGAAATAATTTTGTGGCCGCTAGTGTATTTAGCATGAATCTGTCTCTCTCATATGTTTTTATATTGGGTGTGTGTCTGTTTATGATTGATGTCAGTTTTATTCGTGCGGTTTCTTGTTCTTCTTTCTCTGTTAACGTTCGCATGCAATCCTCTGCTTCTGATATGCACGTAAAAAGTGGAAATTGTTGTTTCGTTGTAGGCAGTGCAAATTTTGGTCCAAGTGATAATAACCACTCAATATCTTTTGGGATTTGTCTGTCGGTTTTGTTTACAAACCAATTGTTGTCGTAGTTTATATTTAGTCTCTTTTTTTGATTTTCACAAAGTTTACTATATTTTCTTGAAAGTGCTTTTTCGGTCTTTGTTGTGTATTTTTCTTTAAGTTTGTTCTCGCTGTCGAATATGTGTTTAGCGTCTTCTGTGTGTAATTGATTTGACAATTTTATTTGTGTTCTATGTGAATGTATTTCGTTTTGTTTTAATGTGTCATGTTTATGTTTAATAAGTAAGTTTAGAATTTTTGCAAACGTGCAATAAACCAAATTAATGACACTGAAATAGAAAACAAAATATACAAATCTTTCACCTATGTACCTCATTTTACCGAAAAATTTAAGAACTTAAATATTTACAATGATAAAAAGTACAAATTAGCATATAAGATCAGTAACACATAAGGGAAAGTATTCAGCAACACGAAAAGTAAATTGGACAAAATGGAAAAATCATTAGTGCAATGGAAACGGAATTAGCACATGCGATAAAATATATGTTGGAACAACAAAAAGCAAATTAAAAACAAGAATCTCAGCACATAAGTCCGATGTAAAGGCAAAACATAAGCCAGTTGAACAGAAGACGGCACTAGCAGCACACTGTGCCAAAGCAGGACACATTCCGGAGCTGAAAGATGTAAAAATTCTACAACTAGAATCAAACTATTCTAGAAGATTTACACTCGAAATGCTCCACATAATAAACACACCTGCACACCAAAGACTGAATTTCAAAACTGACACTGACAATTGCGCCCATATTTACAGACACCTAGTGAACACAGAAACGAAACAGTTGACACCAGACACCGCCAATTAAACAAATGGCAATTGAAAACATAATTTAAATGTAATTTTATATTTATTTAAAAATTTAATTGTTGTAAGTTTTTCTAAATATCGTAAGTGTTTGTTATAATTTGTTGTAAAAAATGTACATTATTAAGAGTCCCTGAAGATGCCTACTAAAAGGAGGAGAAATATTGGACAAAAAATCAATAAAAAATTTTATAAAATATAAACATTATATTTTTATTGAAATTTCTTGACCTCAAGCTCGTAACTAATAAATTTAACTTTATATGTAACTTTTCATGTTTCTTTTTAACTTAAATGCAATTTTAACTATGTCTCCCTTTGAATTTTAATTGTTCCTCCTTTATATGCTCATATAGCAGAATGCTTAACAAGTAAAACCTACAATTTAAAAAATATTTAATTCTTTGCAAACACTCTTAAACGTCGTTCGATCTCTATCAAAATTTGGGTGCGTAACTTATTTTTGATAATGAATCGAGTACATACTGTTATAAAAGTGCAAAAAGTATTCGTTTGATTCAAAATATTCGTTTTTCATTTCTTTGCTGACACTCTAGCACGTCGTTCGATCGCGCTGAAAATTTGCATACATCAGTTGTTTTTGACAATGAATCGATTGTTAAGGTGCTTTTTGGAAAAAATGTACCGTTAGATAGGCTTCAGTGCAAGACTATATGATTTTCATGAATACTGGCTATTTGGGGACCCAGGAATTTATTTCAAAATCAAAAAAATTATATTTTCTGCATTGTATTTCTCTCCTATTTCATTATTTGGTCCTGGAATTGGATGTTAGTTTTTCGATACATCCTAATGTACGTTGAGCTGATACTTTTACGTAAAAATTTAGACAAAACAGAAGAAAACCAGCAGTGAAATGACAAAGTTGGGATCGATTGAATGAATAATAAAGTCCCACATTTTTTTAATAAATTAATTTTTTCGACAACTGGTTGAGCTTAATCGCTTGCAATTCTCAATGTTTTTTGGTGTTTTAGTATTATCAGAATATGTTTGTTAAAACTTCAGATAACTTTTTTTGAAAATCTGGTAATTGTTCATCGATATCTTTTCAACTGCTTATTGAATAAAAAATCCAATCATATACGCTTAAATGGGCCTTTTTTAGCTCAAGATATGAATTTAAAGGGAAAAGAGGTTGTAAAAATTAAGAAAGCACAATATCTCGAAGTAAGGATTTGGGCTATTCTGTGTTAAATAAAAGCTAGTTTCTTGGTTGGAGAACCAGTTTTACTATTGGACGCATAATTTGACCTCGTCCTGTAATAACATCGGCGACGCGAACTAAATTCTCTTTACCGCATTGGACCTTTGAAACACGACCTAAGCGCCATTCTTGCGGAGGAAGTTTTTCGTCACGTATCACAACAATCGAATTTACTTCTATATTTTCTTGAGGATTTTTCCATTTATTGCTTTTATGGAGTTCTTTGAGGAACTCGTTTTTCCAACGTGTACAATAGTGTTGCTGGAGTGCCGTGAGCCTTCGCCATATTTTAATGACAGAGAAAGGTTGCTCGTGAATTTGTGGCTTGATTGGTACTAAAAGAGTACCACCAACAAGGAAGTGTCCTGGAGTCAAAGCCGCAAATTCGGCTAAATTCTCAGACATTGGAGAAATGGGTCGAGAGTTAAGGCAAGCTTCAATCTTTGACAGCAGCGTAGAAAGTTCCTCAAATGTATGTAAATTTAAAGGCCCCAGCAATCTTTTTAAAATGCGTCTTAAAACTTTTGACGCCAGCTTCCCATAAGTCTCCCATACATATGAGGGGCACCTGGAGGAATAAAAGCCAGTTTAATTTAAGAGGACTAAAGTTGGATGCTATAGCAGACCCTTCCTAAAACCTTTGATGCTCCAACAAAAGTTTTCCGTTGTCAGAATACAGGTGCAAAAGACACCCACGTCACGAAACAAAGCGATTAAAAGCAGCAAGGAAAGCTGGAGTAGATAGCGTGCTTGTTGCTTCTAGGTGAATGGCTTTTGTAGCAAAGCACACAAAAACGCATACATAACCCTTGGTTATTAAACAAGCTCTGCCGGTATAATTTTTTACATCAAAAAGCCCAGCGAAATCAAGGCCAGTGTGCTCGAATGGGCGAGTCAGAACGGTTCGTTCAAGAGGCAAAGCTCCCATTAGTTGCGTTTGAACATTTTTCTTTTGCAGAATGCAAGCCTTGCAATGATGAATTGTGGTTTTTATTAGGTTTTTAACCTTGGGTATCCAGAATTGCATTCGAATAAGTTTAAGCATGAGTTAATTTCCTCCATGCAGTAAGATTTGGTGGGTAAACTGGATAATCAGTCGTATAAAGGAAGAATTATTGGATGACATTCGTCATACGTTAAAGAAGATGAAGAAATTAGTATTCCGCATACACGAAGAATTCCATCTGCATCCACAAAAGGGTTCAAATTAAGCAGACTACTGGAAGATTGGATGGGTTGCTTGAGTAACAAGTTTTTATACTCCATCGGATATATGTATAACTTTCTGACTTAAATGATTTTTAACGCTATTTATTTCAGCGCTACTAATATTTTTTGAGTCGTATTTAAAGTTACTACGGTGCACTGGATGAGTGCCATATAAAAACCGAATGATGTACGCAATTACTCGCATTGTTCTTGAAAATGTTGAAAAACGATCAAGAATATCATCGAATTTCAGAAAGAAAACAAAATTTGACTTAAAAGCCTTTTTCAAGTATATACTTCTATACGCGCGTTGGCGTGGCGGTAAACTGGCGAATGCGTTACGGAAATGAGCGAACAAAATATAGAACGGAAATGCGCATCGAAGCCATGACAGAATTTGTGTGAGAGAATCGTATGGGAAAAGAGAGTGACAAAAACAAAATTTTAGTTATTTATTTATTTCATACATAATATTACAACTCATCTTTTTATAATAATAATTCAAAGAGTTTAAGATTTTATTCTTTTTCTACTTAATTATTACATTTTAATTTAGATATATAATATTTTGGCTTAAACTCGAAGTCTTATGGAGGCAAAAATTTACAAAAACCTATTTGAATATTTTTTTAAATAAAATACCTTAAACTACTTACTTACACTTTAAGAAGTGGTTGAGAAATCACGGCAATAAATGTTGTAAAATTTCACGCATTTATTGGCGATTTTGAAAAAACAACCCTTAAAATCTCGCTGCGTAGCGTATTTTTTTCAATTTCAATTCAAAAATGTTGCGTTTTTATAATAAATGCTGTTTTTTTCTCGCTATTTCAGCGTGTTTTCCTGCAAAGCGTAAGTAAACGCTGCAGTAGTGATATTTTACGCTATTGCAGCGTGATCATGACCTACATTTTAAAAACTCTCTGCTCTTGTTTCTATGCATCAGTCAACGAATACACAATTTTTGTCAGTTTGTTCTGAGCATTGAAAGAAAGAATAGAAGTGGCAGCACAAATAATATAATTTTAAGTATATACATAATATTTTGTTCTAAAAATGTTTAAGTGCAGTATTTGTGAAATAAAAGAAATTTCAGTAGTTTGTGAAAAAGTTTTCTTAAATTATAATAGCTATGAAGTGTATTGGTTTCGTTTTATAAAAATGTCCTTTGGCATACATTTTTTATGTACATATATTGGATATTATTTAAGTAATTGGAAACTTTGTTTTTTTTCATAAATAAATGCACATATGTTATAAATAGAAAATTAACGCTTTTATACTTATAAGGATATCCACGTATTACAATGTAGGTAAATAAGTCAAATTTTAAAGCAAAACATTTTAAAAATTCTATTTTTATTATTTTGATGCATAATTCTAAAGGAGGAAATTTAAACGCAGACATTTCAAAAATTTCACTATTATAGTAAAAATTTCACCCTGCAAACGCGTTAAAATGCAATAGTTAATAAAATTTCACAGCAATAATAATAAAAATATAACGCTCAAAACAGCGTTAAAACCCCTAGCAACACAACATTCACGCAGATAAAGTGGGAAAAAACGCTGCATTAGCTGCATATTTATTCAGAAGAGAGTGAGATAGAGTGGAGAGAGAAAATAGCTCGTGAGAGGATTCACGCATTTATAGCGTGAAATATTCAAATTTTTGTGCTGTGAGGATTTGCTACAATAATTGTAGGTAATCTGTTGCCAGTAATAATTGTAGTAAATTCCTGGCTTTTTTTCTTAGAGTGTATACTACCTAAGATGAAACTAGTTCATTGATATAACTATAATCAGAACCCATACATTTGATTAGAAAATTTTGAGTGAGCCTATTTATCTTGTCAGAAACTTTCTCAACGTTTCTCTCGCTTTAAAAGCTTGTTTTGGGAAACTTGTGTTTTTTTTTTATGACAGGTAGCGCTAATAGACCAGGCTGGTGCTGCATATAACATAACAGCGTGGAAAATAGATGATAAAATTAGCTTATAGTAAGTCTTGACTTCCTATTAATAAAAGGATAAAGATGTCTAATCAATAGGTTTATCTTATTTATTGTATACGAGATGTGATCTTTGAATTTCAACTTTGGGTCAAGAATGATGCCTAAATATTTTACTTTCTGATTCCAAGCAATAGCAAAGTTGCTAGTTTTAATGTTCGATTGTGGTCTATAACAGGGTTTTAGGTTCCTAGTGAAATATATTGCCTGAGTTTTATCATAATTGAGCATTATTTTCCATTTATTGAAGTAGTCCACGATTTCTGTTAATGCTCTTTCTAACTTAGCAATTATGTCTGAAGCCATAATATCTGAGCAGAGTATTGCTGTATCGTCAGCAAAAATGGATAGGGTACAGGTAATTCAAAACAGGAAAATCAGCAGTGTATATATTATACAGAACTGGCGATAAACAAGAACCTTGAGGGCAGCCAGCGGTGACAGGGAATGACTGAGATCTATATGAACTAATGTGAACTTTGAAACACCTTAATTTTAAGCAATACATTTTTGCCGAAAAAATAATATGGGAAAAGAGAGTGACAAATTTTAATAGATGCTTTCTATGTGTGTTGAAAAGCATTCGACGCAGGCATCGATGAATGGCATGCTTTGTGTTTATGTTTATGTGTTTCACCTTATAGAAACAAGCATGTAAGCATAACAAATCGTTGAATGGGAATTGAATTTGTTAGTTAGTGTGTGTGCTTTGTTCTTTGTCTTTCACATTGAATATTTATGGAAGAGAAAAACAGGAATATTCAAATTTTACCCTCGCTCTCATTCTCAATTTGTCAACAATGTGAGTACAAAATTGACACTAGAAAATTTATCGCAGAGAAATAGAAAAATTCTATTTTTTGGTGCGATTCGACACTGAAGATAAATCGCACGTCCCAATTCTGTTTAGCCTCTGAAGTTGACAAACTTTCAACTTTTTGTAGTCATCGAAGCATTGACAGATTTTGTGTGAGAGAATTGTGTAGGGGCGTACACATGATCAAACAACTCATCAAATTAAGTATTTGTCAAACAATTTGACCAACAAAAAAATATATATGGAGTTTGAAGATGTGAACGCTCATCAGATTGTTGGTCAAATTGCTTGATGAAAAACAAAGAATTTGGTTTTTCTGCTTGTTTGACAAACAATTTGACCAACAATTTGATGGTGTGTACTAGGGATTTTCAAGATTTTCTTGATCCCGGGATTTTCGAGATTTGAAAATGCGATCCCGGGATCACGGGACAGTCCCGGGATTTATAAACTCTAAGAATTATTAATATAAATTTGACTATGCGTCGGAAAAAATTAAAATAATTTGACTATTTATAACGTGGATATATTATTTATTTAATACAACAAATAGAAAAACTAATAACTTCTTCATAACGGTAAAAAAATAACAAAAAGATAAATTTTTGCTATGTATCACAAATTTTTTTAAATACATTCATTATTATACGTTAAAGTAATCAAGTCTTTTCTTTGTGAGGAAATATTTTTATAAAATTAAGTTGCATATAAGAACTTTCTATTCTTTTGTAAAATATGACCTTAAAAATATTAAACGTCGTGGATGAGAAGCACCTTTCTGCTTCAGTACTTGCCGGCTGAATTGTTGCCAGGAAGTTAAAATCTTTTTGTTAACAGAAGCCCCTGTCCCCACCATTATAAAATACATGCGTATATATATTTCTTTATTTAGAACATCAACTAAGGAATAACCGTCCTATTATAGGAATTTTGCGAAGTGTTATTTAAAACAAAACGTACTTTTTCTTTTAAACTTGCGAGTGGAATTAAGTTTCTTATTTTAGTGTTATCATTATCATCGGTATTGGAGTTAGTCACTTTTTCGAATTTGAACAAAATATCAAGTAACTGTTTTATATAATTGTTAGTGATAGGGCTTTGGAAAAGTCAAACTTAAGCTTAAAAATATTGTCAGGATTCATTAGATATAAAAAAATGTCAGATAAATCTGTTCTTCTTTTTTTGATTCTTTCTATAATTTTATTAAATAAAAGATTACTAAAAGGAGACTTACTTTGTTTGATTTCATCTAGCATGAGATTTAGTGCTATGTACCATTTATATAGATCCATATAACGAGCACATATGGCTTCACTTACTTTACTTTACTTTACTTTACTTTACTTTACTTTACTTTACTTTACTTTACTTTACTTTACTTTACTTTACTTTACTTTACTTTACTTTACTTTACTTTACTTTACTTTACTTTACTTTACTTTACTTTACTTTACTTTACTTTACTTTACTTTACTTTACTTTACTTTACTTTACTTTACTTTACTTTACTTTACTTTACTTTACTTTACTTTACTTTACTTTACTTTACTTTACTTTACTTTACTTTACTTTACTTTACTTTACTTTACTTTACTTTACTTTACTTTACTTTACTTTACTTTACTTTACTTTACTTTACTTTACTTTACTTTACTTTACTTTACTTTACTTTACTTTACTTTACTTTACTTTACTTTACTTTACTTTACTTTACTTTACTTTACTTTACTTTACTTTACTTTACTTTACTTTACTTTACTTTACTTTACTTTACTTTACTTTACTTTACTTTACTTTACTTTACTTTACTTTACTTTACTTTACTTTACTTTACTTTACTTTACTTTACTTTACTTTACTTTACTTTACTTTACTTTACTTTACTTTACTTTACTTTACTTTACTTTACTTTACTTTACTTTACTTTACTTTACTTTACTTTACTTTACTTTACTTTACTTTACTTTACTTTACTTTACTTTACTTTACTTTACTTTACTTTACTTTACTTTACTTTACTTTACTTTACTTTACTTTACTTTACTTTACTTTACTTTACTTTACTTTACTTTACTTTACTTTACTTTACTTTACTTTACTTTACTTTACTTTACTTTACTTTACTTTACTTTACTTTACTTTACTTTACTTTACTTTACTTTACTTTACTTTACTTTACTTTACTTTACTTTACTTTACTTTACTTTTCCCCCCTGCGGGTAAGGGGTCAGAATATTCCCGAGGTAGGCATGCCTGTCGTAAGAGGCGACTAAACATCCATAACTTTTATTTCTTACCTTCGACACACTTTCACTTTCATTTCAACTCTCGCTCTTTTAGTATCACTTCACTTCACTTCTTTTCATTACACTTTATTTCACTTCATTTCTTAACACCAAACGATGACGACCCGGATATGTCCCCTGACAACGATTTAACCTTATGGATGGATGGAAGGTGGAAACTGACCGCTATTTGCCGCGGCACATTGGAAGTCCTCCGGAGGCGCCAACCGTTTTTTCCTGCGGATGGCGAAGATGGAGGTGCTGTGAGCTTGCTCTGCCGATATGTTGTCACGGTACGTAGCATCCAGATACTTCGGGCCTTGGTCAGGCAGTGTACATTGGATGTGGGAGTAGAAGCCCGCATTGCCCCGGGCGAGCGCTAGTCCGTCCGTGTTTTCCGGGACTAGCAAAGCGCTGGTCAGGCCTCAGGGAACTGGGGTAGGGGTGTCACCCCGAGGGTATACCCGTTCCTGACATTTCGCGGCCCGCCCCCCTGCACACGATACGCTGGTATATAACTACAAAAAGCATGTCAAACTTAAAGGAAATTCTTAACGACGCGATGAACGAGAAAACGAACGACAAGACGAGCGGCAACCCCTTCAACAGGAGACCGAGTCTACTGAGGACTCCACCAGGAAGTAGTGCCCATACCTCTGTAACCATTCAAACAGAGGAAACAAATAAACCGACACAAGACGAAAACACACCGACGCAAGTACCACCAATAAGTAGCAGTCACGTTAACACAACACATACAACGACGCAAGCAGCACAGACAAATAGTGTTCCCATAAATGGCTCTCCTAGGCAGGAGTTGATCTATAAGATGAGAATTTTAGAAGAGGACGCTATAGAGAAATGTAAAGCTGTGCTTCAAAAGATGAAAATGGCCATAGTCAAAAACAAAAACACTTGTTTGGGTGTCAAAGATGGAATACTTCAGTTATGCGAGCTGATAGACTGCACTGAGAGTTATAGGAGAAGCTGGAAGGAAAAAGAGGCAGAAAGGTTCGTAGCCATAGCTGCAGAAAAAGCCAAAATCGCTTGCTCGGAGGATGTAAGCACACCTTTAACTGGTCGGGAAAAAAGACGCGCCACAAGCCCAGCCGCTTCAGAAACAGGAAAGAGGTTAAGGGAAAATGGTCCTGGAATTTGGCAAACCATAAACCGAAGACGGCAAAAAGACAAAAATAAAGATGCCAACAAAAAAGCTGAGGATACACCCGCTGTAGCGAAAAACAAAGAAGATGAAACTAAAATACCAAGGAAGAGAAGAGAAAAGGCAGCGCGAAAACGACCAGAAGCTGTACTGGTAAGACCGGCGGCTGGTAGCAGTTTTGCTGATGTACTTAAAAACCTTAAGCAATCGGTGAAACCGGAAGAGTCAGACGTGAAAATCAACTCGATACGTAAGACAAGAGATGGGGCTATTCTTTTGGAACTGGCAGAAGGCGGAAGAAAGGAACAGTTCCGTGAAGCTGTAAAGGGATCTTTGAAAGAAGCTGCAACCGTGACCGAATTAAAGGCAAAGGCAACAGTAGAGATCAGAGACTTGGACACTCTCACTAGCGTAGATGAGGTTGTTTCAGCCATCAAAAAAGAAACCCAAAATGAAAATGAGGAAGTCATAGTAAAAATTTCCAACACAAACAGCCGAGAACAACGCCGAGCGTTCGCCACCCTGACAGTAGAGGCGGCAAACACCATCGCAGGAAAGCAGCGCATAAAGATCGGTTGGACATACTGCCGAGTTAAGCTACTGAGTGAGGAAAAACGCTGTTTCAGATGTTTTGGGCTAGGTCACACACAATTTAATTGTAAAGGACCTGATAGAAAAGGACAGGGTCTGTGTATCCGATGTGGAATCCAAGGCCACAAGATGAAGGACTGCACAAGTCAACCGAGATGCTGCATCTGCTCGGATGAGGGTTCTAAATCGACGGATCATCTACCGGGAACGAGGAGGTGCTTGGCTTCCAAAAAATCAGCCCAAAGATGACAAAGTTCCTTCAAGCAAATCTACATCGAAGCGCGACCGCGGACGCATTGCTGGCACAAGTAATGATCGAGCATGAAGCAGACGTAGCGATCATTAGCGAACAATATAAGACCAAAAACGGAATTTGGATTGAAGATACGACAAAAACGGCAGCGATATGGATCAAGAACAGCGCAAAGTTCCAGAGCACAGGAAACGGAAGGTGCGAATGTTTCGTCTGGATTAGTAGCAGAAATTACACCGTTATGAGCTGTTACCTCTCACCAAACGACTCTATTCAAGAATTTCAGACCAAACTCGACAACATCGAAGATACAGCGCGCCGCATCGGAGGAAATTTTATCATTGCAGGGGATTTTAACTCCAGGGCAACAGAATGGGGTATGCCTAGCACAAACTCCAGAGGAAGGCGAATATTGGATATGGTGGCTAGATTAGGCCTTATAGTCGTAAACACGGGCTCAACACCAACATTCAGGAGGCCAGGCTGTGAGGGTACAGTCCCAGACATCACTTTCATATCTGAGAGAATAGCCAATAAGTTGCAGCAATGGAAAGTTCTGGAGGATTACACCGGCAGTGACCACCAATATTTGACATACCACATAAGACCAAACGATGACGCTGACACTGGCCACAGAAGAAGAGGTACACGAAAATGGAACCTAACAAAGCTTCGACAAAATGTTTTCTTATCTGCCATTGATGCGGGCGCCATCACGCACGGAGAAACAAATGACACTGTAAGGATGGTAGAAGACACGATGCTCTGCATCACCCAAGCTTGCGAGGCATCAATGCCAAGAATTGGTAGAAGGCAACCAAGGAAAGCTGCCTATTGGTGGACGGATGAAATAAGCTGCCTTAGAACATTATGCATCCGTAGCCGAAGAAGATACACAAGAGCAAGGAGACATGGCAACGCAGCTGTAGAAGCCCAGGACTACAAGGAAGCCAAAAAACTGCTCAAAACTGCGATACTCGCAAGTAAAAAGGAAAAATGGGAGGAACTTCGTAGCGACATCAATAATGATCCATGGGGCCTTGGTTACAAACTAGTCACGAAGAAACTTGGTGGTAAACCTCCAATGGCAAATTTGCCAGAAGACAAAATAGAAAACATCGTAAACATGTTGTTCCCAACACACGAAGTTAGACCTACTGAAAGAAACAGGCAACCAAATGACAGCCCATTAGAACTGTTCACTGAGGAAGAGCTTACCAGGGCAGCCAGCACGATGAAGAACCAAAAGGCACCGGGTCCGGACGGGATTCCAGCCGAGATAATCCAGATTCTCGCAAGAGAACGACCTCAGTTGCTTCTTAGAGTGTATAATGCTTGTTTGACGGATGGACTTTTTCCAGAAGTTTGGAAAACACAATACCTGGTTCTTATTGGCAAGGGCGAAGGCGACCCAGAGGCACCATCTTCATACCGCCCACTTTGTATGTTGGACACAGCGGGAAAACTGTTGGAAAAGCTGATAAAGCCGCGGCTATCCCAGGCGATAGAAAACTCTGGCGGTCTTTCAAACAAACAGTACGGATTCCGCCCAGGAAGGTCTACAGTCGATGCTATAACCGACGTAATAAAAAGTGTACAATCTGCGCAGAGCCATTTCAGCAGGAAAATAGTATTACTGGCAACATTAGATGTTAAAAACGCATTCAACAGTGCTAGGTGGGTAGATATGATCGACGCCCTTGAAAACAAATTCCGGATTCCAGAATATCAAAGAAGGCTAATACGTAGTTACTTACATAACAGAACGCTAATTTACGACACCAGCAGTGGCCCTCGTCGTATGGAAATATCATCAGGTGCGGCGCAAGGCTCCATCCTTGGCCCAGACCTTTGGAACGTTTGCTACGACGAAGTACTACGCATTGAGATGCCGGACGACACCTATCTGGTCGGCTACGCGGACGACATCGCAGCAGTTATCACAGCGAGAAACATCGAAGACGCTCAACGGAAGCTGAACCAGGTCATGATACGAACGCAGGCGTGGATGGCAAATCACGGGCTCAAGCTGGCATCTGAAAAGACGGAGCTACTCATTCTTACAAAGAAGCATATACCGTTAGAGATACCGATAAACACGATCTCAGAGACTTTTCAAACGAAAAAGGCGGTAAAATACCTGGGAGTTCGGCTGGATTCCAGGCTGACTTATTGGGCGCAGATACAGTACGCGACTACAAAAGCAGCACAAACCACAAGATCACTGTCAAGATTAATGGCAAACACAGGTGGACCAATAGCAAGCAAACGCAAACTCCTTATGGCAACAACTCAGGCGGCCTTGCTGTATGGTTGCGAGGTATGGGCGGACGCAGTGAAAAAGGAGCAATACCGGAAAGTGCTGAGTTCAGTACAAAGAACGGCAGCTTTAAGGGTAGCCTCAGCATACCGCACTGTTTCACTAGCTGCGGTGCTTGTAATAAGCGGAACCATCCCAGTTGACCTACTGGTCTTGGAGCGGCAAAGGATATGGAAGCAGAGGAACCAAGCCGAAAATCGACTGACAAAACGAGAGGCTAGAAGCCAAACATTACAAAAGTGGCAAGAAAGGTGGCAAAATGAAACCTACGGGCGCTGGACAGCACATTTAATACCTCAGCTAGACGTATGGCTGAATAGATGTTTTGGAGAGGTGGGCTATTACATCACGCAGCTCCTGTCTGGCCACGGGTATTTCCAAAAATACCTGCACAGGATGGGAAAAACCGAGGCACCAAACTGCATATATGGTGACGCAGACGTTGATGATGCGGAACACACGTTCTTCAACTGCAGGAACTGGGCTGAAAGAAGGAGCACTTTAGAAGGACAAGTTGGCCCACTAACAGTCGAAAACATCGTCCCGACGATGCTAAGAAGCGAGGAGTACTGGATGCTGATAACGAGATACGTCGAAAGCGTACTACGAATAAAGAGAAGGGACCTCGACGTTTTTCAAAGAAGACAAGATGGAAGCGGAGGCCTGGCCGCAGGCTCAGAAAGCAGCTAATGGCATTGGATGCCTAAATAAAGGGAACCCCACTGAAGTAATGCTCAAGAGAGCCTCCCAGTGGGGGAATCAATTCCCGGACAAAGAGGGAGGTGTTTTAGTGGGTATACCACTACGGAAGTCCCACACACCGACCAGGTGACGACCTGGTTGAAGGTGCGAAAAGCATTTCACCTGCCTCACCCGCAAAAAAAAAAAAAAAAAAAAAAAAAAACTTTACTTTACTTTACTTTACTTTACTTTACTTTACTTTACTTTACTTTACTTTACTTTACTTTACTTTACTTTACTTTACTTTACTTTACTTTACTTTACTTTACTTTACTTTACTTTACTTTACTTTACTTTACTTTACTTTACTTTACTTTACTTTACTTTACTTTACTTTACTTTACTTTACTTTACTTTACTTTACTTTACTTTACTTTACTTTACTTTACTTTACTTTACTTTACTTTACTTTACTTTACTTTACTTTACTTTACTTTACTTTACTTTACTTTACTTTACTTTACTTTACTTTACTTTACTTTACTTTACTTTACTTTACTTTACTTTACTTTACTTTACTTTACTTTACTTTACTTTACTTTACTTTACTTTACTTTACTTTACTTTACTTTACTTTACTTTACTTTACTTTACTTTACTTTACTTTACTTTACTTTACTTTACTTTACTTTACTTTACTTTACTTTACTTTACTTTACTTTACTTTACTTTACTTTACTTTACTTTACTTTACTTTACTTTACTTTACTTTACTTTACTTTACTTTACTTTACTTTACTTTACTTTACTTTACTTTACTTTACTTTACTTTACTTTACTTTACTTTACTTTACTTTACTTTACTTTACTTTACTTTACTTTACTTTACTTTACTTTACTTTACTTTACTTTACTTTACTTTACTTTACTTTACTTTACTTTACTTTACTTTACTTTACTTTACTTTACTTTACTTTACTTTACTTTACTTTACTTTACTTTACTTTACTTTACTTTACTTTACTTTACTTTACTTTACTTTACTTTACTTTACTTTACTTTACTTTACTTTACTTTACTTTACTTTACTTTACTTTACTTTACTTTACTTTACTTTACTTTACTTTACTTTACTTTACTTTACTTTACTTTACTTTACTTTACTTTACTTTACTTTACTTTACTTTACTTTACTTTACTTTACTTTACTTTACTTTACTTTACTTTACTTTACTTTACTTTACTTTACTTTACTTTACTTTACTTTACTTTACTTTACTTTACTTTACTTTACTTTACTTTACTTTACTTTACTTTACTTTACTTTACTTTACTTTACTTTACTTTACTTTACTTTACTTTACTTTACTTTACTTTACTTTACTTTACTTTACTTTACTTTACTTTACTTTACTTTACTTTACTTTACTTTACTTTACTTTACTTTACTTTACTTTACTTTACTTTACTTTACTTTACTTTACTTTACTTTACTTTACTTTACTTTACTTTACTTTACTTTACTTTACTTTACTTTACTTTACTTTACTTTACTTTACTTTACTTTACTTTACTTTACTTTACTTTACTTTACTTTACTTTACTTTACTTTACTTTACTTTACTTTACTTTACTTTACTTTACTTTACTTTACTTTACTTTACTTTACTTTACTTTACTTTACTTTACTTTACTTTACTTTACTTTACTTTACTTTACTTTACTTTACTTTACTTTACTTTACTTTACTTTACTTTACTTTACTTTACTTTACTTTACTTTACTTTACTTTACTTTACTTTACTTTACTTTACTTTACTTTACTTTTTTTTTCCCCCTGCGGGTAAGGGGTCAGAATATTCCCGAGGTAGGCATGCCTGTCGTAAGAGGCGACTAAACATCCATAACTTTTATTTCTTACCTTCGACACACTTTCACTTTCATTTCAACTCTCGCTCTTTTAGTATCACTTCACTTCACTTCTTTTCATTACACTTTATTTCACTTCATTTCTTAACACCAAACGATGACGACCCGGATATGTCCCCTGACAACGATTTAACCTTATGGATGGATGGAAGGTGGAAACTGACCGCTATTTGCCGCGGCACATTGGAAGTCCTCCGGAGGCGCCAACCGTTTTTTCCTGCGGATGGCGAAGATGGAGGTGCTGTGAGCTTGCTCTGCCGATATGTTGTCACGGTACGTAGCATCCAGATACTTCGGGCCTTGGTCAGGCAGTGTACATTGGATGTGGGAGTAGAAGCCCGCATTGCCCCGGGCGAGCGCTAGTCCGTCCGTGTTTTCCGGGACTAGCAAAGCGCTGGTCAGGCCTCAGGGAACTGGGGTAGGGGTGTCACCCCGAGGGTATACCCGTTCTTGACATTTCGCGGCCCGCCCCCCTGCACACGATACGCTGGTATATAACTACAAAAAGCATGTCAAACTTAAAGGAAATTCTTAACGACGCGATGAACGAGAAAACGAACGACAAGACGAGCGGCAACCCCTTCAACAGGAGACCGAGTCTACTGAGGACTCCACCAGGAAGTAGTGCCCATACCTCTGTAACCATTCAAACAGAGGAAACAAATAAACCGACACAAGACGAAAACACACCGACGCAAGTACCACCAATAAGTAGCAGTCACGTTAACACAACACATACAACGACGCAAGCAGCACAGACAAATAGTGTTCCCATAAATGGCTCTCCTAGGCAGGAGTTGATCTATAAGATGAGAATTTTAGAAGAGGACGCTATAGAGAAATGTAAAGCTGTGCTTCAAAAGATGAAAATGGCCATAGTCAAAAACAAAAACACTTGTTTGGGTGTCAAAGATGGAATACTTCAGTTATGCGAGCTGATAGACTGCACTGAGAGTTATAGGAGAAGCTGGAAGGAAAAAGAGGCAGAAAGGTTCGTAGCCATAGCTGCAGAAAAAGCCAAAATCGCTTGCTCGGAGGATGTAAGCACACCTTTAACTGGTCGGGAAAAAAGACGCGCCACAAGCCCAGCCGCTTCAGAAACAGGAAAGAGGATAAGGGAAAATGGTCCTGGAATTTGGCAAACCATAAACCGAAGACGGCAAAAAGACAAAAATAAAGATGCCAACAAAAAAGCTGAGGATACACCCGCTGTAGCGAAAAATAAAGAAGATGAAACTAAAATACCAAGGAAGAGAAGAGAAAAGGCAGCGCGAAAACGACCAGAAGCTGTACTGGTAAGACCGGCGGCTGGTAGCAGTTTTGCTGATGTACTTAAAAACCTTAAGCAATCGGTGAAACCGGAAGAGTCAGACGTGAAAATCAACTCGATACGTAAGACAAGAGATGGGGCTATTCTTTTGGAACTGGCAGAAGGCGGAAGAAAGGAACAGTTCCGTGAAGCTGTAAAAGGATCTTTGAAAGAAGCTGCAACCGTGACCGAATTAAAGGCAAAGGCAACAGTAGAGATCAGAGACTTGGACACTCTCACTAGCGTAGATGAGGTTGTTTCAGCCGTCAAAAAAGAAACCCAAAATGAAAATGAGGAAGTCATAGTAAAAATTTCCAACACAAACAGCCGAGAACAACGCCGAGCGTTCGCCACCCTGACAGTAGAGGCGGCAAACACCATCGCAGGAAAGCAGCGCATAAAGATCGGTTGGACATACTGCCGAGTTAAGCTACTGAGTGAGGAAAAACGCTGTTTCAGATGTTTTGGGCTAGGTCACACACAATTTAATTGTAAAGGACCTGATAGAAAAGGACAGGGTCTGTGTATCCGATGTGGAATCCAAGGCCACAATATGAAGGACTGCACAAGTCAACCGAGATGCTGCATCTGCTCGGATGAGGGTTCTAAATCGACGGATCATCTACCGGGAACGAGGAGGTGCTTGGCTTCCAAAAAATCAGCCCAAAGATGACAAAGTTCCTTCAAGCAAATCTACATCGAAGCGCGACCGCGGACGCATTGCTGGCACAAGTAATGATCGAGCATGAAGCAGACGTAGCGATCATTAGCGAACAATATAAGACCAAAAACGGAATTTGGATTGAAGATACGACAAAAACGGCAGCGATATGGATCAAGAACAGCGCAAAGTTCCAGAGCACAGGAAACGGAAGGTGCGAATGTTTCGTCTGGATTAGTAGCAGAAATTACACCGTTATGAGCTGTTACCTCTCACCAAACGACTCTATTCAAGAATTTCAGACCAAACTCGACAACATCGAAGATACAGCGCGCCGCATCGGAGGAAATTTTATCATTGCAGGGGATTTTAACTCCAGGGCAACAGAATGGGGTATGCCTAGCACAAACTCCAGAGGAAGGCGAATATTGGATATGGTGGCTAGATTAGGCCTTATAGTCGTAAACACGGGCTCAACACCAACATTCAGGAGGCCAGGCTGTGAGGGTACAGTCCCAGACATCACATTCATATCTGAGAGAATAGCCAATAAGTTGCAGCAATGGAAAGTTCTGGAGGATTACACCGGCAGTGACCACCAATATTTGACATACCACATAAGACCAAACGATGACGCTGACACTGGCCACAGAAGAAGAGGTACACGAAAATGGAACCTAACAAAGCTTCGACAAAATGTTTTCTTATCTGCCATTGATGCGGGCGCCATCACGCACGGAGAAACAAATGACACTGTAAGGATGGTAGAAGACACGATGCTCTGCATCACCCAAGCTTGCGAGGCATCAATGCCAAGAATTGGTAGAAGGCAACCAAGGAAAGCTGCCTATTGGTGGACGGATGAAATAAGCTGCCTTAGAACATTATGCATCCGTAGCCGAAGAAGATACACAAGAGCAAGGAGACATGGCAACGCAGCTGTAGAAGCCCAGGACTACAAGGAAGCCAAAAAACTGCTCAAAACTGCGATACTCGCAAGTAAAAAGGAAAAATGGGAGGAACTTCGTAGCGACATCAATAATGATCCATGGGGCCTTGGTTACAAACTAGTCACGAAGAAACTTGGTGGTAAACCTCCAATGGCAAATTTGCCAGAAGACAAAATAGAAAACATCGTAAACATGTTGTTCCCAACACACGAAGTTAGACCTACTGAAAGAAACAGGCAACCAAATGACAGCCCATTAGAACTGTTCACTGAGGAAGAGCTTACCAGGGCAGCCAGCACGATGAAGAACCAAAAGGCACCGGGTCCGGACGGGATTCCAGCCGAGATAATCCAGATTCTCGCAAGAGAACGACCTCAGTTGCTTCTTAGAGTGTATAATGCTTGTTTGACGGATGGACTTTTTCCAGAAGTTTGGAAAACACAATACCTGGTTCTTATTGGCAAGGGCAAAGGCGACCCAGAGGCACCATCTTCATACCGCCCACTTTGTATGTTGGACACAGCGGGAAAACTGTTGGAAAAGCTGATAAAGCCGCGGCTATCCCAGGCGATAGAAAACTCTGGCGGTCTTTCAAACAAACAGTACGGATTCCGCCCAGGAAGGTCTACAGTCGATGCTATAACCGACGTAATAAAAAGTGTACAATCTGCGCAGAGCCATTTCAGCAGGAAAATAGTATTACTGGCAACATTAGATGTTAAAAACGCATTCAACAGTGCTAGGTGGGTAGATATGATCGACGCCCTTGAAAACAAATTCCGGATTCCAGAATATCAAAGAAGGCTAATACGTAGTTACTTACATAACAGAACGCTAATTTACGACACCAGCAGTGGCCCTCGTCGTATGGAAATATCATCAGGTGCGGCGCAAGGCTCCATCCTTGGCCCAGACCTTTGGAACGTTTGCTACGACGAAGTACTACGCATTGAGATGCCGGACGACACCTATCTGGTCGGCTACGCGGACGACATCGCAGCAGTTATCACAGCGAGAAACATCGAAGACGCTCAACGGAAGCTGAACCAGGTCATGATACGAACGCAGGCGTGGATGGCAAATCACGGGCTCAAGCTGGCATCTGAAAAGACGGAGCTACTCATTCTTACAAAGAAGCATATACCGTTAGAGATACCGATAAACACGATCTCAGAGACTTTTCAAACGAAAAAGGCGGTAAAATACCTGGGAGTTCGGCTGGATTCCAGGCTGACTTATTGGGCGCAGATACAGTACGCGACTACAAAAGCAGCACAAACCACAAGATCACTGTCAAGATTAATGGCAAACACAGGTGGACCAATAGCAAGCAAACGCAAACTCCTTATGGCAACAACTCAGGCGGCCTTGCTGTATGGTTGCGAGGTATGGGCGGACGCAGTGAAAAAGGAGCAATACCGGAAAGTGCTGAGTTCAGTACAAAGAACGGCAGCTTTAAGGGTAGCCTCAGCATACCGCACTGTTTCACTAGCTGCGGTGCTTGTAATAAGCGGAACCATCCCAGTTGACCTACTGGTCTTGGAGCGGCAAAGGATATGGAAGCAGAGGAACCAAGCCGAAAATCGACTGACAAAACGAGAGGCTAGAAGCCAAACATTACAAAAGTGGCAAGAAAGGTGGCAAAATGAAACCTACGGGCGCTGGACAGCACATTTAATACCTCAGCTAGACATATGGCTGAATAGATGTTTTGGAGAGGTGGGCTATTACATCACGCAGCTCCTGTCTGGCCACGGGTATTTCCAAAAATACCTGCACAGGATGGGAAAAACCGAGGCACCAAACTGCATATATGGTGACGCAGACGTTGATGATGCGGAACACACGTTCTTCAACTGCAGGAACTGGGCTGAAAGAAGGAGCACTTTAGAAGGACAAGTTGGCCCACTAACAGTCGAAAACATCGTCCCGACGATGCTAAGAAGCGAGGAGTACTGGATGCTGATAACGAGATACGTCGAAAGCGTACTACGAATAAAGAGAAGGGACCTCGACGTTTTTCAAAGAAGACAAGATGGAAGCGGAGGCCTGGCCGCAGGCTCAGAAAGCAGCTAATGGCATTGGATGCCTAAATAAAGGGAACCCCACTGAAGTAATGCTCAAGAGAGCCTCCCAGTGGGGGAATCAATTCCCGGACAAAGAGGGAGGTGTTTTAGTGGGTATACCACTACGGAAGTCCCACACACCGACCAGGTGACGACCTGGTTGAAGGTGCGAAAAGCATTTCACCTGCCTCACCCGCAAAAAAAAAAAAAAAAAAAAAAAAAAAAAAACTTTACTTTACTTTACTTTACTTTACTTTACTTTACTTTACTTTACTTTACTTTACTTTACTTTACTTTACTTTACTTTACTTTACTTTACTTTACTTTACTTTACTTTACTTTACTTTACTTTACTTTACTTTACTTTACTTTACTTTACTTTACTTTACTTTACTTTACTTTACTTTACTTTACTTTACTTTACTTTACTTTACTTTACTTTACTTTACTTTACTTTACTTTACTTTACTTTACTTTACTTTACTTTACTTTACTTTACTTTACTTTACTTTACTTTACTTTACTTTACTTTACTTTACTTTACTTTACTTTACTTTACTTTACTTTACTTTACTTTACTTTACTTTACTTTACTTTACTTTACTTTACTTTACTTTACTTTACTTTACTTTACTTTACTTTACTTTACTTTACTTTACTTTACTTTACTTTACTTTACTTTACTTTACTTTACTTTACTTTACTTTACTTTACTTTACTTTACTTTTACTTTACTTTACTTTACTTTACTTTACTTTACTTTACTTTACTTTACTTTACTTTACTTTACTTTACTTTACTTTACTTTACTTTACTTTACTTTACTTTACTTTACTTTACTTTACTTTACTTTACTTTACTTTACTTTACTTTACTTTACTTTACTTTACTTTACTTTACTTTACTTTACTTTACTTTACTTTACTTTACTTTACTTTACTTTACTTTACTTTACTTTACTTTACTTTACTTTACTTTACTTTACTTTACTTTACTTTACTTTACTTTACTTTACTTTACTTTACTTTACTTTACTTTACTTTACTTTACTTTACTTTACTTTACTTTACTTTACTTTACTTTACTTTACTTTACTTTACTTTACTTTACTTTACTTTACTTTACTTTACTTTACTTTACTTTACTTTTTTGGCAGAAGGCGGAAGAAAGGAACAGTTCCGTGAAGCTGTAAAGGGATCTTTGAAAGAAGCTGCAACCGTGACCGAATTAAAGGCAAAGGCAACAGTAGAGATCAGAGACTTGGACACTCTCACTAGCGTAGATGAGGTTGTTTCAGCCGTCAAAAAAGAAACCCAAAATGAAAATGAGGAAGTCATAGTAAAAATTTCCAACACAAACAGCCGAGAACAACGCCGAGCGTTCGCCACCCTGACAGTAGAGGCGGCAAACACCATCGCAGGAAAGCAGCGCATAAAGATCGGTTGGACATACTGCCGAGTTAAGCTACTGAGTGAGGAAAAACGCTGTTTCAGATGTTTTGGGCTAGGTCACACACAATTTAATTGTAAAGGACCTGATAGAAAAGGACAGGGTCTGTGTATCCGATGTGGAATCCAAGGCCACAAGATGAAGGACTGCACAAGTCAACCGAGATGCTGCATCTGCTCGGATGAGGGTTCTAAATCGACGGATCATCTACCGGGAACGAGGAGGTGCTTGGCTTCCAAAAAATCAGCCCAAAGATGACAAAGTTCCTTCAAGCAAATCTACATCGAAGCGCGACCGCGGACGCATTGCTGGCACAAGTAATGATCGAGCATGAAGCAGACGTAGCGATCATTAGCGAACAATATAAGACCAAAAACGGAATTTGGATTGAAGATACGACAAAAACGGCAGCAATATGGATCAAGAACAGCGCAAAGTTCCAGAGCACAGGAAACGGAAGGTGCGAATGTTTCGTCTGGATTAGTAGCAGAAATTACACCGTTATGAGCTGTTACCTCTCACCAAACGACTCTATTCAAGAATTTCAGACCAAACTCGACAACATCGAAGATACAGCGCGCCGCATCGGAGGAAATTTTATCATTGCAGGGGATTTTAACTCCAGGGCAACAGAATGGGGTATGCCTAGCACAAACTCCAGAGGAAGGCGAATATTGGATATGGTGGCTAGATTAGGCCTTATAGTCGTAAACACGGGCTCAACACCAACATTCAGGAGGCCAGGCTGTGAGGGTACAGTCCCAGACATCACATTCATATCTGAGAGAATAGCCAATAAGTTGCAGCAATGGAAGGTTCTGGAGGATTACACCGGCAGTGACCACCAATATTTGACATACCACATAAGACCAAACGATGACGCTGACACTGGCCACAGAAGAAGAGGTACACGAAAATGGAACCTAACAAAGCTTCGACAAAATGTTTTCTTATCTGCCATTGATGCGGGCGCCATCACGCACGGAGAAACAAATGACACTGTAAGGATGGTAGAAGACACGATGCTCTGCATCACCCAAGCTTGCGAGGCATCAATGCCAAGAATTGGTAGAAGGCAACCAAGGAAAGCTGCCTATTGGTGGACGGATGAAATAAGCTGCCTTAGAACATTATGCATCCGTAGCCGAAGAAGATACACAAGAGCAAGGAGACATGGCAACGCAGCTGTAGAAGCCCAGGACTACAAGGAAGCCAAAAAACTGCTCAAAACTGCGATACTCGCAAGTAAAAAGGAAAAATGGGAGGAACTTCGTAGCGACATCAATAATGATCCATGGGGCCTTGGTTACAAACTAGTCACGAAGAAACTTGGTGGTAAACCTCCAATGGCAAATTTGCCAGAAGACAAAATAGAAAACATCGTAAACATGTTGTTCCCAACACACGAAGTTAGACCTACTGAAAGAAACAGGCAACCAAATGACAGCCCATTAGAACTGTTCACTGAGGAAGAGCTTACCAGGGCAGCCAGCACGATGAAGAACCAAAAGGCACCGGGTCCGGACGGGATTCCAGCCGAGATAATCCAGATTCTCGCAAGAGAACGACCTCAGTTGCTTCTTAGAGTGTATAATGCTTGTTTGACGGATGGACTTTTTCCAGAAGTTTGGAAAACACAATACCTGGTTCTTATTGGCAAGGGCAAAGGCGACCCAGAGGCACCATCTTCATACCGCCCACTTTGTATGTTGGACACAGCGGGAAAACTGTTGGAAAAGCTGATAAAGCCGCGGCTATCCCAGGCGATAGAAAACTCTGGCGGTCTTTCAAACAAACAGTACGGATTCCGCCCAGGAAGGTCTACAGTCGATGCTATAACCGACGTAATAAAAAGTGTACAATCTGCGCAGAGCCATTTCAGCAGGAAAATAGTATTACTGGCAACATTAGATGTTAAAAACGCATTCAACAGTGCTAGGTGGGTAGATATGATCGACGCCCTTGAAAACAAATTCCGGATTCCAGAATATCAAAGAAGGCTAATATGTAGTTACTTACATAACAGAACGCTAATTTACGACACCAGCAGTGGCCCTCGTCGTATGGAAATATCATCAGGTGCGGCGCAAGGCTCCATCCTTGGCCCAGACCTTTGGAACGTTTGCTACGACGAAGTACTACGCATTGAGATGCCGGACGACACCTATCTGGTCGGCTACGCGGACGACATCGCAGCAGTTATCACAGCGAGAAACATCGAAGACGCTCAACGGAAGCTGAACCAGGTCATGATACGAACGCAGGCGTGGATGGCAAATCACGGGCTCAAGCTGGCATCTGAAAAGACGGAGCTACTCATTCTTACAAAGAAGCATATACCGTTAGAGATACCGATAAACACGATCTCAGAGACTTTTCAAACGAAAAAGGCGGTAAAATACCTGGGAGTTCGGCTGGATTCCAGGCTGACTTATTGGGCGCAGATACAGTACGCGACTACAAAAGCAGCACAAACCACAAGATCACTGTCAAGATTAATGGCAAACACAGGTGGACCAATAGCAAGCAAACGCAAACTCCTTATGGCAACAACTCAGGCGGCCTTGCTGTATGGTTGCGAGGTATGGGCGGACGCAGTGAAAAAGGAGCAATACCGGAAAGTGCTGAGTTCAGTACAAAGAACGGCAGCTTTAAGGGTAGCCTCAGCATACCGCACTGTTTCACTAGCTGCGGTGCTTGTAATAAGCGGAACCATCCCAGTTGACCTACTGGTCTTGGAGCGGCAAAGGATATGGAAGCAGAGGAACCAAGCCGAAAATCGACTGACAAAACGAGAGGCTAGAAGCCAAACATTACAAAAGTGGCAAGAAAGGTGGCAAAATGAAACCTACGGGCGCTGGACAGCACATTTAATACCTCAGCTAGACATATGGCTGAATAGATGTTTTGGAGAGGTGGGCTATTACATCACGCAGCTCCTGTCTGGCCACGGGTATTTCCAAAAATACCTGCACAGGATGGGAAAAACCGAGGCACCAAACTGCATATATGGTGACGCAGACGTTGATGATGCGGAACACACGTTCTTCAACTGCAGGAACTGGGCTGAAAGAAGGAGCACTTTAGAAGGACAAGTTGGCCCACTAACAGTCGAAAACATCGTCCCGACGATGCTAAGAAGCGAGGAGTACTGGATGCTGATAACGAGATACGTCGAAAGCGTACTACGAATAAAGAGAAGGGACCTCGACGTTTTTCAAAGAAGACAAGATGGAAGCGGAGGCCTGGCCGCAGGCTCAGAAAGCAGCTAATGGCATTAGATGCCTAAATAAAGGGAACCCCACTGAAGTAATGCTCAAGAGAGCCTCCCAGTGGGGGAATCAATTCCCGGACAAAGGGGGAGGTGTTTTAGTGGGTATACCACTACGGAAGTCCCACACACCGACCAGGTGACGACCTGGTTGAAGGTGCGAAAAGCATTTCACCTGCCTCACCCGCAAAAAAAAAAAAAAAAAAAAAAAAAAAAAAAAACTTTACTTTACTTTACTTTACTTTACTTTACTTTACTTTACTTTACTTTACTTTACTTTACTTTACTTTACTTTACTTTACTTTACTTTACTTTACTTTACTTTACTTTACTTTACTTTACTTTACTTTACTTTACTTTACTTTACTTTACTTTACTTTACTTTACTTTACTTTACTTTACTTTACTTTACTTTACTTTACTTTACTTTACTTTACTTTACTTTACTTTACTTTACTTTACTTTACTTTACTTTACTTTACTTTACTTTACTTTACTTTACTTTACTTTACTTTACTTTACTTTACTTTACTTTACTTTACTTTACTTTACTTTACTTTACTTTACTTTACTTTACTTTACTTTACTTTACTTTACTTTACTTTACTTTACTTTACTTTACTTTACTTTACTTTACTTTACTTTACTTTACTTTACTTTACTTTACTTTACTTTACTTTACTTTACTTTACTTTACTTTACTTTACTTTACTTTACTTTACTTTACTTTACTTTACTTTACTTTACTTTACTTTACTTTACTTTACTTTACTTTACTTTACTTTACTTTACTTTACTTTACTTTACTTTACTTTACTTTACTTTACTTTACTTTACTTTACTTTACTTTACTTTACTTTACTTTACTTTACTTTACTTTACTTTACTTTACTTTACTTTACTTTACTTTACTTTACTTTACTTTACTTTACTTTACTTTACTTTACTTTACTTTACTTTACTTTACTTTACTTTACTTTACTTTACTTTACTTTACTTTACTTTACTTTACTTTACTTTACTTTACTTTACTTTACTTTACTTTACTTTACTTTACTTTACTTTACTTTACTTTACTTTACTTTACTTTACTTTACTTTACTTTACTTTACTTTACTTTACTTTACTTTACTTTACTTTACTTTACTTTACTTTACTTTACTTTACTTTACTTTACTTTACTTTACTTTACTTTACTTTACTTTACTTTACTTTACTTTACTTTACTTTACTTTACTTTACTTTACTTTACTTTACTTTACTTTACTTTACTTTACTTTACTTTACTTTACTTTACTTTACTTTACTTTACTTTACTTTACTTTACTTTACTTTACTTTACTTTACTTTACTTTACTTTACTTTACTTTACTTTACTTTACTTTACTTTACTTTACTTTACTTTACTTTACTTTACTTTACTTTACTTTACTTTACTTTACTTTACTTTACTTTACTTTACTTTACTTTACTTTACTTTACTTTACTTTACTTTACTTTACTTTACTTTACTTTACTTTACTTTACTTTACTTTACTTTACTTTACTTTACTTTACTTTACTTTACTTTACTTTACTTTACTTTACTTTACTTTACTTTACTTTACTTTACTTTACTTTACTTTACTTTACTTTACTTTACTTTACTTTACTTTACTTTACTTTACTTTACTTTACTTTACTTTACTTTACTTTACTTTACTTTACTTTACTTTACTTTACTTTACTTTACTTTACTTTACTTTACTTTACTTTACTTTACTTTACTTTACTTTACTTTACTTTACTTTACTTTACTTTACTTTACTTTACTTTACTTTACTTTACTTTACTTTACTTTACTTTACTTTACTTTACTTTACTTTACTTTACTTTACTTTACTTTACTTTACTTTACTTTACTTTACTTTACTTTACTTTACTTTACTTTACTTTACTTTACTTTACTTTACTTTACTTTACTTTACTTTACTTTACTTTACTTTACTTTACTTTACTTTACTTTACTTTACTTTACTTTACTTTACTTTACTTTACTTTACTTTACTTTACTTTACTTTACTTTACTTTACTTTACTTTACTTTACTTTACTTTACTTTACTTTACTTTACTTTACTTTACTTTACTTTACTTTACTTTACTTTACTTTACTTTACTTTACTTTACTTTACTTTACTTTACTTTACTTTACTTTACTTTACTTTACTTTACTTTACTTTACTTTACTTTACTTTACTTTACTTTACTTTACTTTACTTTACTTTACTTTACTTTACTTTACTTTACTTTACTTTACTTTACTTTACTTTACTTTACTTTACTTTACTTTACTTTACTTTACTTTACTTTACTTTACTTTACTTTACTTTACTTTACTTTACTTTACTTTACTTTACTTTACTTTACTTTACTTTACTTTACTTTACTTTACTTTACTTTACTTTACTTTACTTTACTTTACTTTACTTTACTTTACTTTACTTTACTTTACTTTACTTTACTTTACTTTACTTTACTTTACTTTACTTTACTTTACTTTACTTTACTTTACTTTACTTTACTTTACTTTACTTTACTTTACTTTACTTTACTTTACTTTACTTTACTTTACTTTACTTTACTTTACTTTACTTTACTTTACTTTACTTTACTTTACTTTACTTTACTTTACTTTACTTTACTTTACTTTACTTTACTTTACTTTACTTTACTTTACTTTACTTTACTTTACTTTACTTTACTTTACTTTACTTTACTTTACTTTACTTTACTTTACTTTACTTTACTTTACTTTACTTTACTTTACTTTACTTTACTTTACTTTACTTTACTTTACTTTACTTTACTTTACTTTACTTTACTTTACTTTACTTTACTTTACTTTACTTTACTTTACTTTACTTTACTTTACTTTACTTTACTTTACTTTACTTTACTTTACTTTACTTTACTTTACTTTACTTTACTTTACTTTACTTTACTTTACTTTACTTTACTTTACTTTACTTTACTTTACTTTACTTTACTTTACTTTACTTTACTTTACTTTACTTTACTTTACTTTACTTTACTTTACTTTACTTTACTTTACTTTACTTTACTTTACTTTACTTTACTTTACTTTACTTTACTTTACTTTACTTTACTTTACTTTACTTTACTTTACTTTACTTTACTTTACTTTACTTTACTTTACTTTACTTTACTTTACTTTACTTTACTTTACTTTACTTTACTTTACTTTACTTTACTTTACTTTACTTTACTTTACTTTACTTTACTTTACTTTACTTTACTTTACTTTACTTTACTTTACTTTACTTTACTTTACTTTACTTTACTTTACTTTACTTTACTTTACTTTACTTTACTTTACTTTACTTTACTTTACTTTACTTTACTTTACTTTACTTTACTTTACTTTACTTTACTTTACTTTACTTTACTTTACTTTACTTTACTTTACTTTACTTTACTTTACTTTACTTTACTTTACTTTACTTTACTTTACTTTACTTTACTTTACTTTACTTTACTTTACTTTACTTTACTTTACTTTACTTTACTTTACTTTACTTTACTTTACTTTACTTTACTTTACTTTACTTTACTTTACTTTACTTTACTTTACTTTACTTTACTTTACTTTACTTTACTTTACTTTACTTTACTTTACTTTACTTTACTTTACTTTACTTTACTTTACTTTACTTTACTTTACTTTACTTTACTTTACTTTACTTTACTTTACTTTACTTTACTTTACTTTACTTTACTTTACTTTACTTTACTTTACTTTACTTTACTTTACTTTACTTTACTTTACTTTACTTTACTTTACTTTACTTTACTTTACTTTACTTTACTTTACTTTACTTTACTTTACTTTACTTTACTTTACTTTACTTTACTTTACTTTACTTTACTTTACTTTACTTTACTTTACTTTACTTTACTTTACTTTACTTTACTTTACTTTACTTTACTTTACTTTACTTTACTTTACTTTACTTTACTTTACTTTACTTTACTTTACTTTACTTTACTTTACTTTACTTTACTTTACTTTACTTTACTTTACTTTACTTTACTTTACTTTACTTTACTTTACTTTACTTTACTTTACTTTACTTTACTTTACTTTACTTTACTTTACTTTACTTTACTTTACTTTACTTTACTTTACTTTACTTTACTTTACTTTACTTTACTTTACTTTACTTTACTTTACTTTACTTTACTTTACTTTACTTTACTTTACTTTACTTTACTTTACTTTACTTTACTTTACTTTACTTTACTTTACTTTACTTTACTTTACTTTACTTTACTTTACTTTACTTTACTTTACTTTACTTTACTTTACTTTACTTTACTTTACTTTACTTTACTTTACTTTACTTTACTTTACTTTACTTTACTTTACTTTACTTTACTTTACTTTACTTTACTTTACTTTACTTTACTTTACTTTACTTTACTTTACTTTACTTTACTTTACTTTACTTTACTTTACTTTACTTTACTTTACTTTACTTTACTTTACTTTACTTTACTTTACTTTACTTTACTTTACTTTACTTTACTTTACTTTACTTTACTTTACTTTACTTTACTTTACTTTACTTTACTTTACTTTACTTTACTTTACTTTACTTTACTTTACTTTACTTTACTTTACTTTACTTTACTTTACTTTACTTTACTTTACTTTACTTTACTTTACTTTACTTTACTTTACTTTACTTTACTTTACTTTACTTTACTTTACTTTACTTTACTTTACTTTACTTTACTTTACTTTACTTTACTTTACTTTACTTTACTTTACTTTACTTTACTTTACTTTACTTTACTTTACTTTACTTTACTTTACTTTACTTTACTTTACTTTACTTTACTTTACTTTACTTTACTTTACTTTACTTTACTTTACTTTACTTTACTTTACTTTACTTTACTTTACTTTACTTTACTTTACTTTACTTTACTTTACTTTACTTTACTTTACTTTACTTTACTTTACTTTACTTTACTTTACTTTACTTTACTTTACTTTACTTTACTTTACTTTACTTTACTTTAATGGGTTGAAGTACATTTACTTCATCTTATAAGACTTTGAATTCATGATTCAATAACGAAGCAAGTTTTCGATCTATGGTGGCTTTTTTTATACATATTGTAGCGTAATATGTCCGCAAAGAAAATTTGACGTCCACCCTGAATAAGGTCCACCTCATTTGATCATTATAATTTGCAAATGTCAAAGGGGAAAGAGAGGGAAGAATAATTTTACTTTGGATGGATTAGAAATAGGAACAAAAAGACATGAGGAACGAAATTCTCTAATAAGGTCATGACAATTGTCAGCTACCTAGTGTTGTTTCTCTTCCTCTCATGCCTTACGATGGCTAATTTTCAAATTCGGCGGGTCAAGTTCTTAGGCAGCCATCTTTTTGAGATAGAACTTTCAAGAATAAATACTTGAAAAGAAAATGATGGTGTCGGTGTACCGAACGGGAAATGGTTGGCATTGGTAAGAAAAGAAGTGGAGTTGATTTTTGAATTCGGTCATGGTCGGTCGTCTGCGTTGCGTCTATAGATTGAATTGCAATTAAGAGAAAAATTTTAAACTCATTTCTACACAAGTTTGCGAGAGTAAAAAAAATCTATCGACATTTAAGCTTTCAATTGTGATACAAAAATCAATGTTAGTTTTTTCAAACAAATTTTGCAATTTCGTTTCAATTGAGTTACTTGCTAGTGGAGCGCTAGTGCTGCGCTGACGAAACTAAGATAAACTAATAAATGAAGTAAAGGAACAAAGAAACGAGCACAAACTATAAGTAAAATTTTAAGGATTAAAGTACACAACTTGTAAAGCAAAGATTATCCATAAAACAAGAAAAGAATACAACGCATCAGAAATTGGTCAAATTGGACACGTCATGTCAGCAAATAGCAAGACTTCCAACAACAAATACAGCAACAAGAATTCGTGAAGATCCTAATGTATTTTCAGAAACCGTGCCAACTACGCCTCCCATTCTTTTTAACATACAGAAATCTCGTGCAAAGTTGCCAAAATCGATTACTAAAACAGCAAAATTAACAAATCATAAATTACCGCCCGCGCAATTAAATGGCTTTGTGGCTAAGACGCTGGCGTCTTTAGCTAATATTGTTACGACAACTACAGTAACAACGAATTTTAAAAAATGTTTCGCAATCTCAACAACAAATTACAAAATCAGCTTCAATTACTTCAATTAATTCCATTGTTCGACCACAACAACACCTACAGCATACAACGATACCAACTCCAACACCATCGCTATGGCAAACGCCATTATTGATCGATACAATTGTGAGCACGCCAACATCACCAGCATCATTATCATTTCCAACGCCTGCAAACTTAGCTTCAACAGCTGTTTCTTCAGCTACCTTGCCTCCATCAAACTTTCATCATATAACGACATCGTCGTCATGATCATAATTCACGACAAAAGGAATATTCATCGGTGTCACCGCGAGAACATGAAGGAGGGAGCTTAACAAGTAACATCAACGTTACATATTGTGGGGCTACTAGCTTGCTGAGCGCATTCGATCAGCAACCAGTGACCGCACCAGTACATCAGCAGCAGGTGTCGCGCCATAGCAACAACAACATCAGCCAACAATGACGGCGTCTCAGGAACAACAACATTACCAGCATCAGCAACTCCACCATCAACGAAACAAAAAAATAAAAAGGTGACATACAAAAAAAAATTTTTTAAAAAAAAAGTAAAAAGTGACAATTAAGAAAGAAAAATAAAAGATGACAGCAAAGAATGAAAACTTACTGTTCAACCTAAATTGGAGCGCCAGCGTCGTTTAGCTGTCAAAATTCTCTCATGCACATACATTTTATATGAAGCCAACCGAAATAAGAAACGCTCTAACGCCAGTGTATTTGAATTTCCAATTTTGACAGAGCGTTGGCAGTTAATTTTTTATTTTATTGTGTTGATTTGATTTTTTCTGTCACAAACAGTAAACAAATAAACTCTACATGACATTTAACGCTACGCTCTTATTAAGGTTCAGCGCTAAACTCCAAAGCGTAGCGCTGGCAAAGTCAACGCCCAACGCTCTAATTTAGGTTGAACAGTTAAGAAATCAAAAGTGCTGGAAGAATATGAAAATTTTAAAGAAATAGAAAGTGACATAAAAGGATAAAATTTTCTGAAATAAAGAAGTGACAGCAAAGAATAAAAAAATTCACAAAAAAAAGTGACATAAAAGAATAAGAAACAAAGTGACCGTTCAAAAAGAAAATTTGTATAAAGAATAAAGTGACAAATAAATTGCGAGTATTGGGCTTTTGGCCGTCAATAAAAATTCAAAAAAACACAAGTTATCTGTAATTAGTTTTTAAGTTTTAATCTCCGATATTTCGGCTAAAATTGCTAGCCATCATCAGGGGGAGCTGTAACAATATGGACAACAAAATAACAAATGAACACAATTTAAAAACTAATTACAAAAATCTTGTGTTTTTTTGAATTTTTATTAACGGCCAAAAGCCCAATACTCGCAATTGATTTTCAAAAGGCCGATAACAATTATATGATTTAAAGTGAGAAAAGAATAAGAAAATTTCTGAAATAGAACATGACTTTTAGTTGCTATTGATAATATTATACATTTGTTAGATGTTATAGTACTTGTGGAAACTAATATTACCAACGAAGAAAACCAATTTTACTCAATAACAGGCTACAATGCTGAATTTCTAAACAGAGGTGGTGGAATTGCAATTTATATTAGAGAAAATATCACGTATGATTTCTCTATACCAAGTGTTCTTTCGTTTGAAACATTAGAAGTTAATCTTAACATTTAAAAATACTCTCTTAAACTGATAGCAATTTACAGACTACCATCGAATAACATAATAGATTATGTGAGAGAGGTAGATGAATTGCTAAAACAAATAGAGAAAAAACAAAAAAAACAGTAGTTATTGGTGATATAAACCTTGACCTACACAAAACTGACAGCAATACTACACGCTATCTTGATATGCTCTCTTCAAATGGAGTGGAAAATGCAAATAACAGCGAAAGTACTAGAGTAAACATTTTAAGAGAAACAAGTACTAATATAGATCACTTATTCATCAAAGACAGAGAATGTAATGCATTTGTAGCTGTTGTTAAAACCGACATATCGGATCATTACGCTCTTGCATTTAAAATAGTGAACGAACATATTACCGATAACAACAATAAAATAATAAAACAAAATTTTATAAATGATAAAAGGGTAAGTGAGCTTATTACTGTCACAAACTGGAATAATATTTCAAACTCAAGCAACGTTCATGGAATTTATAACACATTGCAAAATACTTTCAAAGATATGTATATGAAATCGACACAAACATGTAAAAAGAAAAAGAAAAGATCACCAAACCCGTGGATAACTGATGCACTGATTAATTTATACAATCAAAGAGACAGACTATTCAAAAGATGGTTATCGGAAAAGATAAGGTAAGAGAACGCGAGTACAAATCTTTTAGAAACATAATAAATAAGAAATTCGATTATGCAAAAAATCAACATTTTCGAAACAAATTCTTTGAGTATCGAAACGATATACAAAAAACGTGGCAAACAATTAATGAAGTATTAGATAGGAAACCAATAACATTAGATGAAAATGTAAGGAAAAATATGAAAACAAAAACGGCTTCTGAGATTTCTAACGCATTTGCAAAATCTTTCAAAGAAAATACAGATGCTATTACACACGACTGTATGATTCGAACTGGTAATTTCACAACTAGTTTGGTTCAAAATTCAATGTTTATGGAACATGCTAGCGAAAAAGAAGTTTTTAATATTTTATCGAGTCTAAAGGCTCAGGATCTGATAGCATCCGACCAAAAGATTTAAAAAAACATGCTGACATACTAGCACCTGTCGTCACGAGATTAATAAATATGAGTCTTGACGAATGTATTGTACCTAAAATGCTTAAACATCAATAGTACGTCCTATATTCAAGAGTGAAATCAAATCTGATTATAATAACTACAGACCAATATTCATACTACCAGACTTGGAAAAAATCTTGGAAGAAATAGTGGTTAGAAGATTATCTGATTTTATTTCCAAATTCAAAATAATAGAACCAAATCAATATGGATTCCAAAAAGGGGAAAACATTAATAAACTAATCGGATTCTTTGCAAGCCACTTTAATAAGGGACTAAGCAAAAACTTCCATAGTCTCGTGCTCTTTATTGACTTCAGCTAGGCTTTTGACACGCTGCCACACGAAAAAATTCTTTCAACTCTTCAAAATTCTGGTGTACGTGGTGAATGTCTAAAATGGTTCGAAAGTTATTTAAGGCTCAGATCTTAAAGACTTAAAGTTGGAAACAATTTAAGTGAGGAGGTTAGTATTACCCATGGAGTCCCACAAGGCTGGGTCCAATATTATATATACTCTATACAAATCATATGTTAGAGAAATTAAAAAATTGCGAATCATTTGCGTACGCAGACGACACGGCATTAGTTGTGACGCATAAAAATTTAGAAAACGCAACAAACATAATGCAACAAGAAATTGATATCATCACTAAATGGTCTCATGATAATGGTCTCACAATTAATGCAAATAAAACTAAAGTTATGCATATAAAACAACCACATATTCCTCATCACAACATTGAAATGAATTTTCTCAATTACGATTGTTTGCATATGAACAATTCACAATTTACAGATTCCTGCAATCATATAATAGAGCAAATAACAGTCTATAAATCTTATTGATCAAATGAATCCTTAAATGGAACTATCACATAGAGTATTACAAAAAAAGTTTAGAAAGACGTCATAACAGTTGGGCTGAAAAGTTCGTAGGCTAACATAGTAAAAAATATTTTTTTGACAAAGTTTTATTATTCAATATAGTTGCCTTCGAGGGCAGTACAACGATTATAGCGGTCATACAATTGTTCGATGCCATTTTTATAGTACGATTTCTCTTTAGCCTCAAAATAGGCCTCAGTTTCGGCGATTACCTCTTCATCAGTGCTAAATTTTTTTCCAACGAGCATTCTTTTAAGGTCTGCAAACAGGAAAAAGTCACTGGGGGCCAGATCTGGAGAATATGGTGGATGGGGAAGCAATTCGTAGTCTAATTCATATAATTTTGCCATCGTTTTCATTGATTTGTTACACGGTGCATTGTCTTGATGAAACAGCACTTTTTTCTTCTTCAAATGGGGCCGTTTTTTCGTGATTTCATCCTTTAATGTAATAATCGCTGTTGATGGTCTGGCCCTTTTTGAGGTAATCGATGAATATAATACCATGCGCATCCCAGAATATTGATGCCATAACCTTGCCAGCCGACTGTTGCGTCTTTCCACGCTTTGGATTCGGTTCATCACGTGCAGTCCACTCGGCTGACTGTCGATTGGACTCTGGAGTGTAGTTATGGAGCCAAGTTTCATCCATTGTAATATATCGACGGAAAAATTCGTGTTTATTACGGTTGAATATCGCTAAGCATTGCTCCGAATCATCAAAACGTTGTTGTGTTTTTTTATCCATTTTTTCACAATAACAAAAGCTGCTTCACTCACAATGCTATATCTCACGAACTAATTATCCGGCAGCTGTGAAATTTATACACGTATCTTTTGAAGGTTATTAATAAGTAAAAATCACATGGACTTAATTTTAGTAACGCCATCTATGAGTCAGCCTACGAACTTTTCAGCCCACCTGTTATGTGCTCTATCATCTAAAAAATTGCAGCAAGGGCAATGTTATTAGACAAATATACATATCAATTGGAGAATCATATCTTCGACATGGCATTACAGGTTGGGGCTCATCATCTCACTGCAGACGGCTTCACCTAAACCAAAACAGTGTACTAAAGCTATTAATTAGAAAACAAGGTAGCACCATTCGCAGCGATAATCCATCCAAACAGTTAAAATTACTCAACGTTGAAGGAATTTACAAATCAACATTATTAAATGAATTCTACGAAGAACAACAATATAGAATTGATATCGACCATCAACATAATACTCGAAGAAAAACTGAAGGAAGATACCAAATAGCCAGGTTTTATAACAATTATGGAAAGAACACTCTGGAATCAAACCTACCCATCATACTTAATGAACTTCCAACAAACATCTCCAATATGGGGTAAAACACACGAAAACGCCACCTGAAAAAATTTTTGGCTCCGATTTGGGTGAAATTTGGTATGATTGTAGTATTGATGTCTGGCAATAAAAGTGTGTTTAAGATTTTGCTCTAATATTATTTGTTGCTCAGATACGAGGGTATGAAATTCACGATTTTCGTACTTTTTCAGAATAAGTGTTTTTTTCGAAAATTCATAGCTTACGGCAAACATTATCAATTAATAATTGATGAACGTACATTTTTGGGTTTTTACTTGTACTTTTCAAAAAAAAATATTGATTTTGAAAAAAAAAATTTTTTCACAAAAATTTTGCGAATTGAAAAATATTTTTGCATTTTTTTTAAAAAAACCATATTTTAAAATTTTTTTTTTTTTTGAAAAAAACTTTGATTTATTCTGCGATTAATGCCGTAAAAATTTTCGTGGGAAAAAAATTATTTATATTTTTTTTTAATTTTAAAAAAAAATTAAAGAGCTAAAATTCTGTAAATTGAAATGAATTTTTCAATTTTTTTTTGAAAAATCCATTTCTGAATATTTTTTAGTTTTTATAATTTTAGGTTTTTATTTGTACTTTTGAAAAAAAATACTGATTTTGAAAAAAAAAATTTTTCTCAAAAATTTTGAGAATTGAAAAATATTTTTGCATTTTTTTAAAAAACCCATATTTTAAAAAATTTTTTTTTAATTTTTAAAAAAACTGTGATTTATTCTGCGCTTAATGCCGTAAAAATTTTTGTGGGAAAAAAATTATTTATAATTTTTTTTTAGTTTTAAAAAAAATTAAAAAGCTAAAATTTTGTAAATTGAAATAAATTTTTGAAGTTTTTTTTGAAAAATCCATTTCTGAATATTTTTTCGGTGAACTTCAGATTACAGCTTGATACGCAAGCTTTAAAATGATATACCATAACATGAGGGCAGGTAGTTAATTAATCCCGGCAATCCCGGAGCTTTTTTGAGTTTCGGGATTTTCGGGATCGAAGTTTCCAATCCCGGGATCCCGGGATTGATAGTTCTAGTAAATGCATACATAACTACAAAAAAAAACACGAGAAGTTTATACTTTTGTATATATAAAATTAAAATTGCTTTATTTCACAGCGTAACAATGAAGAATAAGAACGCAAAATAATAGAAAAAATAATAGCTTAAAAATTGACTTAGAACACTTCGAGTGTTAATACATCTAAATCGCATTTACTAAGTTTGACTAGTACAAGATAGCCACTATTAAAAGGAGATGATAGAGGATAATCAAGCATTTATGACCTAACTATGAATTTCATTTTTACATTTAAAAATTCGTGTACCACATTTTGTACTTGATTAATACTTTATCACCTTATTCAAATATGATAGTGAATGGCGCGCTCTCAGTAGACGCACCCATAAGTGTGCTTCATTTAAGTTGACAAAATCTTTAGATGCTGATTTCAGAAAAAAAGCTTCAGACAAAAGTTTAATTATATCTTAGAACTTGAGTTTTGGTAAGTCTAGGTATGGGTCAAAATTTCAATGTCAAATCAAGGTCGGCAGTGGTTTTTTTTTTTTTTGAAGATAAACCTATATTTTTTGTTGCAGATTTGTATTTTATTATAAGAAATAGATATGTTTTGCTTATGTTGTTTTTCTATTGCATTTTTAGTATTTCCGTTATTGATAAAAATAATTTTAGTCTAAATAGGTCTGTTTGTTAACTGAAAATTTGTACGAATTCGTACAAATTTGTAACAATTGTTACTGGATTGTTTTTGTTAACATCATCTAGTAACGAGAGAGGCAGTCAGAGAATAAAGTGACAATTTGTTGCGAGAAAGCCTGCTAGTTTTTACTGGATAAAGTTTTACCAGCAAACATTTTTTAAAAAGAAAAACATATGATTTTGACAATTGTCAATATTTTTTCATAAATAAAAAAGCAAATTGTTTTGAAAAACTTAAATATTTTTTTTCACTTAACAGTTTGTACAAATTTTTACTGGATTGTGTTTTTTTACTTTTATGAAAATTTTTTTCTCTGTGAGCAAATACTTTCTTACTCTCTAAAATTTCTTTCCTGGATAATTGTTTCTGGGAAAGTAAACAAACACACTTAATTTCACATTTTATCATTTTTCTCATGAACTATCAATTTTCAATACAAATCGCACTTAGTAAAAAGTTCTTAAAATTAGTCAAAGTATTAAAAAAGATATTTACATATGAATATGTGTATATATGTGGTAATAGCCGAAACATATGTCACCAATTACCAGGTTAAATTGTTCCATTTGTTGTCTTTGTCATGTTTGTTTATAAAGCATTAACCGATTTGTGAAATTTCACAGGAATATTGGTTACTGCAATTGACTGTAAAATTCGATTAAAAATTCAAATTAATTAATAATATTCAGTCGACTAAAACAAATTAAAAATTTCTACAACCGGAAGAATACGTTCGAAATAATAAAGCTATATCATATACCAAGTCCTTAAACCGACGGTTTAACAAAGCTATGCAGCAAACGAGAAATGACAATAAAAATACAACAGATGGCGCAATATGTGTATAATTTAAATGTGCACTTTGTACATGTCGTTCAGCACAACCTCTGTGGCTCAAGTGTTTGAGCGGCCGTCCACATATAATTCATGGAATGGTCGGGGGTTCGAATCGCATTACAAATTAACCAAAAACTGGTCTGATGAGGCTATGTATATATATATGAATATGCAGTGGCGGATACAAGGGGGAGCGAAAAAAATTTTTTTTTTATTCACGAAAGTTCATGGACGATCGAACAAATCATAGCAGTTCAGTCTTTGATATCTGAAAACCAATTCTTAGCATTTTATACTATTTGTTTTTAGTCAGTGTCAAACTTTTTCTCGAATTCATCTAAAAGAGTAGAACTATTGAAAGATAAAATTTTCGAACGGAGTCCAGAAAAATCGTTTAAAAGCATTATGTGCGACGTTGATACTTTCAGCGAATTATTACTTTTTATCTCTTAAGCGTTACAAGACTTAGAACAAAGCAAGGAAACCGAAGCGTCTTCAAAAGCTGTCCAACTTTCAGCTTCGATAGCACGCTCCAATTTATTAGTATCGTTACATATTCTGAAAATTGTAAATGTTCCTATATTGTCGCTCAGTCGCAAACTACAAGATCCGACACTACAAATCTCTTCAGCCTGTACTCATGTCAAGCAAATTATCAACCTGTTTTCAGAAATGCGAACAAATGAAACGTTATTTGATGATATTTTTAATGAAGCATTTTCAATCGCTGTTGAGTTAGACACTTCATTGATTATTCCCCGCTCTTAACTAAATAAATAATAAAAAGAAAAATATACTCAACACTGAGTGTATAATAACTTTGTCATTCCGTTTGTAACGCATAGATGCTTTTTAAAGAAAAAAGTACGACTTTATGAAACATTTTAGCCTTCATCGTTTATTTTCAGTTCACTTAAAAAAAAACTTGATTTCCGAAATGTAAGTCCTCTTCGTTTTTTTTTTAAATTCTCAAACAAACTTTGATAAATATAAGAATTTTCGAGACCGGTCCGATCGTGGAGAAGCTAAGTTCAAAAAAATTTTTTTTTTCAAATTCCGCATTCCGACGTAAATTGAACAACAAATATTCTTATATTTACATATCTATTTAGTTATTATTGAAACTATTACAGCGATTTTAATGAAACTTCGTGATTTGGTGCAAATGTGAGCAAAATTAGGACTTGGCTAGGATTAATCTTTTAATTTTCAATCATTTAGAAATCGAGATTTTGCTGAGACCTACACTGTAATGTTTTCTATGATTTTTTTTTTATTTTTTGCGTATTTGATAATTGTCTTATTGTATTGCCACTCATTTACTTCAACTTAAATGCATAGCTGGGCATTAACTCGTTAATTCGTTAATCGTTAATTAACGAAGTTAACATTTCGACTAACGGATTAACTTTTAAGTTAACTTTTAAAAATGTTAACGGACTCGTTAACTTCCGTTAAATTTCCCCAAGTCCGTTAATCGTTAATCCAGTATCTATTATTTACCAAAAATATACCACTCGCACCGCGCGTGTGTTCTGATAACAAGTACGTTCCGACTTATATGGGTGGAAACGTATGACAGCAGTCGAGTGGATGCAGTAAAAAAATGCATGAAAAAAAAGGTAGAAGAGGCGTTACGAAGAACAGAGATAGTTTAAGTTGCAGAGGCAGCAACGCGTGTAACAACGACGATTATGGGGAAGACTTTTTCAACTCTGTCACTCAGTCTAAGGAAAAACCTAAGAGCCACAAGTCTCTAAAGAGTAAAGCTCAAAATCTCGTCAAAATGTGGCTAGACATGGAATCAAATCACTTGTTCAACGATGCGCAATTCCTCCCTAGTGTGACGTCACATATTTGCAATTTTACATCTTGAAATTATTGAATTAAAACAACAGTTCCGAAATTAAACTTAAATTATTTTTAATAGAATTAACATCAAATCAAAAAAATTTGAAAAAATTAACTTAACAAAAAACAATTAATTATAATAACCCATTAAAGACTGATGCTAGAAGGGCCCGCTCAATTAGATAAAATCTGGTGTAGAAGGGCAGGGAATCAATAAAAGTTGCCGATGAAAAAAAATAATGTTTTCCCCATCGGCACACAGGAGATATGGTAAATTTTTACCCATAAGCCCTATATGAGATAGAAAAAAACAAAAAAAAATTTATCGTGTAACCTTTCTTTCAATCAAATCTATTTTGTTATAGCATGCCACATAGGATCTTTAAAATTGTTTCGCATATTCTTTTTAAACTTTTCTGGATTCTGAATTAACTTAATTTACATGATAAAAATACAGGTTAACCAAAGAAGTTCAGAAAAATAAAAATAATAATTTCAGACTAATCCTTCCTCTACCCAATAAAGCTTTAAGAACCACAACATCTCTTATCTGTCGTCTGGTATGATTTTTTAAAATGCACTCTTCTTTTGGATAAAAATTTACTTATACACACACAATGTTCCGGAATTTAATGTGTGGTAATCAAAATGTGTGTGATTACCAAAATCCTAATGAAAGATACAAACTTAATCTTGAGTCCATAGACTTCGAACCCGCTCCTATAAATTATTTATAACTGGCATTGCAGTCAAATCGTTCTCGTTTGGAGAGCAAGAGTAGTAGCGCTTTAGTAGTTAATCAGTGTAATGCTTGAAAAAATAGGAAATCTTTCCACGCTTATACCTCAGCTTTTGGTTAATAGATATCAAAGCTGATAATTTTCGGGCACTCTGCTCGATTATTATTTTAATTTGATATTTCATTTATTACTGTAGCTATTCTGGATCCCGTCAAGTTTGATCATTTTAATAAAACATTTTCGTCTCATTCTATCGCAGTTAAGTTTTTTAGAGGTTTCACTTGGACCACGTGTGAATTGCACACATGATTTTTTTAAGAGATTTTTATGCAAAAGAATATTGAAAGTTTACTGTCCTTAGATTAGATTTTGAAATGTGACGTCACGAAATTAAGGACCTCTCCCACCTTTTGTCACACTTCGTCGAACCCCTCCCTCCTCCTTAACGTGTGACGTAATTTATGGATGGCCTCTCTTACACGTCTTTTTTTTTTGTTCCTAACCTGTTAACCCAAGCCAACAGTTTTTATAAGAAGATCACTAGCGCAACGATATAAGAATGCAATTTTTATCACATGTTAACGGATTAACGATTAACGTTAACTTGCGTTAAGTCTTCCGAAATTTAACGCTTTAACGTTTAACGAAGTTAACTTTTTTAGTAACGGATTAACGATTAACGAAGTTAACTATTTGATTAACGGTGCCCAGCTATGCTTAAATGTAATTTTTCTTATATTTTTACCTATATTTTTATCTTTTATTTTTGTGAAAAACATCCTAATTAAATTTTATATCTAAGTTTAGTGATTAAATTCTGTTGTTACCCCACAACACTTATATACTTATATTCTAGAACTATGTTTAAAATGGCACTTTGAACTATATTATTTACTTTTATATTAAATGCCATACTTTTTTTTGATACAAATGCTACTATGAATACTCGAATTAAATCGTTTGTAAAAAATAAAATTATTGTATCAAAAAAACGCATAAATAAAATGAAATGAAAAAAATGATTCGAGCTTTCAAAGTCTCTCACAAGGGCGTGGATAGCCGACAATATTTATAAACGTATATTAAGAGAACTAACACCGTAGTAGATATAAAATTTTACAAGGCAGATGTACTTGCTATAAGATATCTTATCAAAAAAAAATACGTTAAGTGGCATATCTATCGAAATATGTGAGCAATCATACTAAAATTTGGCTTAAGAGGTTTGTTTATGGAAAGTTATTTCTGGATTAAAATCAGACTGGGTTGTACCAGTAGGTGTGTCACCGCCCTAAATTTTAAGACTAATTACGGCATATATCGCAAAATATACAAGCTATTGTGCTAAAATTTGGTATGCGGATGTCGATCACGAATAAAATTTATTTTATATCCAAAAGCAGGCGGAATTGAAGAAGTGGGCGTGGGATATTTCGACTTTTTAATTTCTTTTCGATTTTTTTCAACATTTTCCATATTATTTTAACTTTTTCTAAGCTTTTAACTTTTTCCAATAATTCCATAAGTATTTTTTCGTCTTTTTCAACCTCTTTCAACTCTATTCATTCCCTTTATTTACTCAACTTTTTCATCGATTTTGAACTGTTTCAACATTTTTCAACCTCTTCAATTTTTTGAGAGTTTTTCAACCACTTTCAATATTTTTCATCATTTACCATATTTTTTCGACATTTTCAATTTTTCAACATTTTTCAGCATTTTCCTTTTTTTTTGGCATTTTTCAATTTCTTCAAACAGTCTTTTGAAACTGTTTCAACACTTTTTCAATCTTTTTACATTTTTTCTCGACTTATTCAAGCTCTTCAACGTATTTTTAACATTTATTTAAAAGGTACTTTCAATGCAGTGTTGGTATGTGCGTTTCGGTATGGCCGAATATTACTAGTTTTAATTTATTTTTATTTCACATTTCTTTCTCAAATGTTTTAGAGCCGCAACATTCTATCCTTATTTGGATCATAAAATTTCAGATTTTAAATCAAAATTCCAGAGTACATTTTTGAGCATTTTACCCTTAGAACGTTTTATATCGGTAATCACTCGATGAGGCATGTTGACAAAATCAGGGGCTGCCCTCACTTACGAAAGTGATTTAAATTGCAGTAAGGTTGAGCGCTAATCCGAAATTAAATTGTGTCATCAGCATTGTTGTAAAACCGATTTCAAAGATACTTTGAATGCAATGAAAGCATTGCCCATTACACTAGTTTACAATTTTGGGCCTCTTCTCGAGATTTGGTTTCTCATAGAAGTTTTCCTATGTATTTTGGGGCGTGGATTCCAAAAATGACAACCTTTTTTTTTCTTACGAATCGTTAAGAAAAAACCCTTTTTTCTGCACTTTTTTCGTTTATTTGGTCATATTTCTATCAACTTTTTTTCGACCTAAATCGGTTGCACACTATTTAGAAATTAATTTGATCTCCTGTCTAACGGATTGCTGTTCAAGAGAATAGGATAGGATTTGATGGAGTTACAAGTGGTCATATTCCAAAAACTGACTTTTTTTGAATTTTTCAAAAAAGTCAAAACCTTTGTTTTTTATATTTTTAATATTTAGGTTGGAAATCTATTTTTTAACAAATATTTTAAGTATATATTTGCTCAAATCGGATACAAAATGTTAAAGTTAATCAAAAATGAAAATACGGTTCCTTTTACACCATGAACCAACAGACTTGGATATGTGGGAATGCATGAAAATATGGAAATTACCTTTTTTCATTGATTTTTGATTAACTTTAACTTTTTGTGTCCGATTTGAGTAAATATATACTCGTATATATTTGCTTAAAATACATATTTGTTAAAAAATAGATTTTGAAAGGTTTTTGGATTTAAACGGAGCAATTGAAATTTTGTGACTTTTTTGAAAATTCCAAAAAAGTCACTCTGAACGCCTGTAACTCCATCAAATCCTATCCTTATATCATGAACAGCAAACCGATAGACAGAAGATAAAATTAATTTTTGAATAGTGTGCAACTGATTTAGGTCGAAAAAAAAATTCATAGAAATCTGACCAAATAAATGAAAAAAGTGCAGAAAAAAGGGTTTTTGGGGATATCTCGAAAACGATTCTTAAGAAAAAAAAAATGCTCCAAATAAATGAAAAAATGCAGAAAAAAAAATTTTTTTGGGGATATCTCGAAAACGATTCTTAAGAAAAAAAAAAATGACCCAAATAAATGAAAAAAGTGCAAAAAGAGTTTTTTTGGGGATATCTCGTAAAGATTCTTAAGAAAAAAAAAAATGGTTGTCATTTTTGGAATCTACGCCCTAAAATTCATAGAAAAAAGTGTATGTGAAATCAGATCTTTTTTTTTTGTAAAAGGTGTTATCAAAACCAAAAAAAAAAATTGTAATCGTTCTTCCAATGCATCACAATTCTACTGCAAGTATTTACCACAATTCCAGCAGAACAAAGTTTTTCTGTGTTAAAATGATTGAAATTGTATTGTATTTAAGGTCTACAATGATAGAAAATTGCTCGAATGGATTGGCTCTAGAAAATAATCATATAGAAATCTATATCAGTTCAGCTGAAATTGTTGAATTATTTTGCTAGAAGAAACCTCGCCGTCTTTAAACCCTTGACTGGACTACTGATTAGATTGCTGCAATATGTCAAAAAATATAAGTATTGCTCGTTGAAAAATTTAATCAATGTGTGTTTTCATTTAAGAAATATGTTAGGCCCCCCCCCCCTCAAGAAAATCCTGGATCCGCCACTGTGAATATGTGTATATATGTGGTAATAGCCGAAACATATGTCACCAATTACCAGGTTAAATTGTTCCATTTGTTGTCTTTGTCATGTTTGTTTATAAAGCATTAACGGATTTGTGAAATTTCACATGAATATTGGTTACTGCAATTGACTGTAAATTTCGATTAAAAATTTCAAATTAAAAAAGAAAATAATGGAATTTTAGGTATTACTGAAGGCGAGAGGAGATCATGGCTTGGTCTTATGGCAGTGCGAGACGGGTAAAGTATTGATGGTTGTGTTGGGGGGATTTTTCCCGGGGTTTGGGGATTTTTTTATGATTTGTTTGTTTTGAATTCTTAGAATTCTCGATTGAGAATTTTTTTTTGCTGTCTGATCTCGATCCGATTGACTGGGTTGAGAACCACCCCGAAAATATTGAGCTGGCCGGGCAGGCCCCAGGTTCCCGGGATTGGCATCGCTAGTGTGTACGCTTGTCAAATTTACTAGTACATATTTCTCAGTTGAAAAAAGATTTCAACGAGTGCACATCGTGCGGATAATGAAATGGTAGGTGGCTCTTATTCATTTTGCATATTTGAAGGATGTTTTATTTTTTTGTTTTTAAATGTGACTAGAGGAGTTGATGTTGATTATATTAAGGGATGTAAATACTTAAGTAGCAACGGAACCAATTTAATTATAACTGTTTCGATTATTGGAAAAGTTTTAGTTTGCATGTAAAATTTTATCTCTTTGTTTTAGTATTGTGGACCTAAAAATGACCGATTGTTATTATGGTCTTGAAAACAACATTAAGTAATTATTTACGTAAAATTAAATTCCTATTTCATCAACATATCTACTTTAATGAACATAATAATTTGTCCGACATCACGATGTTTTCTCTTCGGTGGTCGGAACAAAACTGAAATTTGACGAAAAAACTTGATCATGTGTACGCTGAGCTGTCAAATTGTTTGACAAACAATTTGATGAAAAATTTGAAGGTTGAACCCTCTTTATGGGAAAAGAGAGTGACAAATTTTAATAGATGCTTTCTATGTGTGTTGAACAGCATGCGAGCAGGCATCGATGCATTCATGCTTTTTATGTATTTTTCTTCTTAACCAAATTATCAGGTTTTGTTGTGCTTGATTTTGACAATTCGCGAAGAAGCAAATAATAGAGAAAGAGGCACCATCTAGCATCATCGCTCTAACCATGTATAGTTAAATCATGGTTATGCTTACATCATTCTTTTTATAGTACGAATATTTGTGTTATTTCGCTTGGTTGCCTCGAAAGAAAAAAAATTATTTTATTTTTTGCTAAAGAACCACCCTAATATACATATAGATGGAACTAAAAAAGTATAAACTTCAGTTGTGTGGTCTAAAGCACACTCATTTTTTTTCAAGATCTGTTTCATGTTCGGAGTTTCTAAAGGAATTTGGCCAATAAATTGGATCATGATTGAGCCATCTTGGGCCATGCCACCAAAGATCGTTGTCGACAAGTGCATGTGGCATAACACCTCGACTTGCAAGGTCTGCTGGATTTGCTTGAGAACCAATTTGATGGATCGATACTTTGGACGATTTTGGAGACTCGATTGGCTACAAAGGTTGGCCACTGACATGGTAGCTTTTGTAGCCAAGCAAGAACGATAGTGGAGTCAGTCCAGAAAAATATATTATAATTTTTAATTTTTAGCTGCGGAATTATAGCGTCTACCATTTCTACTAACAAAACGGCTCCGCACAACTCGAGTCATGAAATTGTAATGTTTTGACCGGCGCAACCTTGGTTTTAGCCGTTAATAGGGTAGTAGAGATAATGCCTGAAGAAGTACAAATTCAAATATAAATTTTTGCAGCGTACGCTTTTTCTGATGCATCACAGAATGCATGGAACTCTACCGCACTATCGTCTGGAGAAAAATTAACCAATCTTGGAATTTTGATAGAGTTTGTAAACAATTTTTGGCAAATCTTCGTCCCAATCAATTTTCGACAGCCATTTTTGCTACATAAGAACTTTAGCTAAAACAATGTAGGGTGCTAGCCAGCCGGCGGGATCAAACAATTTTGATATTTGAGATAGAACCTCGCGCTTAGTAAAAGTCGGCTTGCAATCAAGAGGTTTTGTGGAAAGAATAACTCATCGAACTTTGCTTTCCATCTGATACCTAGAGTCTTGGCGTTATAACAACCGTCCAATTGTAGAAAATCTTCGTTCAAGAGATGATCACGTGGGAGCCCTTCAAGAATATCTTGTGAGTTAGATGTCCATTTTCGGAGTGAAAATCCTGCTGATCCAAGGGCAGCGATAAGCTCATCGCAATCGCTAACGGCAGTGGACTCATCATGGCTTCCTACTACATACATATTATTTAGTAAGATGTTGCTAGCCAATGGTAAGGAGATTTGAACATCTTCTGCAAGTTGTAGGAGGGTTCTGATGTCTAAATATGGAGCGCAATTTACCCCAACGGTTACGGTTCAGAGTTCATAGTCACGGATATCGTCCAGATACGTACGGAATGCTTTGAAATGGAGAGTGGCTTGGACTCACAAGAATTTGTCTGTATATTTTTTCAACATCGCTGTTGAGCACAAAACGATAGAAACGCCATTTTAGAATCAAAAGTGTCAAAGGTCAGACTGTAAAACTGAGCCAGTGTGTAAGATGTCATTTAAACTTACACCGTTGGATGCAGGACTTGAAGCATTGAAAACTACACGTACTTCCGTGGTGCTACTATCAGGTTTTACTACTGCGTGATGAGGCAAGTAGTATTGATTTGGAAAATGTCAATACTGTGGGGAAGAAACAGGTTTCATATGATTCAAATCAATATATTCCATTATAACATTATCGTATTTTATTTTGAAGTCTGGATTTTCGCAAAGTCGGATCTTATATCTTAAGAACTGTGCATTTGCGATTGCGCGGAAGTGACCAATTTTGAGACTTGAATTTTTTACGAACAATTCTTCGCAAAAACGCTCGGAAGGAGTAATGGGACGTTTTTGAGGAAGATCCTCCACCTCCAAAAACGAGAAATTTCTTCATTCAATGCAAATTTATTGGAGTATGAAACGTATATTGCTGTAGAAGATATCGTGTTCATTACAAGACCCTTCAAAACCTAACCAAATATTGTTTCTTGAGCTAATATTGAGCTACAAACATTTCGTTGAATACCGTCAAAGAAAATCATAGGAAGATCACCACCGATCAAAAGATCTATTTGCGAACTCCTATAGAATTTTATATCAGCCAATTTAATGTTTGGAAGGTTTCTGATAAATTCGGAATTGACAGTATGTGTTCCTAGTAAGATGAGGGACAACTAGTGCTGATGTCTCAATTTGAATAGCAGCATTTACTGGAGATTGGAGCACAAACAAACATAATTTTTGTGCTTTAACAGAAATTGGATTATTTAATCCAGACACTTGAGCTTGAATGGAACGAGAAGGAAGCTTCAAAAGTTTTTCTGAAACAAACGTTACTTCAGAACCAGATTAATCAAATCTCGAGCTGAATATGTAATGCCTAAATGACATACATGCACTATTGCAGTACCCAAAAGGACGCTTTTGGAGCTAGACGAAAAACATGTTTGCACTATACTCGTATCGGATTCAATGGACTGTATTTGAGCAACATGAGACCTTTGAGAATTTGAAATGTGTCTATAGGGTGGAGAATTCGGATTCAAAGGGGTGGAATTTTTCTCAAGGTACTCATGATGTAGAAGAGTTGTGTGCCTCTTACTACATTTGAAGCTATTATGAATGCTTTTGCAATTTTTAGCAGAATGCGATCGGGCAAAACAATTAAGACAAAATCCAAATTTTTTGATAGAAATCAGTCGCTCATTTGAAGTCATTCTTAAGAACTGTGGGGGAACAAATCTTGCCATTCGGTGCCGCTGTATTTACATAATATGTACTTACTTTTCGTACAGTACCACGGATGTTAGAGGAGTACTTGGCTTCTGAGAAGTGTGCTTAGGATTGAGCGTACATTTGATGTCAGAAACTGTTTCAAGTATTTGGTATCTGCTGCTCAAAAATAAATTTAGTTCGTCCCAGGATGGAATAGAAGTTTTGCTTTTTAATGACTGCTCCCACAAGCCAGGGTTGCGTCTAGTAATCGACTTGAACACAGGAAAATTGAATTTTAATGTCGTATAATCGGAGCGCAGATATACAGCTTTGTATATCTTGCTGAAGTTTTTTAAGCGCGATACCAGACTCTATAGTTACCGGAGTAAGACTAAACAAAATCCTGAGCTAACTATTCACAAGAATTCTTTTATTTTCAAATCTGTCCCTAAGAATTTGCCAAGCTAAAAGGAACCCATCGTTTGTTAGTGGAGATTTTTTTACAATGTCTTGCGCCTCGCCCCGCGTTTTCTGGTTTAAATGGAACAACTTGTCAACGGCACTCAGCGTAGAATTATTAACGTAGATGGCAGTGAACATGTCACGAAAGGATGGCCAAAAAAGATAGTTGCCATTGAAAACTTCCATGTCACGGAGTGGCAAGCGGAAATTGCTACTTGCGTTTTCCATTGACCTTGTGTCATTTGATGTTGATGATGTTGTGCTGAGTTGCTGGATTAGCTCCCCAATTTTTCCAGCGTTGCGAACAAAGGTGTGGTAGCATCTTCGATAACGATTTTTGGTTCATTCGAGATTCAGGTCCTCATCATCCTCACCTTTTTTGGAAGATCGTTTCTTCAAACAAGAATTGTGTGCAACTTTCACGTTGCTCCAAATAGATTTAAATTCATCCCGATGAACGTCTAGTGAATACGTGGTAAAATCCTGGGGTGACAGCTCCGAAAAGTCATTTTTAAATTCGATCAAATTGCCGGTCAAAAGGATTAAGTATCCTATGATGACATCTATGATGGGCAATAAAAACGAAATAAACAAGCAAAAACCTTGGTTTATTTCACAGGACTTACAGAGCGAAGTGGTATAAAAACAAAATCGTAAACAGAAAACAACTAAGCTCGGCCAACGAAAGTAAAAAATTACTGAGCGAAATTTTAAACTTTCTTTCGAAGAAAATTTGTATGCTAACAATATGTACCTATTAACAAGGATATTTTCAAATACAGAACATTTTTTTTATGAACGAAAATGTTTATTTACCAGGAAAGATACCAGAAATATTATTAAGTAAAACAATATTCAAAGATATGAATGATTGAATAAAAGTAGTTGACGAAAAAAACTGCGAAAAAGTTTCATAAGTAATCAAAAAAAAATGTGAAACGAAAATTTTTAAACCTTAATAATCCAAAAACAAAATTTTATCGTTCGCGTACGTAATAAATCGAATAGATTATGCGGATTGTGCTGAAAGCAATCACTGTAATTTACAATTTAGTATTATTGCAGCTTTGATTGTTTCAGTGTTCACTAGAACTGGATAAAATTCACTGATTTTATTTAAAAAAGGATTTTATTATTATTTGGAATAAAACTTAATTCATAATATTTCAAATTGCTTTTAGCTTGGAATACACAAAAAACTTAAAAAAAAATCCATCCACTTTTATAAATGAAATCAAATTCACAAATATCAAAAACAAATTTCATAAATTTGAATATCACTTTCGTTCACCGAAAAAACGCCAATCTTAATCTTTTTGTTTTCACTGTAAGCAAATTTTTTCTTTGAAAATTTTGTTTGAAAACATTTTTTAACTATTTTTGCACAAAACTCTTTTTTTGTTTTTCAAAACTTTTCTGAACAAAATTAAGGACAAATTACTTGCTTTTCTTTTTTCAAAAACCGGGTTAACAGTTGCATAATATGGAGTAGAATTTTGAGAACATTTTTTAAGAAAAATCAAAGGGGTTGCACTTATCGAAAATGTCGATTTTAACCTTTAAACGTTAATAACTAACTGATTATTACTTCTAATATTTTTTTTTTAGAAACTGCATTCAAATATGAAAAAAATTATACCCCAATTTTAATTGATTTCGATAATTATTACTAGTGTATCGTTAATTGAAAATTGTTTGCCTTAAAATTTAAAAAACCGATTACTCTATAACGGTTTCAAACACAAGACTAGAAATTGTTGTGCTTGTTGCTTTTAATACGCACTAAAACATAAAAAAAATGAGAGAAATCGAAGAGGGTTGGGCCAAAACCTCGGTGATTTGGCATGGAATGCCTCATATGTACATTATAGCGAATAAAAATAAATCAAAATAAAAACTTTTTGATTTTTTCACTATGTGTCACCGGATTACAGTAGCCTTATATGTCTGGACAAAGGCCATTACCAGGATAAAGGTTATTATTGAAAACTGGATTAATGCCCTCTGTTTTAAGTAAACAACCCATTTTCAAAAATATTGATTTAAAAAATGGTGCAAGTTAGAGAGGTTATCAAATTTTCGAGCAAAGTTGGTATGGTTTTCGAGCAACTATCGATCGAAGAATTCAAATCCATGATTAATTTTTCTTCTTCTTTTTCCTTTCTTATAAAAAAATTGAAAATTGACCGGACAAATGTAAAAAAGTACCGATTTTCCACTTTCTGGTTGCAACACCTCAAATATTATCTTTCCGCCGATCCCGTGGTACATTATACTTACCTGGGCGCTTATCATGATTCGCGATTCGAAAGTAGATACGTTACGAAAGTGATATGTGAATCGAACGCAAAATGGTATTTTGTAATTCATTCGAACTCGTTCAAACATCTGCACTTTTTTACCCTGTTTTTATAAGTAACGGAATTCTACGTTGGTAGGCATTACTTGCTATAAACGTCAAAGTATGCAGGCAAAGTGACAACACAACAACGAAAAAAGTGTAAACCAAAGTGGAAAGTAAAAAGATTTTTAAGGGCGTCCGGGAGTTTTTCGAAAAAAAAGGCATCTTTTTAAAACTTTTATTTTAAACTGCATTTTATCTTAGACCAACATTTTTTTTACATAATTTAAGTATAACTATTCAAGATTTATCTCTGAAATTTTGGTCCAAAAATATTCGTCAATAAGTTAGAAAAGTGAAATGCCGTGAAGGACCTCAAAATTTGCGGTGAGCAAGATATCTGGAGACTAATTCAACCGAAAAAAGAAAATTATTTTTTTTTCAGTTAAGCAAATAGTTAAGGGGTGTTTTATTTTTATTTCCAACAGCTTTTATTGATTGAGAGATTAGAATCCGTGATTAGTTTTCCTTCTTCTTCTTTTTTTCTTATAAAAAAATTGAAAGACATCGGTCACTTTCGGTTTTTAGACCAAAAAAAGAAAAAAAGATGGTTTCACTTAATTACAAATATCTCAAGAGCTAATATTTATATTTAAACGTATTACAGTGAAAGCTCCCGTAGGCGGACACCGACGGTTCCAACAAAATCGTCCGCCTACAGGAGATGTCCGCTTGCGGGAGTTGTCGAAAAAAGTACATTTTTACAATTCAAAACAATCAAAATTTTTCTTATCGGATGGTTTGTAGGAGTAAACTTTTTTATTTATGAAATATAGTAATATTTTATTTCAGGAAAAAGTTGTGTAGACTTTACAGAACAATTCTGTGGAAAAATTTTGTTTCTGAACATATGAGAAGTTGATTTAAATTCTGTTTGTTTATTGAAAACTTAATTTTTTATAAATAATAAATAAAATTTTTATAAAACCTTTATTTAATATAAATTGTAAAACATTTTTTGTCCTATCACGAAAATTTCATTAACTTTTTCCCAATATTTACTGAGAAATCGTAATTTAAAAAAACACCCACATACAAATTCACTTGTTCATAACTTTTTAAAAAATCCAAATTTTGAAAAAAAAAAAAATATAAGGCGTTAATATTGATCAATAAATCTTCAAAGTTATGCAAAAAAAAGTTTAAGTATAATAAGTTGGTTTTTTCTGTGGCCACTTGAGAAATCTACTCTCAACAACTCACAAAGAAATAGATTTTAAAGAATAACAATCGACAACCTGAATGACAGCAAGGCAAAGAAAGAGTTGAGAAAGAAAGTCTTTTTTGTCCGCCAGCAGAGATGAATTGTATGAAATGTGTATAAATGTAGTGTCCGCGTCCGGCCAAGGCAGAGTCCGCCCACCGGAATGTATTTTGTTCTAAAAACATAACGAAAAACTTGGGACCAAGAAATTCGTCCGGCTACGAGAGATGTCCGCCTTCGGGAGCTGTCCGCGACGGGAGCTTTCACTGTATATGTCAAAATAAAGGTAATTAAATTTCCTATAAGTAAAAATCACATCACTTTTTTCATAGTTTCGGCGAAATAAATTGATAACTAAAAAAATATTTTTTTTTTTCGAGAAAAAGAAAAAAATCAAAATGAAGAGCAAATTTAAATTAGAAAAAAAAAAATTTTAAAATTATTTTTCTATATATTTATGTTCTTCATATAGATATAGATATAGATACTATTTAAGAAAATTGATGTAGAAATGGAAAAGTTACACACAATTTATCGAAAAATGAGCGAATTGCATTTTTGCCTGTTTTTCCATTTTTTTTAATTTCATTTGTCATAATCTGTATATTATATATAATAATATACTCGTATATAATACATATATATATTAGAGTGGTTCTTAGGAAAAAAAATTGGGACGCCTTCCTAATGGGTTCGAAATAGGATAAAAACAATTTAAAAATTAATCTACAATTTGTGTATTTAACCCCTACGGAATCTATTTCAAAGTGAAATCTGACCTAAGCTGCCATAGTCTTAAACTATTTTTTTAAATGGTTTTTAATTTTGAGAAAGAATATATTTAAAAAAAGTATCATTTGGATCTAGTTTTCGAGATATAGTCATTGGAAACTGCAGATATGGTTTTTCTAAAAATCATTTTAAGTTGGAAACTCCTGAACAGATTTCAAATACATCAATGTCATATGGAATTAAAGTTAATAAAATTACAGATTAATAATACAATTTTTAGAGAAAATAACAGTTATTTAAAAAAAAAATTGGTGACAATTTTTAAAAAACCTCCATACCTCAAAACACGTAGAAATTAATTCAAATTTTTAAGCATCAATCTTATAAACAGTAAAATTACCTTCCATATGACATCAATATATGTATATTAAAATCTGTTCAGCAGTCCAACTTAAAATGATTTTTAGAAAAGGTATATCCGCAACTTCCCCATGACTATATCTCGAAAACTAGATCCAAATGATACTTTTTTTAATATATTCTTTCTTAAAATTAAAAGCCACTCAAGAAGAAAACATTTAAAAAAATGGCTGCTTAGGTCAAATTTGATTTTGAAATAGGGTCAGGGTTAGAGACAAAAATTTTAGATTAATTTTAAAATTTTTTTTATCCTATTTCAAACCGATTAAGGTGTCGTCCCCAATTTTTTTTTCCTAAGAACCACCCTTATATATAAATATATTATATATGGGGCATTCCATGCCAAATCACCGAGGTTTTGGCCCAACCCTCTTCGATTTCACTCATTTTATGTTAAGTTTTAGTGCGTATTAAAAGCAACAAGCACATCAATTTCCAGTCTTGTATTCGAAACCGTTATTGAGTAATCGGTTTTTTAAATTTTAAGGCAAAACTTTTCAATTAACGATATACTAGTGATAAATATCGATATCAATAAAAAGTGGGGCATCATTTTTTTTTTTTGTATTTGAATGTAGTTTCTAAAAAAAAATATAAAAAAATTATTCGAAGCAATTATCAGTTAGTTATTAACATTTAAAAATAAAAATCGACATTTTCGAATAGTGCGACACCTTCGATTTTTTTTCAAAAATTTTCCCAAAACTTTGCTCCGTATTACGCAACTTTTTAGCTGCAGTTCGAGATGTTCTGAGAATTTTTCCTATTTTTTTTTCGAATTTTGAAAATTTTATATTTGTTTTTTATGACTGAATTATCTATATCACTAGTTTACACCAGACCTTGAAACTTTTATACTTTTATTCAAAAAGTTTTCAAAATAAAAGTTTCTTAAAACTTTTTTGTTATAAAAGTTTTTATAAACTTTCTTCAAAAACTTTTATTGAATAAAAGTTTTTCCAAAAAACTTTTTCATAAGAGTTTTTCTGAAAAACTTTTAAAAAAAACTTTTACTAATAAAGTTTTAAAAAAAACTTTTATTAATAAAAGTTTTTTTTAAAAGTTTTTTTTGACTTTTATTAATAAAAAAAAAAAAATTTATTGCACGAGCAAAATTTTTTTCGAAAAATGGGTCCAAAAACCCTTTTAGGAGGGCCGGGTACCTCACTTGTCACTTCCAAAATCCATTTTCGGCCTTTAGCCATCGATTTGTGCAATAAAATTTTTTTCGAAAATTGGGTCAAAAAACCCTTTTAGGAGGGTCGGGGACCTCACTTGTCACTTCCAAAATCCATTTTCGGCCTTTTCCCATCGATTCGTGCAATAAAATTTTTTTCGAAAAATGAGTCCAATAATCCCATTTAGGAGGGTCGGGGACCTCATTTGTCACTTCCAAAATCCATTTTCGGCCTTTTCCCATCGATTCGTACAGTAAAATTTTTTTCGAAAAATGGGTCCAAAAATTCCATTAAGGAGGGTCGGGAACCTCACTTGTCACTTCCGAAATCCATTTTCGGCCTTTTCCCATCGATTCGTACAATACAATTTTTTTCGAAAAATGGGTCCAAAAATCCCATTTAGGAGGGTCTGGGACCTCACTTGTCACTTCCAAAATCCATTTTCGGCCTTTTCCCATCGATTCGTGCAATAAAATTTTTTTCGAAAAATGGGTCCAAAAATCCCATTTAGGAGGGTCGCGGACCTCACTTGTCACTTAAAAAATCCATTTTCGGCCTTTTCCCATCGATTCGTGCAATAAAATTTTTTTCGAAAAATGGGTCCAAAAATCCCATTAATGAGGGTCGGGGACCTCACTTGTCACTTCCAAAATCCATTTTCGGCCTTTTCCCATCGATTCGTGCAATACATTTTTTTTCGAAAAATGGGTCCAAAAATCCCATTTAGGAGGGTCGCGGACCTCACTTGTCACTTACAAAATCCATTTTCGGCCTTTTCCCATCGATTCGTGCAATAAAATTTTTTTCGAAAAATGGGTCCAAAAATCCCATTAAGGAGGGTCGGGCACCTCACTTGTCACTTCCAAAATCCATTTTCGGCCTTTTCCCATCGATTCGTGCAATAAAATTTTTTTCGAAAAATGGGTCCAAAACACCTCTTTGGAGGGTCAGGAACCTCCCCTGTACTCCCGAAATCCATTTTCGGCCTTTTCCCATTGATGCGTTAAGCACAATTTTTCTAAAAATTATAAGTGCATAATTATCATAAATTTCTTTCTTTTCAGAAACATCTTAAGTATTTTCCTTTGGACTTTATTATCAATAATCCTAAGTTTTCTCCTTTGAAATTTTTTGCTTAGTGATCCAAGATATTTTATTTTGGATTTTCCTCGTTCTTTCATACAAAAAAAACTTTTATTTTCGCTTTTTGAAAAATAAAAGTCAAAAAAAACTCTTTGCATGTGACTGTTAAAAATATAAGTTAAAAAAAACTTTTAAAAAAACTTTTATTAAAAAATACTTTTATTAATAAAAGTTTTTTTTAAAAGTTTTTTTTGACTTTTTGAAATAAAAGTTAAAAAAAACTTTTACTTTTATTTTCGGATATAAAAGTTTTAAGGAAACTTTTACTTTTATTTCACAAAAATAAAAGTTTAAAATTTACTTTTACCTAAAAAAAAACTTTTATAAAAGTTTATTTCAAGCTCTGGTTTACACACAAAAATATCTGATTCCTCACATACTTTTTTATGTATTTTGGGTCGTAAATTCCAAAAATACCAACAATTTTTTTCTATTAAGAATTGTTTTATCCCCCAAAAACCCGGTTTTTTGGACTTTTTTCATTTATTTGGCCATATTTCCATACATTTTTTTCGAATTAAATCAGTTGCACACCATTCAAAAGGTAGTTTTTTTTCTTACTAACGGGTTGGTATTTATGAGAATCGAGTAAGATTTGATGGAGTTACAAGCGATCAAAGTCCGAAAAAAGTGACTTTATTGCTCATATTTAAAAATCACTAAACTTAAGTCGCTTTGTTTAAGTCCGAAATTCTTTCTTTTTCATATTTTTAAGGTTTAAAATGAAAGTCAATTCCTTTGCAAATATTTAAAGTATAAGGTAGCCACTGTCATAAATATTAAACTTATTTGCAAAAAAGCTCCTGGCCATGACTTCATTTCCCCCATAATGCTGAAAAATTTACCCCAAACAGCTATAGTCTTCATTACCAGGCTCTTTAACGCTATAATTAATGTTGGCCATTATCCTGGTGAGTGGAAAAAATCAATAATTAAAATGATCTCGAAGCCCGGCAAAGATTCCACTTTACCATCTTCATACAGACCAATTAGCTTGCTTCCCTGCCTCTCAAAACTGTTTGAAAAAGTGTTTTTAGAAAAGCTTAGGTCATACCTTCAAGATTATCAACTTATTCCTTCACACCAGTTTGGCTTTAGGGAAAAATATGGAACCATTGAGCAAGTGAATAGAATAACAAACGAACTTAGAAATGCGTTTGAATATAGAGAATGCTGTTCTGCCATATTTCTCGATGTTAAACAAGCTTTTGATAAAGTATGGCATGAATACCTCAAAATGAAAATGCAGTCCTAGAGTCATACTTGGCAAACAGGTGCTATAGGGTTAAATATCAAAGTTTTAATACAACTGAATTTTCGATTGGTGCTGGAGTTCCTCAGGATAGTGTTCTTGGACCGTTTTTATATAATTTATTCACCTTTGATATTCCGACAAATGACCAGCTAGTCACCTCCACTTTTGCTGACGATACGGCAATTTTAAGTCGTCACAAAAATGCAGTGGTTGCCACCCACCAGCTTCAAAATCATCTAGTCCTTATTGAAAACTGGTGAATGACCAAAAATGCCGACATGTCATAGATAGAATAGAAATCCAACTTCAACCTTAACATTAAATGGTATTCGAGTTCCAGAAGTAAATGATGTAACTTACCTTGGCATTCACTTAGATAAACGCTTAACTTGGCGTAAGCATATCGAAGCCAAAAAGACGCAAATCAAACTCAAAGCTGCTAGTTTGCACTGTTTAATTAACAGAAACTCTCCTCTAAAATTGGAATATAAAGTTCTACTATACAATAGTGTCATCAAGCCTATCTGGACCTATGGCATACAGCTATATGGATTCGCTAGTTCATCAAATATAGAAATTCTACAAAGAGCTCAAGCAAAGATACTAAGGACAATAACAGGAGCACCTTGGTTCATTAAAAATGAGCATATTGTGATGATTTCATATATTACATATTCCGCCCCTTTACTATAACCTGGCATATTGCATATTCCACCCCTGTGCATTTTCAGATGCAAAATAACCAAACTCATATTCTCACCCCGCACACAAATTTAGCGCCTGAAATTAAAAGTAAAATATCCAAATTCATAAAATCCGACAATGTGCTACAATTCTTTTAAAACACACTGACCTATAGCAACAAAAATAAAATAGCTTAATGCACAAAAACTTATCACATTTCAAATTCAAGGCCACTAAACAAAGTCGCTGCCGATATAACGCAGCCAGACTTTTGTTTATTCTTTTTTTTCTTCTGCACTCAAATTCCCGTAGGATTATAAGCAAAGCCATGTACGTACAAGAATTTGCTTTCGTAGCAATTTCTTGTACAAATCGAATTTTAACAATTAGATTTTTCGTGGGATATAACAAAATCCCACAAGTCACAAATACCAACACAATTTTCGTGTCGCTAAAAATTGGAGCCCTTATTTTTAAGAATGTATTAGTAATTAGAATAAGTATAAATAAGTTGAATCTGAAAATAAAATTCAGAGTATGATGAAGATACTCTACAGCTTAAGAACTTGTTTCTATTAGCTAAAAGAAGACTTGGCAGTAATTTTGCCGAAGAAAAATATCCCTGGCTACGATTGTGTGTGCCGAGATAAAACAGTGAACCGTAGCGTTTTTAAGCGCTGGTTCAAAACATCCTTACATAGAAGAGAAAATTGAGGTACCAGATCTACCAACACCACATGACGATCTTCCAACTACACATGACGATCATCCAACTCCACATGGCGATCTTGTATAAACGAACCAGGATCTAATTAAAAATATCATGAACAGAGAGGAGGAATATGTACCACAAAGTATCGTTCCAGTATCCAAACCGGTTGAAAAATACATCCCATCAAAAGCAATAATTGGACCAAAAAAATAACCCAATACCTCCAGAGACAACAAAAAAATAAAGAAACAAAATTAACAAAGATTCCAGAAACAACCAAAATCAACAAATTGGAAGAAGAACTTGAGAATATTAAGAAAACCAAATGCAACAACAAATAAAATACCAGACAATTTTTTTTCCTTTTATGAAATAAATATTACAAAATAGATAAAAAAAATCTAATCTCTAAAAAAAAAAAAATATAAAATAAAATTTTTTTTGAACATCATAACTTAAAATGGAAGTAGAGCATAAAGTTGGTACTCAGTGTTTTGTTTGTGAAGAATTTGCAAATGACATTAGTGATCATTTAGATAGGCATAACGACATTTTTGATATAGTAAACAGGATAATGAACGAATTAGAAACTAGGGAATTAGACTGCTTGAAATGTTTTTCCTTCCAAACATAAATGACATATATTTCACTATGTTAGACAACAAAAATCAAGATACAATTACCATAAACGAGGAGATTGAGAATAACCTAGGTTCAGCGGTAACGAAAACAGAAATACAATCAACAGTAAACACAGTAATAATTACTATTATAGTAATAGCAATTCTGGGGTACATAGCTTACAGAATAAATAGATACTACAAAAGTTACGTCTTGAAACGTATAACCAGGGCAGAAAACGTTTAATAATTACCACATGCAAATTTTAATAGAAATTTATCACAAAGTAAAGACAATAAAAATTAACCTAAAAAAATCTATTACAAGAGGATATACAAGACAAACCATTTTTAATAAAATATATGAAATTAAATCACTTAAAGAAAACTTTAACACCCATAGAAATACCTTAAAAGAGAACTTAGAAATATTAGATCTCACTAATAAATTTTATATTTTAGTTAGCGAAACCAACAAACTATTACTAGGTCAATTAGAAGACATGACAAAGGAACAATCCCAACAAACAGAAGATAATAAATCACAGAACAGCAAAATGGCAGATTTTAATCTAGATTCTATAATAAAAATAGTACCAATCTTCACAGGGAACTATAAAGAATTAGAGGGTTTTCTAAAAATAATAGAGATAATATACGACACTTACTCAGCTGAAAATAGAAAAAGTTAATTGAAATAATAGTCAGCATTAAATTAAACGCTACAGTCAAAACTACTTTAGGTTATATTTCGGACATAGACACACTACCAAAATTAAAGCAAGCCTTACAAAACACATTTAAAAGCAACTTTACGACAGCAAATATTCATACACAACTTTCAGCATTGACTCAAAGAAACAATTCGGTAACCCATTACAAGGATAAACTAATGAATCTCGTAGCAGAATTAAATAATATACAAATAATGGAACTAACAGATGATGATACTCAGAAAGCAGTCATTCTAAAAATGAATGAAAAATACGCTCTGACAGTATTCAAGAATGGACTTAACGACGAAATTAAGCAAACAATTTTTGCTGCACGAGAAAAACCATCGTACTCTCAATGAATACCTTTTGTCCTTCGCAGACGATTACGAATGGAACATATCGGTACCATATTACACGTTCGCTTATAATACTACGCCTCACGTAGATAATCAGTACACGCCTTTCGAGCTGATTTTTGGTAAATTACCATCACTTCCAAACCATTTGCTAAGTAATGAGTCAAAAATATACAATTTAGAGGACTATTCTAACGAATTAAAAATTCGACTAAGATCCTCATTGCAAAAAGCTAGAGAGCTAATAAACATTGTAAAAACTAAAAGAAAAAATATTTATGACGAGAATGTAAATAACTCAAATTTTAATGTAGGTGATCTTGTATTTTTAAAAATAGTAAATAGAAAGAAATCACAAAGCCCGTACAATGGCCCATACACCATTATAGAAAGAAAAGGTGTTAATTCAGTGATTAAAATAAAAGATAAGTTAAAAACTTTTCATAATAATATGTTAAAAAAATATTTAAATCATAAATAATTAAACATAAAATTAATTAACTTTTTCTTAATTCAAAAATTATTAGTAACAGATGATTTAGATAAGAATACGTATTCAAATCATTACTTATACTACAATTTTTTAATATATAACTTCAGCACTATTACCTATAACGACTAGATAAGGATATATATTATTTCATATTATTACTTAAAACTGTAAAATAAATTACTTAGAAATAACAATGTACTACAATGGACTCCAAACCTTTTTTTCAGTGAAAATTATTTTTCAAATCTTTGTGACAAATCTTTTCAAAATAATTTTAACTTGCCGAAGGAGGTGTGATGATTTCATATATTACATATTCCGCCCCTTTACTATAACCTGGCATATTGCATATTCCACCCCTGTGCATTTTCAGATGCAAAATAACCAAACTCATATTCTCACCCCGCACACAAATTTAGCGCCTGAAATTAAAAGTAAAATATCCAAATTCATAAAATCCGACAATGTGCTACAATTCTTTTAAAACACACTGACCTATAGCAACAAAAATAAAATAGCTTAATGCACAAAAACTTATCACATTTCAAATTCAAGGCCACTAAACAAAGTCGCTGCCGATATAACGCAGCCAGACTTTTGTTTATTCTTTTTTTTCTTCTGCACTCAAATTCACGTAGGATTATAAGCAAAGCCATGTACGTACAAGAATTTGCTTTCGTAGCAATTTCTTGTACAAATCGAATTTTAACAATTAGATTTTTCGTGGGATATAACAAAATCCCACAAGTCACAAATACCAACACAATTTTCGTGTCGCTAAAAATTGGAGCCCTTATTTTTAAGAATGTATTAGTAATTAGAATAAGTATAAATAAGTTGAATCTGAAAATAAAATTCAGAGTATGATGAAGATACTCTACAGCTTAAGAACTTGTTTCTATTAGCTAAAAGAAGACTTGGCAGTAATTTTGCCGAAGAAAAATATCCCTGGCTACGATTGTGTGTGCCGGGATAAAACAGTGAACCGTAGCGTTTTTAAGCGCTGGTTCAAAACATCCTTACATAGAGAAAATTGAGGTACCAGATCTACCAACACCACAATATCCACAGAGATCTCCATATACCTATGGTTAAGGATGAATTTGAAAGAATAAGAGGAAAATACCTCCAAAAACTGCAAAATCACATCAATCCATTAGCTACGCCACTTGCCAACACTTCAGCACATTTGCGTTTAAAAAGGTCTGACCGTCCAGCTATTATAAATATATCCTCCACGCTTTGAGCATGTGCATATGCAACGATAGAAGCATTCCAAATTCTACGCAAAGTGGACTTTGTACCTGGACCTAGCTCGTCTCGGGCAATGTTCCATAATAATAATGATAAAAAAATAAAATAAATGTCATCCAGCTCATCTCCATAGGAGGGCACCGGACCAACTAAAGTCTTTGAGTCCCGTATAGCTTTGAATTACTTATTATAATACATATACCAATTTGTATAAAATTTATAATTTGTAATAGTTTTTTTTTAATTAGAAATAAGAGTTTATAACTTATTTGAAAAAAAAAAAATGTGCCTAAGTTGGAAAAAAGGCTTAAAAGTTATTCAGAAATCGTTAGAACCATGGCACACGAATATTGTAAAAGTGTATCGGGAAGGTATGAAAACATAAAAATTACCATTTTTCATTGATTTTAAATAACTTTGATATTTTTTGTTCGATTTGAGCAGATATATATTGAGAATATTTGTTAAAGAATGGGTCTCCATTCTAAGTTTTAAAAATATGAAAAAGAAATAATTTTAATCTATACGGAGCAATTAAAATTTATTGACTTTTAAAAATGAGCAAAAAAATCACTTTTTTCGGACTTTGATAGCTTGTAACTTCATCAAATCTTATTCGATTCTCATTAACACCAAGCCGTTAGTAAGAAAAAAACTACCATTCGAATGATATGCAACTGACTTAGTTCGAAACAAAAAATTATGGAAATGTGGCCAAATAAATGAAAAAAGTGCAAAAAACTGGTTTTTGGGGGATAACTCAAAAACGATTCTTAATAGACAAAAATGGTTGGCATTTTTGGAATTTATGACCCAAAATACATAAAAAAGTATGTGAATAATCAGATATTATTGTGTGTAAGCTAGTGATATACATAGATAATTCAATCATAAAAAACTTATATAAAATTTTCAAAATTCGAAAAAAATAGAAAAAACCCTCAGAACATCTCGAACTGCAGCTTAAAAGTTGTGTAATATAGAGTAGAATTTTGGGATAATTTTTAAAAAAAAATCGAAGGTGTCGCACTTTTCGAAAATGTCGATTTTTATTTTTAAATGTTAATAAGTAACTGATAATAACTTCGAATAATTTTTTTTTTTATTTTTTTTTAGAAACTACATTCAAATACAAAAAAAAATGATACCCCACTTTTTATTGATATTGATATTTATCGCAAGTATATCGTTAATTGAAAAAGTTTTGCCTTAAAATTTAAAAAATCGATTACTCAATAACGGTTTCGAATACAAGACTGGAAATTGGTGTGCTTGTTGCTTTTAGTACGCACTAAAACTTAACAAAAAATGAGTAAAATCGAAGAGAGTCGGGCAAAAACCTCGGTGTTTTGGCATGGAATGCCCCATATAGTATTATATGTTGTTAAGGCCAAATGGCAACACTTTACTCCGAAAAATAGCTAGCCATTTTGTATAACAATTAACGATTTTTTTATGTTGGTATTGGGTCAGAAAACATGAAACCGACACGTCTGAAATGTTTTTCAAAGTTTTTTATATAAATCAGTAGCTGCAAGTGGTAGAAATTAGTGTACGAAAAATTTTTTAAAAAATTGTTCTTGTAATAATTACACTAGAAATTTTTAATTTGTTTTAGTCGACTAAATGTTATATTAATTAATTTGAAATTTTTAATCGAATTTTACAGTCAATTGCTGTAACCAATATTCATGTGAAATTTCACAAATCGGTTAATGCTTTATAAACAAACATGACAAAGACAACAAATGGAACAATTTAACCTGATAATTGGTGACATATGTTTCGGCTATTACCACATATATACACATATTCATATGTATATACATAGCCTTATCAGACCAGTTTTTGGTTAATTTGTAATGCGATTCGAACCCCCGACCATTCCATGAATTATATGTGGACGGCCGCTCAAACACTTGAGCCACGGAGATTGTGCTGAACGACATGTACAAAGTGCACATTTCTATTATGCACATATTGCGCCATCTGTTAAATTGTTCCATTTGTTGTCTTTGTCATGTTTGTTTATAAAGCATTAACCAATTTGTGAAATTTCACTTGAATATTGGTTACTGCAATTGACTGTAAAATTCGATTAAAAATTTCAAATAAAATAATTACATTAGTTTACAAATTTAGGGTTCATCTCGAGATCTGGTTTCTCATATACTTTTTTCGATGTATTTTGGGGCGTAGATTCCAAAAATAGCAACCATTTTTTTTCTTAAGAGTCGTTTTCGAGATATCCCCAAAAAACACCTTTTTCGGCACTTTTTTAATTTATTTGACTGTACCCCATACATTTTTTTCGACTCAAAAACGACTTTCAGCATTCGAAATATATTTGTATTCGCTTTCTAACGGTATATTTTTTGCTTGAATCGGATAAGATTTGATGGAGTTACAAGCGCTCAAATTCCAAAAAACTGACTTTTTTGGTCATTTTTGAAAATCACTATATTTCAATTGCTCCATTTGAATAAAAAATTTTTTCTTTTTCATATTTTTAAAATTTTTAAAGAAACACTAATCTTTTGCAAATATCATAAGTATAATTTTAAGAAAATCGGACGAAAAATGTAGAAGTTATTCGAAAAAAACAGTAAAACACTTGCAATAAAATTGAACGAAAACACATACGATTGTGTGTTTGTGTAGTTCTTTACATGCTGTTTCTTTGAATCGAATAAGATTTGATGAAGTTACAAGTGCTCAAATTCAAAAAAAAAAATGACTTTTTTGGTCTTTTTTAAAAATCAGTAAATTTCAATTGCTCCATTTGAATGAAAAAATTTTTCTTTTTCATATTCTTAGAATTAAAAATGAAAGACTATTCTTTTGCAAATATTTTAAGTATAATTTTGCGGATATTGGAGAAAAAATGTAGAAGTTATTCGAGAAAACAGTATAAAACTTGCAATAAAAACTTATAGCATTTTGAAAAAAAAGGTTAATGAAAACTTTGGTTAGCAATAATTATTACAAAAACCATTTTTTATAAAAAAAATTTTCCGTACACCAATTTCTACCACTTGCGTCTACTGATTTATATAAAAAACTTTGAAAAACATTTTAGACATGTCGGTTTTACGTATTCTGACCCTATTTCTTATGATAAATGTAATTTTGTAACCTTCTGAACTTTGGCAGAGTGACCAATTACAGTAAAGTGATGGGCATATAAGCCCCGATATGAACGCAATTGGAAATTAATGGGCACACTTAAAAAAAAACAAGTTACAAAATGGGCTCCAACAAATAAAAACGCTCTAACAAAAGTTATTAAAGAGGAGTGGACAAAAAGATACCATAGGGACATGATTTACAAAAACCAATTGCGTCTATTCCAAGAAGGCTACAAGCCGTGGTTGATATTCGGTGGTGGACACATCACGTTTCGGGTTTTTTCTGATTAGATTTTTAGTTACTTCAAATGTACATTGTGAGGACGAAAGTCAGCAAGCCTCGTTTGCGTCCACATGCGCAGCACGCCGCGTGGAAACAATTTGTATTTATTTGCATCATTGATCGTTTATTTTTTTTTAATTATTATTATTAATGGGAAATCATAAGTATTATCATTTATATATTTTTTTTACGATCGAATCGTATTAATTTATAAAATAGTTACGTCAAGCTCAGCATACCTAAGTAACAAATTATGCTACGCTAAAGATTAAAATAAGTAAACGCAACACTGTAGGATAAGTTACCCAAACAGCTGTTCGTGGTGAAACATAATGTCAACAAGTAATGTCACCACGATCGAAAGGGAACTAGGCAAACAACGACTGCCGAAACATATAATGTCGGCACTTTGGAAAATATTAGTCAGTCACCGCGGAACCAGCTGAGGACACAGTCACAAGGAAAAATTGCTCCGGTAAGCGATCCTTTGCCAAAACAACTTATGCTGCTAGTGCTAGTCAAAGCAGCATACGTTTGCGTTCAGTAGATCTTAGAAACGGTGGGTTGCTCTGAAGAGTCGTGCGTTGCTAGTGCTTTGCAAGGTAACGTACGGTTACCCTCAGCGCATAAGTCAACGGTGGGTCGCTGTGAGTGGTCACGCGTTACTAGTGCTTTTTCAAAGTGACGTGTGATTACGCTCAGCGCATAAGTGAGGAAACGGTGGTTCGCTATGAGAAATCACGCGTTACTAGTGCTTCGCAAAGTAACGTATGATTACGCTCAGCGCGCAAGTGAGCGTAGATCGTCTTTGAGAAACGGTGGATCGCTGTAAGTGGTCACGCGTTACTAGTGCTTCGCAAAGTAACGTATGATTACGCTCAGCGCGCAAGTGAGCGTAGGTCGTCTTTGAGAAACGGTGGATCAATCTGAGTAGTCGGCCGTTGCTAGTGCTTTGCAAAGTGACGTACGATTATGCTCAGCGCATAAGCGAGCGTAGGTTGGTTTTATCGGTGGATCGCTACAAACGGGTGTACGGTGCGAGCACGAGGCAAAGCAACAACGACTACAACCCAGTATCCTCAAAGTGGACGGACGCGACGATGCATTTTACTAAAATATAAATTAAGCTAATATGTAAACGTAAATGTATGAAATAAATTTATAGACTATAAAAAGTGAATTATATTAAAGCTTATTAAAAATTAACTCGGTAGTGTTTTTTTAATTGGATACTTGTACCTTCTTTAAAAAATAAAGCAGCCCGCAAATTATAAATTTTTGTAGCCGAACCCTGGACACCGGCGAGCTTAAGCCCCAGCCGAAGGTTCGTTACAATGGCGCCCGAGCAGGGACTGCGATTTAAAAAAAAAAATAAAAGAAAAATTAAAGAACAAGTCCGGTTAAAATCAAGCTTAATAATAATAAAAACAAAAATCAAGCTAAATAATATTAAATAAAAAAAAATTAAAAGCAAAGGAACTTTGAACATCGGAAGAAAAATAATTAAAACATATTACACATAAATAAAAATCTAACGAAAGGATTAACACAAAGACAGTGAACATACAAGTGCTAAATATTAATCAAACAGAGTAAACTACAGAAAAAAAAAAATTAAGAATAATAAAAAAATATATAATAATTAGTGCTTCTTGGGCCCACGCAAGGAAGAGTTGGTGACTTACTGCGAGGAGCTTGGCCTCGAAGCAACAGGCACAGTCGATGAGCTACGGAAACGGTTTCGCATGCTTTTAGCGGACGAAAATTATTCAGCAGAGCATTTGCAACGTTTATTTGAGGTACAAGCACGCCACAAAATATCTTCGTCACCAATCCCAGTCACAGAAAAACATAAAATAGATGAAACCGTCGAGGCTTCAAATAAACCTGAGATAGCCACGAAACAACAGACTAACGATCCGGGTCAACCCATCAGCCAAGCACTACACGCAATAACCTACAAGACACCAGAAGACCAACCAAGGGAACCTTTATCATACAATCCCACTATCATGGAACAAGTACAAAAGTGGTCAGTAAAATATGATGGAGGCAAAGAGCCTTTGATGTTCATAGAAAGAGTGGAGGAGTTGGCTGAAGCTTACGGAGTAAACCTGGACCATCTTCCGCGTACAATGCCAGAACTGCTGAAGGACAAGGCCCTAGCTTGGTTTAGAAATAATAACCAGCAGTGGCTCACTTTGAGAACCTTCAAGAAAAGTTTTTTCGAATTCTTTTTGCCGCCAAAGTATTTCGAGACCCTCGACGACGAGATAAGGAAACGATGCCAGCAGCCACAAGAAAAATTCAAGGAATATGTGTTGGCAATCCAAACTATGATGAGACACGCGGCTTACGACGAGGAGCAGTGCCTAAACCGCATTTTCCGTAACTGTCAAGCAGAATACCAATGGTACATAAAGAGGCGGGAGTTTATCAGCTTGTCGGAACTGATTTCATTAGCGGAGGATCTTGAGATTATTAAACAAAAGGAACCAGAACGACGGAAAATCATCCGAAACCGTGCTGAGCAGCACCGAATGATAATACCAACAACAAATGAAGAAAGAATCAACGTACAGATTGCTTGCAGGCGCTGCGGCCAAGGAGGTCACTTAGCCAGAGACTGCCGAAATTCTAAACGACTGTTCTGTTGGAAATGCGGTAAAATAGGAGTTAGAACTATTGCCTGCTGCCAACGAGCCAAAAACGCAGAAGGAGGCCATCCAGAGCGAGGGTGGAGTGAGCACACGACACGATCCCCCTCAAAAAATGTAAGACACCTCCAAACTAACAGTAGACAAGTTTCCGCCAATGTTCTTGTGGGTGGAAAGGAAATAGTGGCTACCATCGACACAGGAGCCACAAAAAATTTCATGAGGGCATCGTTTGCTGCAGAGTTAGGCAGCCGAGCCACGAGGATTGCATACCAGGGAGGAGTGGCCCTAGCAGATGGGTCCATACGCACTCTGACTTCCGCAGTGCAAACTGATTGTCATTTTGGAAGATATTGTAGTGTATCCAACATAGCCACCACCACCGCTTACCATGTTCATGCAAAGTGACCATTGCCAACCACAAATTTGTAAAGTGCAATCGAGTGACGCATGGAAAAATCATAAGCAAAAGCACATGCACTCTATTACACTATTGCAGGTCACTCAATAGTAAATTTAATGTAATCAAATCCCCAAATAATTCTGTAAGCTTAGTAAAGCAAATTTGACTCATAATAGAATGACACTCAGATTTATGTAAGTAGGAATGGATAAGCTAAGTTTTCATGTATGTAGAAATAAGATAGAATTAAATTGAGTTTAAGTCAAAAATTATATAAAAGAAAAAGTAATTTTAATAAATGCATGATTTGTTCTACAAACATCAACTTGCCTTTTCCTTTGAAAAATATTCGGCAAAAGCCTTCTAATTTAATTTAGACACCGGCTACAAATCCCTAGAATTTACCCTGCTTTCCTTATTAGGATAACAGCAAGGTAAGGATCAATGGCATACTCTGCCTATCCCAACATAAATTAACTTCCTTTAAATTTACCTTTATTTTACATGAAATTCTTCACTTCACAATACTTAAGGAAATGTACATTCGTTATCATGCCAGACGCAACTGAAGATGTCGTCCTTGGCCTTGATTTTTTCGTTCAGTTTGGCACTCAAATAATCATAGGAGGCGAGGCAATTACGTTTGGAAAAATGGCCTTAGGACAAACAGAAGACGGTTTGGTCAGCCAGGCACAGGCCCCTCAGGACCAGCAAAACTCTTCGAAGCCCATCCGGCAAATAAAACAAAATCAACAGCAAAGAACACTACTGAAGGAAAATATTGCGACAACTTTAGCAGAATTTTCAACCATCAAAAGAGTGCCCGATGTTGCTCATCGGGAAGTTAATGCAACAAGCTCAGTGAAGAAATCGCAACAGCCATCCACGGTCACCTGCACCAACCTCGTAATCGAGTAAAATGAAAGAATGTCGCCTAAGAATAGAGTCAGCCATGAAGAAGGACTCCGATTGTTCCGGAGTCGTTTCTATGCGGAAGAAGCTAAGATTTCTTGCACTTAGCTGCTGGGTCCAAAATATGTACCACTGAATTATGCAAAGGGGAAAAGGATTAAGCAACAACTGCGCCCAGAAATTGTTGACAATCCAAGGAAAAAAATTAATAAACCATAACTTCTCCGGCCTGGACTTTTTCCTAATAATGGCAGTAAGAATCGCGGCAATATGCAACAAGATCCAGCGCATGTAGGAACATCGTACGCAGCGTTACAACATAACCCCCTCCATGGCACACTACACAATTCGCCACGAATTACTCACCAGGCAGAAACGAAACCGCTTACCAAAATAAAAGCTCAAATAACTGTAACAAATAGCGTCCCATCCACTGACGCTTACAAGGGTCAATCCCTTCAGGCCAAGCGCGAGCACGGCGACCGCGATCATCATAGTCACGAACCTCACGTCGTACTCGCGGACCAAGACGCTAAGATAGTTGAGCCTGAAAGCATACTGCAGACTATGGCCGCAGCTAATCCACCACCAGCTCTACGTGAGCAATCGCAGAACATCGAACGGATGTACGGCTTAAATTTAAGTCAATTTGATGAGGCCACTATTGCAGAGCTACGCGAATTCATCAAAAACTTCCCAACTGGCAAGCAATGCGGGACAGTGCAGGTGATACGGGGTCAACGTTTTAGTTTCAGAAACACCCGTAAGGATCTAACTTTTGTAAAACCATACTCCCCCGGAAGTAACGGGGAAATATGAAAACAAAAGTCAGCAAGCATCGTTTGCGTCCACATGCACGCCGCGTGGAAACAATTTGTATTTATTTGCATCATTGATCATTTATTTTTTTATATTATTATTATTACTGGGAAATCATAAGTATTATCATTTATATTTTTACTTTACGATCGAATCGTATTCGTTTATAAAATAGTTGCGTCAAGCTCAGCATACCTAACAAATTATGCTACGCTAAAGATTAAAATAAGTAAACGGCAACACTGTAGGATAAGTTACCCAAACAGCTGTTCGTGGTGAAACATAATGTCAACAAGTAATGTCACCACGATCGAAAGGGAACTAGGCAAACAACGACTGCCAAAACATATAATGTCCGCACTTTGGAAAATATTAGTCAGTCACCGCGGAACCAGCTGAGGACACAGTCACAGGGAAAAATTGCTCCGGTAAGCGATTCTTTGCCAAAACAACTTATGCTGCTAGTGCTAGTCAAAGCAGCATACGTTGGCGTTCAGTAGATCTTAGAAACGGTGGGTCGCTCTGAAGAGTCGTGCGTTGCTAGTGCTTTGCAAAGTAACGTACGGTTACCCTCAGCGCATAAGTCAACGGTGGGTCGCTGTGAGTGGTCACGCGTTACTAGTGCTTTTGCAAAGTGATGTATGATTACGCTCAGCGCATAAGTGAGGAAACGGTGGTTCGGTCTGAGAAATCACGCATTACTAGTGCTTCGCAAAGTAACGTAAGTACGATTACGCTCAGCGCATAAGTAAGCATTGGTCCTCATTTTAAGACGGTGTTTCGCTCTGAGAAAGCACACGTTACTAGGGCTTCACAAAATATCGTATGATTACGCTCAGCGTATAAGCGAGCATAGGATCCACTTTTTGCAAACGGTGGTTCGCTCTGAGAAATCACGCGTTACTAGTGCTTTGAAAAGTAACGTATGATTACGCTCGGCGCGCAAGTGAGCGTAGGTCGTCTTTGAGAAACGGTGGATCACTTTGAGTAGTCGGGCGTTACTAGTGCTTTGCAAAGTGACGTACAATTATGATCAGCGCATAAGCGAGCGTAGGTTGGTTTTATCGGTGGATCGCTACAAACGGATGTACGGTGCGAGCTCGAGGCAAAGCAACAACGACTACAACCCAGTATCCTCAAGGCGGACGGACGCGACGATGCATTTTACTAAAATATAAATTAAGCTAATATGTAAACGTAAATGTATGAAATAAATTTATAGACTATAAAAAGTGAATTATATTAAAGCTTATTAAAAATTACCTCGGTAGTGTTTTTTTTATCTGGATACTTGTACCTTTTTTAAAAAATAAAGCAGCCCGCAAATTATAAATTTTTGTAGCCGAACCCTGGACACCGGCGAGCTTAAACCCCAGCCGAAGGTTCGTTACAGCCTTGCATTTTGCAAATAATTATTTGACAGCTTGAAATGGCTATTGTTTTTATTTATGTTCCAAAAACTTTTGTTTTTGTTTTTATTAAATGATTTTTTTGTTGTTTTCTAATGAAGAATGAGTAAAAGAATTGAATAAAAAAAATGTTTTAAAAAAATATATACATATCTTGTTCAATTCAATATTTAAGTTAAAATTGTGCTGCATAATTTATTTTGCAAACAATTACTTGAGAAACTGTAAGTTCAATAAATTTGTGAAATTGTGACCTACTTTAATGCCGCTACCCTAATCACAAAAAAGGCAAACGTTGACGTTAATTGAAATTGCAATGTTCGCATTTTGTTTATGTTTAATATTTTGTTGTGATTGAGAAACTGGACATACAAATAAAACGTGAATTTGAAATGTAAAACCTGCTTATGAACGTAAAACTAAACATCCTCCCCCCGTTGAATATAATTCAACTACTGTTGTTCAAATTGATAGCGAAGTCGGTTTTTTGCTGCTTAGTTGAACGTGGCTGGGGCGTAGGTGTTGTTGTTGTTAATGGGAATCGTCTTACTGTGTGCTTCAACACGATAAATAATATTTTATGCCTGTCAAAATTGATACTGTGCTGGCAAGTGCAGTATTGCGAGTATTAGGATATTGAATTTTATGAGGCAGCATTGTTCAATTTTCTGTTGCTTATACCGTTTGCAGTTCAGTAAGATTTTTTATTTGGTCATCATAAGTGATACTGGTTTGATTTGTTAATACAGCTCCTACCTGTTCTGGTGTGTATAATCTTTGAAGACTTCCGAATCCAGTGAAGGAAGTGCGTATTGCACTGGACATTATATGGAATCCATTTAGTGTCAAGATACTGTTTTTGGCAACACACTTTGGTGCGATTGTGAGAATCCCCGAGCCTGCCAAAGATACTTGTTGTGAGTTCTGGTCACACACGATCGTCAACCGAGTGGGAAATTTTAACGCAAAAATCCATTTGTTTTTTTGTTGCGTTTGTATCCATGTTAAGTTTTGTTCAATCTTTTCTAAATTGCAGGTGGCATGCGTTTCATTTTGGAGAAGTCCAAGTTCACAGGAACATATTTGAGATTCCTTGTGATACCTTGGCGGAGTAGCGCAAACAACCTAATCCTGTTAATGATAGTACAGGATTTAATATCACTTTGACTTAAAGGTATGTACTAATCTATGTGTTTATCAATTGCGATTATTTCGGTGCAAGGTGCAATAGTTGGAATAGGGATCATTTTTAGAATATCAAATTGTTCTTGGATAGTCCGTGGAAGTGAAATCTGAAATACTGCCTTGTCATTACTTACGTCTCCCTTGATAGTCATGATTGTATATAACTGTATGGAGCTATCATCTTCAACTGGTATATCCAAGTTAGCTGGTATATGAGCCTTGATGTTTCTTAGCTCCTTGCGAAGTTTTATTACATACTAGCTATCCCGGCAGACGTTGTTCTGCCCTTACCGGTAGCTGGCGCGAAGCTGTATGAACTCATGCTATGGAATGTAAAAGCGAATCAGCCCATTTTTAAAGCGATTATAGTTTTTGCGTTTTATATTATTACCAAGTCTCAATCATCTGCATCAAATAATTGCTGATATATACAAAATGTTCTTTTATTTGCATTTTCTCATTGAAACTTCTTTTTTCCCGTACTTTTAATATATGTATCTAGTCTCATTCATCTGCATCACAAATTTTGGTATTTTCTTATATGGAAAGCGTGGTACTGCACGGTCTTAGCTGTGCCTCTTAATATAAAAGATACTTGTTGTAACTTCCATGTGAATCGATGCAGTGGTCTTTGTGAAAATGCTATTTCAAAAATATTTTTGTATGAGGGCCACTCTAAATAAAAGTTTTGTAGGCTTAACTATGCATCTTAACATAAAAGTTACGTAGTGTAAGTTCGGTATGAACCGATTAACCGGTCTTAGTGAAAATGATTTTTTTAAAACTATATTTGTATGAGGGCCACCCTAATTAAAAATTTTGTGAGCCAAACAGTGTCTCTTAATATAAAAGACACGTGGTGTAAATTCCATGTGAATCGATGAAGTGGTTTTTGTGAAAATGCTATTTTAAAAATATTTTTGCATGAAAGCCGCCCTAAATATGCACCTTAAATAAAATTTTTATGGGTTTTACTATGTTTCTTAATATAAAAGGCACGTGGCCTAAACTCTATGTTAAACGATGTAAGGGCCACCCTAAATAAAAGTTTTATGGAGTTAACTATGTCTTTTAATATAAAAGACACGTTTAAATTCCATGTGAATCAATGGAGTGGTCTCTGGGAAAATGCTATTATAAAAAAAAATTTGTATGAGGGCCACCCTAAATGATTTTTCTCGCCGTAAAAACCATCCTTGAACTTCAACGAACATTTTAAAAAAAGATTTGGCCAAATTGGTCCAGGCGTTGTTGAGTTATGCGCTTACCAACACATTTTGCGATTCATTTTTATATTATAGATAACAACGTGGGACTTATTTTTCCATGATGTGTATCGGTCAAGACGTCGAGAAGTGCACCTTGCACCCGCTGTATGTTGGTTATTATTAGTAACAGTTGATCTGATAATGAAGTCAAAGTTTGAAATAGAAGAAATTGGTATTCAGACTGTTGGACGGAATCTATTGTTTTAGTGAGGCTATTTAACTGACTTGCTCGAATTTCATCTTAGTAGTGTTACGATCTACTTTCATTAAGTTAAGAGGTAATTTTTTGGAGTCTATGACTGATGCTTTGTTTCTTAGCAGTCTCAATAGATAATCTTCATTGTCTTTTACTTCTTCTATTTTATGTGACATTATTTCAGCGTAATCAGAGTCCAGTACTCCAAAAAGTAAAATTTGCACGTTTTGTCGGCAAAAAAGAGTTATCTAGTTGAAGCACATCAGCCACATGTTGAAAATAAGACAGAGTGGTATTGTAACTATATTGTCAATTTATTTTGTGACATATATTATGAAGGAATGCAATACCATTTCTCAGCGAGATGATGTCAGTTGTTAATGATTCCATTGGCTTGTATCAAATTTGTGTCTTCCAATATCTTCAAAATGTATGCCAATATCTGAGTTGAACTGTTGTATTTTAATGTTTTGTGCTAATGCTAGTGGTAGTATTAGTAGTGCAATCATAAGAGTGGTCAATACGGTCCTGCTGGTGACGTCTGATGCCTTTCGTGTGCCATTTGTGGTAACTCATCTATCTCCCTAGAATTGGCCTGTCCAAACATTTTTGGTAACTCATCGACCTCCCCAGAACCGGCCTATATAGATTCCTCAATTGGTAACGATGCCAACTTACGTTTAGGTCTTTTAAGGATCCCTGACGCTGTGCGAACATCTGCAACCCGTACAGCTCCATCCTTACCATGATAAAACCTTTCAATTCTTCCTCAAGGAGCATTGTCATTTTTTATGATAACCATTTGACTAAGCTTCGCATTTGAGCTTTGTTCTTTCCACCTACTGTACACTCTAAAAAATTAAAAATGCGATGTGTGAATTTACTATATTAATCACAGTGAATTTACTATTATTATTTAATTTTTTTAATTTAATTTAATTTTATATCATAAATTAGCACAATAAGAATACAATTCTTTTGCTGTACAACATATAATAGTGGTTAATTAAATAAGAGGTTTCACAAATCAAGAAATCTTAAAATTTATAGTCAAAGGATGTAAAACAAAAATTAATATTGGTTCTTAAGAATAATTTCAAAATAAATAAATTGCTGAACACAAAAATAAGATTACAATGTAATGAAAAAAAAAAACAAAATTGATATGTTGGGATATTTTAAGAGAGAGAAAATGTCACTTTAAAATTATGAATTACAAACACGAAAAGTGATTAAAGATTAAATGCTTAAAGTTGTTGAACCTTACCATGCCCTTCAAATCAAGCGGCAGCGAATTCCAAATTCTAATGGTGTTGATGAAAAATAATCTTGTGGAGTTATAATATGTGTGCTTGGGAACAATAAGATTAAGTGATCTGTTTGATATGCTATAACGTAACTTTTCATACAGGTAAAATGGAGTTTTCAAGTATATTAATTTATGAAGGAAAATGCAGTTTCTATCCATTAGGTAATTTTCAATGGAACACCCAAGAATTTTCTTCTTCCAAAAGGAAATATGATCATACCTCCGGAGACCATATACATAACGTGTGGCATTATTAAACGCAATTTCCAACTTATGCAAAGAACTACTATCCAATTTACTGTAAACAACCGAAAAAGAATTAATGAAGGGAATAATCAGTTGCACAACAAGCCTTCGCTTAGTTTCAACTGGAGTGAACTCAGCTGATTTTCGCAAGCACCTCAGAGTCAAGTAAATTTTACTTACGACATTGTTTATATGATCAGTGCATGTTAATAAAGAATTGAGGTGAAACCCAAGACAGGTAGTTTTATTTACAAATTTAAGTTGAGAGGCACCAATAAAAAGAGGTGGAATACCACTAACATCAAGCTTGGCTCGAGAAATCGGTAAAACGAGCGATTTATCAGGATTCAAGCAAAGTCCATTTTGAGTTGCCCATTTGCTTACAGCCACCAAATCTTCATTGAGCCTATAACTCAGATCATCAATGAGGCCCATGTGACGGGACAAATATAACTGTACATCGTCAGCATAAGCATGCATTTTTACATTACTACACACAGAAAAAATGTCGTTTATGAACATGCTGAATAAAAGGGGGCCTAAAATAGAGCCCTGCGGAAGACCTGAGTGACACAATTTGTAGTCGGAGAAGGACTCACCTACTTTAACTTTCTGAAGCCTATCCTCTAGATAGCTTTTCATTAGATGCAAAGAGCTGTCACAAAAAGCAAAATATAACTTCAGCTTAGAACACAAAATTGTGTGACTGACACTGTCAAATGCCTTAGAGAAGTCTAGAAGACAAAGTAAAGTCAATAGATCAATATCATAGCAAATACGGATATCGTCAAGAACTTTTAACATAGTAGTATTGCAACTATGACCTGCACGGAAGCCAGATTGTGGAGGAGACAGAAGTTCATTGGTATTTAAATGTAGAATTATTTGTTCAGACAATAGTGCCTCACATACTTTAGACAGCGACGACAAAATGCTTATTGGTCTAAAATCATTAGCTACGGAGGCAGATGGTTTCTTTGATTATATAATATATTAGTTTCTTAGGTATAACAACAGCTATTTTCCACATTTTTGGAAAGCAGGATGTTGTTATACAATGATTTATTATATGTGTTAGAGGCCTAAGCACATAAGGCAAAATAAGTTTAATAAGCTTTAAAGAAATTTTGTCTTCTCCTATAGAATTTGACTTGATATTCATTACACCTTTAAATACATGAAATTCATCAACTACCTGAAACTCAAAAGTACTCAAAGGTGAACAAAAATTTTTCGGGTTAGGTTCAAACTCATGATCACTAAGGTCAGGGTTATTATTAATGAAAAAATCATTCAATGAATTTGGGTCAACCATACACTCTACTTTCTCATTCTTTTTCACAACTAGCTGCCCAAGATTTTTCCATAATTGCTTAGTCGGAAGTGAATGTGAATGTGTTAAGCTTAGAACAAAAATATTTCTTTTTTGATTGCCTTACAGTAGTAACAGCTGCATTACGAGCTAGCGTATATGCCTCCCAGTTTTGAGTTGTAGGCCTTTTCTTCCATTCAGAATGCAATTTATTCCGGTTTTTAATCTGCTGTTTAATATTCTCAGTAAACAAAGGGCAGGAATTTTTTTTTAATCTAAAAGTTCGAACAGGAACATGAAAGTTATAAAGATCAGTGATCTTCTCAACAAAAAAATCAAGTTTTTGATCTACAGAACTATAAGACCAACACTCATTCCAGTTTGTTTGAATAATATCATTATAAAAAAGAGAGGTAGGATGAATTGAATTGAAATCTCGGTAGGATATTGTTGTTGCCTCATTTTTACGACAAAGATTAACATCTAGGGTGCAGAAAATCAAGTCATGGTCTGATATAAAAGATATTTGATCATAGATAAGCAGTGCTGAAGTATCCGACACTACAAAAAGGTCCAGTAGACTAGGGCGATCATTGCCTGAAAATCTTGTAAGTATTTCAGAATTGACAACTGACAATCCAGCCGCACTCACTTGATCATGAAATCTGTTTGTGACATTGTCATTTACTAATAAAAGTCACCAAAAATTACATAATGTTCATAATCAATAAGTCTTAAATTTAAATCTGAAAAAAAAGATTCAAGGCTGTGGGATTTATTGGGATTATAGACGGAAGATACCATTATTTTTCCATTACTATCCTGAAGCTCTAAATTTACATATTTAACAACTTCATTGGTGGATTTACTAACAATTTTAGCACTGATATTTGACTTGCAGTATATTGCGACTCCACCTCCCTTTTTTTGATCTCCATCATTTCTAAACAGCTTGTAACTTGGTAAATTATAATAAAAATCACCTATTTCCTTACTAAACCAAGTTTCAGAAATGCATATCACATCAATAGATGAGTTTTCAAAAATATACCTTACATAATCCATTTTAGCTGCATTTAAACTTCGGGCATTGAAATGCACAATTTTCAAACCACAATGCTGCTTGCACAACACTTCGATTAAGATTTTATGATTCCATGCAACACCATTACCGCCACTAAAATTTAAAGCCATAAACCAAAGTTACAACAACAAAAAGCATTTTTTGATATGAACAAAAAGAAAAATAATATCCAGGCATCTTCACAACAGATTTAAGATATAATAAGAAGTAATAAGTAAAAAGTAAAATTAATTATCGTCAGCAATGGAAATCTCTAGACTGATATCAAGTTCGCGTAGATCTGCAACACTAGCTATTGAGACTGCACCTGAGTTCCTACGTTGCCTGATATAAATAACTCCACGAAGGGAAAAAACAGAAACTTTTTTTATTGTTGTAAAAAATACAAAAAATGCGTAAAAATTTACAAGAGATGTGTATATTTTAAAATTCTAGGATACACACACTTAATATGTAAAATTGCAGAAAAAATCTGTATTCAACTAACTTCTATTAATAAAACATGTATTCTACTGTCTATTACTAAAAAAAAATTGTGTTCTGTTTTTATTACACAAAATAAAGTGTATGTATTGAGCTGTCATTCAGTATTTCATCAATAAGAAAATATTCACAGTTTAAATTCAATTAAATTAAAATCAAGCAAAACTTCCGTTAAGAAAAAGAAACAGATAATTCTACCGCACGAAAAGAAATAAAAAAATGGCTATCGTTCCAATGTTGGTTAATTTGGCACGTGAACTCGATTCTGATTACTACCGCTCTCCGGAAGACGAACTGGATCATCTTTTAGACGATGATTTTGGTTTTAGCAGTCATCCGATGGACGATAGCATACACCCTTTCAGGCCCGTGCGCAAGGGGGGGGGCTTTGGGGGTTCAAAACCCCCCATTGGGAATTTTCGCACATAGGCTTTTATTGACATTTGAACGAATAATCAAAAAGACACAATAAATTTTTTTTTTTTTTTAAATCAAAAAACTAAAATGCCAATAAATCGTCGAAGCCCGAGTTTTTAATTTTCGACAAAATTTGTGCTTTCTAGCTATTATTGAACCAAAAAACACGACTTGGGACCACTGCGCGTCGCTAAGGATAAGTAACACGAGCGTTTTTTCAATGCGCGTTTAAGCATACTCTGGCATCAAAAAAATCAGCTTCATTGAAAATTCATGCACAAATCTATTCACGTCAATTTTGCATAATGGTTCACGTGACATGTGGATAAATGAAGTTCAACTTTGGCGTCAACGCATTGCCGGGCAAGACATCAAAAATTCTCTCGATGCACTGAATATTTGCAATGAAGACGCGTTTCCAAATGTCCATTAAATGCTTCGTGTTATGGCAACTTTTCCTGTGACAACAGTAACAAATGAACGCTCCTTTTCAGCGCTACGTCGTCTAAAGACATGCCTCAGATTAACTATGTCCGAAGATCGGCTGAATGGCTTAGCCTCGCTAAATATAAATCGCGATATCGAAATCAATGTGGAAAGAGTTTTGGACGGGTGTTTTCAAGTATCTCGCAGAATTAGGTACTTACGTAATGATAACTGAATATCGAATCATAACATAAACACTAGACTTGTTCAAATATAGGGCATCTACTAGAATGCTTCAAAAGCACTCGTTTTTCGAAAATTTCAAATTCGAAATTTTAATTTTTCGGAATTTGGCCAAAGAAATTAAGAAAATTTGATTTTTTCTTATATATATTTTTTTTTTTAATTTTCTTTCGATTTTCCTTATATACACATAAGGAAGAATCGAAAAAAAATTTACCGCTATTTTTAATACATAAGGAGAAAATCGGTGATCTCTCCGCCAATAGAGCTTTGGTGTTTCTTGTGTAACAGCTCAAATCCTTTGTTGTTTTCACTGCAATCACCTTAATACACTATAACTTGAAATTGTCAATGCAAATACATGAATTTTAAATTAAAAAAATAAATGATAAAAAAAAATTTTTCATTCAACATTAAATTTTTTTTAAACTGTGTGCACTGTGTCATGTGACTAGTTATTGAAGCAAATATTGTAATTACTTGCTTATAAAATACTTTGAAAATTTTCGGACCAAAAATCAAATTTTATTTTTTTTCTCATTTATTTTTTAATAGAAATTCATGTTATAATATTAAGGTGAATGCAGTGAAATCAACAAAGGATTTGAACTGTTACACAAGAAACACCAAAGCTCTACTCGCGGGGAGACCACAATTTTTTTTCCTTATATGTAAATAGGCTTAAAAAATAGCGGTTAGTTTTTTTTTTCGATACTTCCTTATGCTTAGATAAGGAAAATCGAAAAAAAAAATTTAAAAAAAAATATTAAAAATAAGAAGAAAATCAAATGTCCTTTATTTTTTTCGCTAAATTCCGAAAAATTAAAATTTTGCAGCTATGGTAGCAACCCTAGGACTATTTCTTTTTTTATTTTTTTAAATGGGGATATACTCGAATTTGAATAAATTTTCAAAAATCGAGTGTTCTTGAAGTATTCTATGTATTTTTGAACATCTCTAATAAGCACATGTACAAATGTATTTAATTATTATTAAATGTCTATATTAAAAGTAAACAGTTTTTTGACGTTTTTTATGAACATAATCTAACATGAAATGTTCGTGTTAAAAACCCCCTCCCATGGATGATTCCTGCGCACGGGCCTGCACCCTATGATAGACATCAGTATATGCTTTCAAAACACGTTGCAGAAAATCGTCGAAGTGGTGATGGCACTAGCACCGCCGGTTCGCAGATATTGCCCACTGTAGGTAAGGATGGTTTTTAAATTTGTATGGATGTATCGCAATTTGAGGTTTCAACAATTTCATCAGATGGTGTACTCACCGTTAAGGCACCACCACTACCGAATAAGGCCATTAAGTAAAATGAGCGCGTAGTAGAAATACAACAGACTTTATGTTTGTAGTATCATCAAACCTTTGAGAAATTTTTTCTTGTCTAAAACTACTGAGTAGTTCTTCTATTTGTACTGACTTTTTCATAATAAAACTGTAGTCTTAATATTTTACCAAATAAGACTATAAATAATCCGAAAACATTGTAAAGTAAATTTTTATTTATGTTAATATTATAGCAAAATGAATTTGTACTTTTTATTTATTGTCATCTCCTAATTTTATAAAAAAAAATTTAAGAAATAAAATTTTTATATTTTTGCGCCAGTAAAAATCTTGTATTTTTACACATTCATCGTAGTAAATTTGTAGGCATTAAAACTACATTAATAATGTGCATAGGTTTACATATTTTTGGTGTATCTTTATACATCTAATGTGTTACTATTTTACTAATTTTTATGTGCAAAAATTATGAATACATTTTGTGTGTAAAATTACAACATGGAAACACGATTACAACATTAAATATAGTAATTTTTTTTTAGAGTGTAGTTCACTCAAATACTCCATAGACCATAATTTCCAGAATTCTTCCTTAATATTTGTCACCAGTTAACAATGAGTGACTAGTGGGAGTGGACAATGGATTAATTGATGAATTAATCAATTCTCCAATCAAAAAATGACCTGGTGTAAGAGGTGTCATATCATTAGGGTCATTCGACATAGGAGTCAGAGGTAGTGAATTCACAATGGCTTCTGCTTCAATCATCGTTGTTTCAAGTTCCTCATACATAAAGAATGCCGATGTCAAAATTTTTATGAGTAAACCTGCTTCCCATAGGCCTTCAAAATAAGGGGAACTTGGAGGTATGAATTTAAAAGTAATGCCTCTATTGTTGCATTCTGTGGCTATAATTTTGTTAGATTTTTGTGATTGAAGAATATTTTTTAACTTTTGTAATTGGTTACTGGCACCAAGGAAATTTGTTGCATTATCGCAATATCTGTGGCTACAAGGAATAACAGCTAAAGTCGATCTGTGATCACAAGGCAAAGCAACATAAGTTCTGCTCATAAGCATGTGCTGTTTTGCCTTATCAACGAAAATCGACTTTAGCTGTTATTCCTTGTTGCCACAGATATATAGATTGGCAATGACCTCTTCGACCAATGAATCTTTTCAAAGCATCTTTCGTGAGATCGCTAACCAGCTCCCAGTAGACAGCCTTTGTACTTAAGCTTTTTGATGAAGTTTTCCTTGAATCTTGTAATGTATCCAGACTGGTCTGAAACAGTCGATACCGGTAGTGATGAATGCTCAATTAGGTGTTATTCTGTCCGCAGGTAAGCTTCCCATTGTTTGCGAGTACATCTTTGGCTTCGTCTTGCTACATTTAACGCACCGTTGAATTATTGTTCTAGCCATAATTTTTGCTTTAATGTCTTGTGAACGATATTAGCGTTTGAGGTCCACAATTCATATTTTCCTTGTGTACCTTTTCTATTAAAATCTTTATCAATGTGTCATTATAGGGAACTTAAATTCGATGCTTGGCGTCATATTTTAATGACGAGGCTTTTAGTCTTCCCCCAACACAAGTGACACGAGTGGAACGGATAAAAGGCTGCTAACGGGCTTTGGGCCTTTACAGTTCTTCCTTTCTTTAATTTCTTGAGCTCATTGCTGAAATCATTTTTTTATGCCTTGTAGATTGTAAAAAGAGTGTCATTTAGTTCCTGTGTGCTTAGCATCAACTCATTACATTTGATACCCTTCAGGCGTCGTATAAGTCGAATTGTGTAACATACGACTCGTTAAAGTGTGTTGAATGAGTTTCCATAATTGATTTTGTAAATCCAATCCCTTTGTGAATTCATTGTCACTGAGGTTACATTGGATGTTGTCTGTTCATCATCTTTATTGATACACATTGTTTCAATTACGCTGGGAAATTTTTGCTTCATTTCTGGATACTGTGGGTTATAACTTAGATTGGTGAATTTATTTGACCATTTGCTGCTGTAAATTCTTGGATCTGATTAATCCTATTTGCGACGAACGTTTGAAGTGTAGATGATTTTGAGTTTATCCAATAGAGTACAATTTCCGAATCCGTCCAAAAGTGTATTTGTCCTTTATGATTAATATCACCCTTTTCTTTAACGTTGTGCTGAGGACTGCTGCACATAACTCCAGGCGTGGAATTGTTTGTTTTTTCAGAGCTGCCACCCGAGATTTTGAACATAGTACTCTTACGATTGTGCGTCCATCCTTAATGTTGCACGCACTACAAAAAGCATGAAGCTGAACGGATGATGCTTCATGTTGTCCGAAAACGTGCCTTTCAAAGCTAAAATTGTTTAACGCTTTTAAATAATCTCGGAAGGTAACCAAATGTTATTCGATTGGTATGCCCTGGTCCCAAGAAAGTTGTAATTGCCACAAGTTTTGTATTATGATCTTGGCTGTTACTATAACTGGCCCTAGTATTCCTAGTGGATCAAATATTTTTGCAACTTCTGACATGATTATACATTTTGTGATTTTGTTTGTTGCATGAGACGTTGATCTGATGCAAAATTTTTCTTTCTTTGGTTGCCAGACTAACCCAAGTTTTTTTATGGAAGTGTTGTCATCATTGTCAAAATCCAAATTGATTTCGTGGTCATCCTTATCGATATCTTGTAATATTTGTGGGTGGCTTGCACACAACTTGCGTAATTTAAGACCAACGGGTTCCAATATGCGTTTGAGTTGTTCTGCATCTCCAGCACCGTTAACAACTTATTGAATCCACTGAGACAATCATTTATGTAAAAATTATTCTTTAAAACTTGTGCTCCCAATTAAAAATTTTCTGTATTTCTTCTGCCTTCAACAGCATCTTGTTGCTATGTATGGGGCGGATCTAGTTCCATATGTCACGGTGTTTAATTGATAATGACGGACAGGCTCACCAGGATGATTTCTCCAAAAAATAGTTTTGGATTGCCCATCTGCTGAATGTAGCGAAATTTGTCAATACATTTTTTGAATATCGATGCTAAAGAAAAATCTTGGTAATCGAAAACGCAGGAGCATTGAAAAAAGTTCACTCTGTACAATTGGACCAGTAAATAAAATGTCTTTCAGTAATGTGCCAGAACTGGTCTTACATGAGGTTTTGTAATGCTGCTATATGGTTTCAGTACAAAGTAGTGTTTCACCGAGGCCGAGGCGAGGCGAGGTTCTAGTTGACCTCGGTCTCGCCTCGTTTTATAAATTTAAGTCTCGCCTCGCCTCGGCCTCGGACGAGATCTTGCCATCACATGCCTCGCCTCGCCTCGCTTCGCCTCGTTCTCGGCCGAGGCACCTCGGTAAAAAAGCGAGGTTTTTATTAAAATAAATAAAAAATTATATATGTATCAGGGCTGATAGGCTGATCAAGCCTCAAGAAATAAAATAAAATATCTGTTTTTATTTTTGGTGAATTGGATGAGATATGATCAATTTAATTCTTTTCTTATATGGGAAGGAGACGCATTGCATATTTTTCCAAACCAAACTAAGCTATGAACCTTTTACAAACTATAAGCAAAATATGTACCAAATCTTATTTATCTACGTCAAATAGATATTGAGATATGATAAAGTTAATTTTGTTCTTATATTGAAGGCATGGTACCGCCCATTTTATTAATTGAATCTTACTTATGCCTCTACCTTTTATAAATATATCAAGTTTTATTAATCTGCATCAAGTTGTTGATAACACTAGTTTACAAATTTGGGGTTGATCTCGAGATCTGGTTTCTCATAGACTTTTTTCCATGTATTTTGGAGCGTAGATTACAAAAATGGCAACCATTTTTTTTCTAAAGAATCGTTTTCGAGATATCCTCAAAAAACCCCTTTTTTGGCACTTTTTTCATTTATTTGACTATATCTCAATACTTTTTTTTTTTACTCAAAAACGATTTTCAGCGTTCGAAAGATATTTGTATTCCCTTTCTATCGATATGCTCTTTGCTTGAATCGGATAAGGTTTGATGGAGTTACAAGCGCTCAAAGTCCAAAAAAACTGACTTTTTTGGTCTTTTTTGAAAATCACTCAATTTCAATTGCTCCATTTGAATGAAAAATTTTTTCCCTTTATATTTTTAAAATTTTTAATGAAAGACTATTCTTTTGCAAATATTTTAAGTATAATTTTGCGAAAATCGAACAAAAACAGTAGAAGTTATTCGAAAAAACAGTAAAAACTTGCAATAAGATTAATCGAAAATACATACGATTGTGTTTGTGTGTGGCTCTTTACTTTTATTCTCCGTTTCTTTTTAAATAAAAAACTTATGTTTTTCGTTTAATTTTATTGCAAGTTTTTTACTGTTTTTTCGAATAACCTCTACAGTTTTTGTCCGATTTTCGCAAAATTATACTTAAAATATTTGCAAAAGAATAGTCTTTCATTAAAAATTTTAAAAATATGAAAAAGAAAAAATTTTTCATTCAAATGGAGCAATTGAAATTGAGTGATTTTCAAAAAAGACCTTATGGTCAGTTTTTTTGGAATTTGAGCGCTTGTAACTCCATCAAACCTTATCCGATTCAAGCAAAGAGCATATCGTTAGAAAGGGAATACAAATATCTTTCGAATGCTGAAAATCGTTTTTGAGTCAAAAAAAAAAGTATTGCGATATAGTCAAAAAAATTAAAAAGTGCCGAAAAAGGGGTTTTTTGAGGATATCTCGAAAACGATTCTTAAGGAAAAAAAAAATGGTTACCATTTTTGGAATCTACGCCCCAAAATACATCGAAAAAAGTCTATGAGAAACCAGATCTTTTTTCTTGTAAACTAGTGTAATATATGATGAATTCTGTTTTTCTCTTATGTGGGCGTGGCATCACAAATTTATCGTAAACTATATTACGGAGCATTCCAAATCATAAGAAACATATATGTATGTCAAATCTTTCGTCGGTCGGTTGAACGGTTTAGGAGTCCATTAGCAACGAACATACATATATTGATCTTTATTTATATACTAGCATTAACCTGTGCGTTTCGCATCACCTTACCGGTTCTTAGAAATGTAATGTGAAAATCGTGGTTTCAGCTAAATAAAAATATTTTATTTAACCGAAGCACTAGCTATCAGTCGTTGGGGGGGTAAGCGACTGTCCCAATCTACCAAAGGACCACATTACTCAGTTTTATTATAGACTCCCTGGATTCAAAAAAATTATCTAAATGGACCTATATGATCATGCATCAAAAAAAAATTATAAGCCCCTTCATGATCACTCAGAGATTTAACGAAAATGCAAAAATAAAAATGTAGATATCAATCCTAACTAATTATAGTATCTCTCAGATGTTTTTGAGATACCTGCACGCTCTAAACCCGCCCATCCTATGGTCTCAATGCGGTTTTGTATTTATGAGACCCCATATCTGACATGCGTCCCTTTCACCTACATCATACTAAGGAGAAGAAATGTAGTTTAGTTCCTCATTTTTCTTACTTTATTCAAATAAATTTAATCTTTACAAGAAAATACATTATCACTATAAATGGTATAAGCCGTTGCTAAACAAAATTCATTAATATGCAAAGTTCGAAAATTATTAATTACTAGAAAAACTAAAAAATATAATATTATTAAAATGAGGTAAACTCTATTTTATGCATGTATGTAACAAGAATTAGGGCACTAAATTCAACCATTTACATATTCTTTGTTTACATTTTTTATTTCGCTTAAAAGAAAATAAAAATTACAAAAAGTATGTAAGCGTCAATCAGTTGTTAACAGAAAAAAGCTTTACAACAATTACAGCATAAACACCAGCTTAAACAAAGAGAGCATATCAGAATGCCTCGACAGAAGTACTAAAATGAGGTGACCAAGAAGTCTACACTTCTTAAAACAGAAAGAATAAATTCGCGCTCTTTGTTTTCACTCCAGCTTTTGCATGTTGTTGTTGTTTTGTATATTTATTTATTTTATGTATGCATAAGACAAAAAAATATTATATTTTCTTAAACCCGTTTAACTAAACTTTCACACCCTTTCATGAAAATTAAGTTATGCTTAAGGTGACCCGAATTTAATTCTTATTTGAATTCATGCATCATGATAATTAATCAATTAGGTAATTATTATTTTTGGCAAATTTAACAAAAAAAATATATATAAAAATCACTCACTTTGACTCTCGGCAAACTCCGTCGAAGAAGGCCTCCATCGATGGTTTGTAGAGTTGTTGAGCTGTGGGTGTGTTAAACTTAATACTAATTGAGGACACTTAATTTTTGAGCAGGAAATGTCTCGTGCATGTATGGGTGCCTTCAAGGTCGTAACTTAGTAAAATTGTGCGTGAATTTTCAATAATTAAATGTATGCATTTTCAATGAAATTTTTTTTTTTTTTAAATCTAAGCTTAATTAAATTATATTAAGCATCAAAACTATAATCTAACTTTATTATAAAATTGGCTCACAATTTTACTATTTTACTCCTTCGAAGTTTTTATATTTTTTTAGCACTTTTGTTTTAATTTTACGGATTTTTATATTGTTGAAAACCTTTGTTGTAATTTGTTAAGATTTTAAGAAAAAACTATAATTGTAAATTTCGATGTACCGTCACTGTAAATTATCACAAGTTAAGGCATATATGTATCGTTATTTTGTTGTTGATCTCGTTGTAGCATATGCATGCCAATTAATCCACTTGTTTTATTTTTTATACTTTAGCCAATTGTTAATATTTTATAGAATTTCACTGAATTTTTCTAATTTTACATTAGTTCCGAATTTTTATGAAAATTTTCCAAAATTTTGCTAGTCACGTTGTTCGCGCACCGCTTTATATGAAGACTGCAGTTTACATATATAAAATTATGTGTACTCTGATGAAAAAATTAAATATACGCGTGGACTGCTGACAATTGTTATCACCAAGAATGGTTTGGTGAGAGCATTCCACGCCTTATTGCTGAATTTGGGTTGAACCGTATAATGATCTTATGTGATTTTGATGCTGCATACACGATTTGCCAATTAATATATCTGTCTGAAAATTTTTAATGGCATTAAGATTGTAAGATTTGTGCAATCATTAGAAAAGCTTTACCTTTGTTGAAGCCAATAAATTTTCAATACGAATGTTAGTAATTTGAAGAAAATTTATGATTTTCTTGCCAATTTACAATAGTTGAAATAAACTTTTCCACTTGCTTTTAAAACAAAACAATGCCGCCTGTACTTCGCTTAGATCTCGTGAATAATTATTTTCTCTGATTTTTTGATTTAAAGCATTCGCCAGTCAAATTTAAAGAGATATTTTTCCATGAGAAAATTTTATTCATAAATGACGTTTAGTCTATAATAAATCATGAATCAATAAAATACAGATTGCGCCATCCGGCGCACGAAATTTGATTTGTTCTGCGCACGTTCAGCACTGACGTAATTTTAAACATGTTCCTATTGGCTAAAAACTGTGAGCAGGAGAAATCAAAAAAATATGAGGAGAGCGCAACAGTGGAACAAATTGACTCGTTAATGTACATTATTTGATAGTACGTAAGGTGATGTGATATCGGTTTATTTTTTGGTTTTTGTGTCAAACTTCGTAAGAAATTTAGTATGGTGCAAGCAACAATGTTTAATAAAACTTAGTCAATATTTTTTGAATTGAACTTAGAAGGTACTTACAATTACATATTACATATATTACATCAAATAAGGAAGTTTGAAGGTTTCTTTGTTTATGTTGTAATTTTATTCTAGCTAATACAGTGTTATTGACTGGGTAATGTCGGCTTTCGTCCAGTTCTGCCTTTTATCGCCATTCTTCATTTTTTTCACCTGCCCTGCAGTAAATATTCGCCCCAACGTTTCTTCAAAATTTCGGTTATATAAACTTACGCTATCTAATTGTTGACGCAGCTCTTCTATTGTATGCAAAGATTGGCTATGAAAATTTTTCATTGTGTCATTTTCTATAGAAAATTTAAGTTAATTTATCTCAGGAATTTCGTTGTACCGTGACTATTTTCAACTTTTTCTTATAATTTACTTACATTTGCTGTTCCAAAGCACGTATTTGAAGGTTAAGAGCATTATTTTTAATGTCTCTACACTCATACCATGTTCTATAACAACACTATTTTCGTCATTGCATTGTTGTGTGAAGTTTATCTCTTGTAAAGGCTGTTTAACACTTGGGACTACATTTGGCTTAAGCTTGGGCACATTATTTAAAGTTAGTCCTATTTAATATACATAAGATGACGTCACGTTAGAGGCTTAAGTATACACTCAGCTGACATGAGTTGCACCTTACCCAATTCAAATTTAAAATTTCTCTCAAAGTCTTCATTTTTGAAGTGCAACGAGCATATTCTGTCATGCTTAGTAAGTGGTCTGCTTCTTGCGCAAAAGTTAAACCAGCACTTCAATTGCTCCGGCTCACTTGGAAACCTGAAGTAATGTATTACTTCTCCAGAACCTATTATACCAATCATATATAGATTTCGTCTTAGCCACAAAATATATTCAAATTTATTCCCAAATATCTTACTTTTTTTGCGGCTGTCTTGCTTGCAACTGCCCACTGTACACTTCATGACTAGCAAAACGTCAATTTACGTTATTTATTTTTTTTTTGTTTTAAGCTTATTGAACTTATTGAAAGTTGTTTTATTTGCTGGTTTTTCACTTAAAATAATTAATTAAACACTATAATTGCACTTGAAGACTTCAAAACAAAAGGTTTTAGCGATTTCAAATTTTCAAATTTTCAAATTTTTTGTAAACAATCTCTCTCACAATACTCAGAGCAGAGTTGCCAAAACTCAAAATACGATATAATAATAATAAATTTTTTTGTAAGATCTGTTCAAAGCGAAGAATGTTTTATCATTCTTAGGTCAAAGAGGCACGTAAAACATTTAATTTATAACTGAATTACAATATCTACGTAAAAAATATAATAACGATAGCATATAGAGCGAATTCCAGTCATTGGTGACACAAAAGTCAACATAAAAACAAATAAATAAGATTTGATTTCACAGAGCATAAGGTTGGCAACCTTGGATGTTCAACGCTGACGTCATCAGACGTCAAAACATGCGCATGGCGCAATCTGTATTTTATTGATTCATGATAATAAATTATGGAAAGTTTACATTTAATTTTATGTCATATAACAGACTGAAATATTGAAAAATATTGCGTTTAGCAATTCTAGTATAAAATTTATTTTAAATTTTTAATGAAAAATTTTGGAAAAACCTAGAGATTTTCTCGAACTTACCGAGTTTTGTTGACCGATTTTATTTTAAATTTCTGAAAGAGATCTTGTTTCTTTGACGACCAAATGGAAAAGGAAGTATTAAAAACTCTTTGTGATACAGAGCTTGCATATGAGTTTATCGATTATAGGTTTGTAGTAGATCAAATGATCAATTGCAGAAGTACAACAAACTTCGTTTGTCACAAGGTTTAAGCACGGGATAAAATTGCACAAAATTTTTAAAAATCAAATTTATACCAAAAAATTTAAAACAAATAAAACGATTTTGCAGTTGTTTGTTACAGAAAGACTATTAGAATAAATCAATTTCAATGCAGTGTTGTCAATCATGCAGTTTTGCTTATAGCCTTACATAGCCTTACATGCTTCCCTAACTGATCAATCGAGGCGAAGTCGCATAGAAGCTGATGCGATCCAAGCACTTCTGTGCATTAGCGCTTGGACCAAATCTGTAGCGGAATTCCCAAAAGCACAAATTAAAATTGTCGTTAAGTAACGACATCGTTAGTTAACATTTTTTTCGTTTGCCGTAACGAATGTCGTATTCCCAAAGTAATAGCAAACGACAAGCTTGTCGTTAATAATGCTAACGCAAACATCGTTAAAAAATTTTGAAAACATGGCAGCATAGTCATTTGACAACCAAAAAATAAATAAAAAAATAAACTGCCGTAGAAAAATTGAATACTTTTGAATACAAATTTAACAAGGAGACCACCGTTGCATCATCGATTTGGCTCAAATATTCACGGAATACATATCTCCGTTTTTCGCAATTCTCAAGGAAATGCGAAAAATTCACGTTCAAAGTTTTCTCCTAGTTGTTTTCTACAAATAAAGTTTGCCTTCTTTCAACATGTAGAGTAGCATAGTGGGTAATGAGTTAGCGTATAATCATGGGGGTCATTAGTTCGAGTCACCGCTGAAGCAAATTTTTTTTAAACTTTTTTTTAATTTTTTTTTTTACTTTCAAAACTATGCACCTAACTTTTTTTTACACGATTTTGAAACATCACGGATCAGAAATAAGAAACACTTGTACGATTTTTTTTGTTCTAAAACGAGTCTCAAAAAAGCATTTTTTAATTCAAATTTTTGCAGTGTTCTTAGCAAGAAAATACAATTGGGGGAATACCCGAATTTAATTTTAAGTTTATTTATTTTGTTGTAGTTCAACTTGAGCATTTCGTTGATTAGTATTTATTTTGTGTTAAGTGTTCACTTCGCAGGATGTAATAAATAAATCGCACCTACTGTGTTTGTTCCTAGGTTTTTTTTTATTGATTTTTTGGAGACGCCTCCACATATTTTATTTTTACGACGTGTTCAAAAGTGGTATTTATTTTATTTACATAAAATGGATGTGGACAGCGAAAATTTTGAGTTTCCTGCGATTCCTGATGAATCGAACCACATTGAAAAATCTAAAAAATTACTAACAAGTGCTTTGGTTTATTTAGAGACGTTATGTATGGAAAATGATATTATCTCTCAAGAAAAACCAAAGCCATATCGACTGAAGCAACGCTCATTGCCAAAGAAATATATGATTTAATCATAAATTTAATGAGCGAAAAACAGATAATTTTAAGTGAAGAGTTATTGCATCACCTACATGTACAATTAAAGTTATATCACCAATATGTACGCCATTGGTACAGCCTTGTGATGTCTATTTCTACAGGCAGGTAAATAATTTTATAAAAAGAATTCATTTTAAAAAAAGTAAAATCACTTTGGTGAGTGTGAGTGGTAATTATTGACTTTAATTTAGAACAAACAATCCAAAAGTGGATATACTGAAAAAATGAACATACTAAAAAAATTATAAGCTATTAACATTTTTTGGAAAAATAACGTGTTTTTTAGAATGTATTGGTCAAAATATCTGAAAAAATTTTGTTTAAGCCTTTGATTTAAAATAATAAAAACCGAACATTTTGTTTCAAAATTCAGGGTCCGATGATTTGCTGGCAATTAAGTTAGCTCTCATTTAGAAAAGGAAATCGTTTTTTTTTCAGTCCCTAGCAATTTTTAGAACCAAAATAATATTTAAAAACAAATTTTCCGGTCGTTTCCAAAAAACAGTATTTAGTGTTCCATATTCGGGCTCCAAGAATTTTTTAGAATCTTAATAAGCGATAGTTAAAAGAAAAAATTGTTCATTCTGACAAGCTTTGCGCTCTCTAGCGATTTTTGAACCAAAAAACACGATTTGGCACCACTGTGCGCTGCAAGCACCTGAAACAAGATGCTTCTGACAATTTTGTGCGTTATTACACTGCTTGAACTTCTTACTTGATTTTTGGCCGGGAATGCTGAAATTATTTTTGTTTTAATCAGCTACCAATTGACTCTATTAAATAATGGATCAAGTCGGGCGTCAAGCGGAACAGTTTGCGAAACTTGCATTACTTTAAATCAAAAAGGCTATCGACATGACGCAGCCCACTCTGCTGCATTGCCGCGCAAGGCAATCTCATCGCCAAAAGTGGCGTAGTCCATCGCTAGATATTGCATTGCCATTTTTTTCTTTGTATATAATGAACACAATTTATAATTTTACTATTATTTTTGCTTTAATTACAGTTAAAACGTTTTTTCACAACTAACGACACCAAATTAAACGTCTTTAACTTAACTACAAATGTTGTTCAGTAACGATAAGGAACTGTCAAATTTAACGACAAGTTTGACTAACCTAGTTTTTGAGAATACCATTTAACGACAATGTTGTTATGAGCAGTTAACGATAACAACAATCGTCGTTAACAAGTTTGGGAATTCCGCTACTGAACTCGTAAGAAGCACATGCGGATTAAAAATAAAACAAAGTAGTTTACTCAAAATAAAATACTAAAATATTAGTTAAATATAGATTTTATTATAAAAAGTACATTCATATTTTGAATCTGCATATGATTCTTACGAGTTCAGATTTCGTCAAAACGCGCCTCGCTCTTGGTTTCGAAAACGAGGCGAGGCCGAGGCGAGTACGAGGCGAGGTGCCGTGTGATCTCGCCTCGCCTCGGTCAAGCGAGGAAAATTTATTTTTCCATCTCGCCTCGTTCTCGCCTCGGTCTCGCCTCGTTCTCGTAGTCAAAAACGAGGCTGCCTCGTAGCCTCGGTGAAACACTAGTACAAAGTGATGTGGGATGACATAATGCGGTGCTGATACGTTTTTAGTAGTTATCTGCTCCATATGTCCCAATTCATCATACTCGTTCATAAATTTGACGTATTGCTCTCTGAGATTTTGATCCTTAGATAGTCTTTTCTCAAGGAAAAATAATCTGGCCATTGCTATTGTTTCTGTCTTTGAGGGTTTCAGGATCTTGTTGAAATGGTAGCCTAACCATGAAGTGTCCTAATGAGTCCATTTAAGTTCTGTTTTGAAAATGTGTCTCACATAATTCTTTTGCTATAGCTAACTTTGAATTTTTGATCCGGACATCCATTTGCCACGATCGATGGATCATTTTGTCTAGATCTTCCTCATTTTCTGTACATATGCCACACGTTGCGGCGAACTCGTTCTGGTTAGAAAGATAGGAGTCGCCTATTTTTCCTGAAAAATCCATCCAAAAGCGGTATTTTGAAGTAAAGGTAGATCACTTGATAATTTGATTTGCCCAATGGTCAGTAATTGATGATAGAATTCTGCTTCCAGCAGGATGTCAATATTCGCCGCTTGGTAGAAGTAAGGGTCTGCTAATTCAATATTTTTTGGAATTGACCATGATGATGTATCTAACGATTACAAAGGCTGTAATGTAGTAATTTTTGGCAACACGTATGCTTCCTACGATTTTTGGTATCCATTTCTGCAGGACGGAATATTATTGTAGGCCCGCTGAGTTGAAACTTGCCTTTTTCTTCCAATTCCTTGTATGGACATTGAGGTCATCTGACCTGAAATACCAAGACCTTTTGCTAGGCTGCTAGTTATAATGTTGATCGGGAAACCAGAATCCAACCGTATTCTGCATTTCATCATTTTCCCATTGGTTGTATTTACCTTAATTAAGGCTGTTCTTACTAGCACGTAGCTCTTTATTTGGGTGTTGTTATATGTTGTAAGGGCAACAGGTATTTTTTCTGACATCTGGTGTATGATTTGCTACGGCAGTTAAAAGTACTGTGCTCAGTTCTTAGACAGTTTGTACATAGTTGATTTTTGCTCACATGATTCATTCTGTCTTTAACTGAAGTCTTCAAAAACTTAACGCATGCCTCACTCAATAAGAAATGTCGGATTAACTTTTCTGCTTCTCCAGTGTCGTTTGACTTTAAATACCACAATTTTTAAACATTTGGTAGTGCTTGGTTGTGAATCATTTGAACAAACAAATCAAAAAATTGCCGCCACTTCATGTAGTCGCCATCAAACTTTGGAAGAAAAAGCTTTGGCAGTGGTAGAACTCCCTGTAGGCTTGCATTGCATCTGATACGCTACTTTGGTAGTTTTCTAGATCTTCAGTTAGTGAGGTCATCTTTTGCACTACTTCTTCTTTTAATTGAACGAACGTGGATATGTCGTAACTCTTGATGGGTCTTCGATTTGCTGCCAAATTTCATAGTTATTTTGCTCTATATTGCTACAAAGTTGTTTGATCGCTTTTAATTTTAACTCACTGGAGATACGTGAGTGGTCTGTTCTTGTAGATTCAGCTTTGGCCAGGTGTATTTTTAAGGTTAACACTTGGTCTTCGAATTTTTGAATAAGTCCTCTTTGTTGCTGGTCAGCATCATCTGTTTGTGTGTTATCTGGAATTTGGATAGCCATGGCTTCGTTTTAATTTTTCTGCGTATGTTACTGATTGCATGTTATAGCTGTATGCTGAATCGCCGCGGTTCCATGTAGTGCAACCGATTTGACTGACTTAGTCGCATCTATCTTTGAAGCTGATTTTTCAAGGATTTTTCGGCTGTTTGAGCGTCTTTGGAAAAATAGTCATGTTCCAGTGGGAGATAGTTTATTATGCGGATTTTTTTATCTGTTTCGTCAAACTTTTCCCATGCTTGGTTGGGCCGCCTCAAACGTTCTCGAAAGTAATCGGATGTCTCCATCCGTTCCGACGAATAATTTTTAAAGTTCCACACTTCGTTTTGGATTTCCTCTACAATAGATTGTTGGATCTTTGCTAAGTCGTTGAACACCATCATGAATAGACTGGAGTACAAAAGATGAAGTCCTGTTGACAAATTGATTGGTCTAGCTCTTCCTGAAGAGGAGTCGAATGTTGTCCCTTTGCTCTGCTACGGCAGTGTCTGTATTAATTGATGAAAAGGAGTTGTATTTCGTCCTTTTGATCACGTTGAGGTCTTCAATGTTTTGCGGCTGAGGTCTGTTTACCTGCCTATAACTCTAACGTAATCGTGGCACTTGAACCAGAGCTATGTAGGTTGTTTGGTTGTTACTGTAGTGTAGTGAACTTACATAATCACCATGACTAACATGACCACCACTAAGACCTTTTATTTTGAATAGCAAAGAATTAAAAAAATTAACTTTTCCCACCAAATTCCACTAATCCAAAATAATTTAACACACATCTTTCACATCAAAAAAAAAGCACTCAAATTCACATTTTATTTTAATTAACGGAAATCAAAAATAAACAAAAATAGATTCTTAAACATTTTTGGCCAAGCAATAAAACTAAAATTATGACACCAACAACTACAATTCATTTTTTACCTGTTTCTTTTTTGTACTCGTGCCACTTACGCCACTCGCCAAACAAAAGCAACAACAACTGAATGCAGCTTAGGTTACACTCAAACGTCAACGACTTTGCGCATACAAGGCTCAACCACTAACTACCTCAACCGATCTTATTAAAATAACAACAAAAATGCATGTGGTAAGAAAACACCCTTATGCAGTATTTTTAAGGTTGGTAACATCGAATTGCAGTCAATTTTCGCTGTGACTCTTTTTCGAAAGTTAAATTTTACTCATCAAAAATTTATATGCTTATGAAACCAAAATTTTGAATTGATTGGTGATCAGCGGGGAAATCTAAATGGAGGAGGAGTTACAGAAAAATAACGGCAAAAATAGTGTTAAGAAATACCAGATTATTTTGTGTAAATAGTTATATAATAGTTGGTTTGTTGTATTGGCTTTTTAATAATAATATTTAAAAGATAACTGAACTTCATCCATTTAGCAGCGATTAGCATTCAAGTAAATTTTACAAGTTGATACAATGCTTTATTTATCAAACAATCTCTGACAACAAAGGAAAAAAATAACAACTCTAGAATATAGACATATATTTCAAACACGAACAGTTACATGCTCGTATAAAGTTAAATAAAAAAATAGCTATCTGAATTTTAATTGAACAACTGTGTATATCAATTCAAGACAGCCTTAGCTTCAAGAAAAACTATGGCTGAAAGATGTACTCCAAAAAAAAAAAAAGTGATAGCTAAAACGCTAAATCTGACGGATTTGCACATATGCATGTAAATTAACGGTATGTACTGCATGTTAAAAGAACATTGACAAATAGAAACAGAGAGAACATGTTTCAGCTTAAGCGGTACATTTGAATTCAACAGTTAAGTACTGAAACATAGCAAATACACCCTGTACATCCATATAGATACAAATAGTTTGAGAGTGAACATCCCGGACCCCTTGAAGGAATTTGAAAAATTCATTCAATAAGGAAGAGGAACAAGCTTAACTATAGGTCATTTGACGTCTTAATCTCGGCTTCTCGTACGTTGTCATCAAGGCCTTTGAAGGTTGTAGTTACTCGACCCACGCACCAGTTTATTGGAGGAAGATTGTCATCATGAACGAGAACCATAGAGCCAACATTGATATTTCGTGTTTTGAAGTCCAACATGGAAATACTCCTTATGCCAACCCCTCAAAAATTGACATTTAATGGTGTTTATTTGTTGCCACCGATGCAGTTTAGATACGTCATTTTCGAAGATCACCGTCTCTGGAATGGCCTTTAGTTATGAGCTAATCAGAAAGTGACTGGGAGTCAGTACCTCCAAGTCATTCAGATTCGGTTCATCAATGCTTCAATTTCATTTAAGATGGTGGACAGCTCTTCATACATATGTAAATTTTGCTTGAGGCAGAGTACGGAACAATGGCCTCATGCGTTGATCAGTTAAGAATCACAGCAAAAAACAAAACAAAACTTCTACATTTTAATGCAATTTAACCTTGTAATCTCTTTGATATCACACATTTCTTGACTAGCGCTCCGTTGAAAGTCTTTTGCTGTGATTCTTAACTGATCAATGCAAGAAAGGGAACATAGTAGGCTTGCAGACTACTATACTTCGGCTAACAAAGCTTACTGATGATATGACGTAGCGGTCATTGAAACTAGTATAAGCAGCTCGTTGCCCATTTTGATGCATTTTGCGCTTGTAATTTTCTTGTGGTTTTTTGCACTAGAAGTACTGAACATAAAAACTCAGTACAAAAAAAATTTTTTTTTGTTCCAATCGATAGGGAAAGGTCGAAAATAGCCATTTTTGAAATTATTTTGATCCACCCTAAAGTTTTTTTTGCTCCAATCGATTGTGAAAGATCGAAAATGACTTTTGGATATCACAAAGGAAGGCTCCGGAATTTGGAAAGGACCGAAATGGTCGAAAACGGACCCACCCATATATGTAGAATCTCATTAATCCGGATATGGCCTAATTCGGATCATACTCTAATCCGGACAGGGTGAAAGAAGTAAAAATTTCCATACCAATTTTTTTCAATAAATTTTGAATTGATGTACATTCCATTATTTTTTACTTATTTCTAACGCTTATTTTGAATGGATTGTCTTTTTTTTGTTAATACCTAGGTTAGGTTAGGTTAAGGTGGCGGCTATTTCAGAGCCTCACATAGACCACAGGGGTCCATAGTGTTACCAAAAACTCTCTGCTACAGTCTTATTAGTAAATTCTGGTCCTTTCATTGTGGTGCTCGTCCAACATAAAGGTGCTTGTTGTTACAGTGAATCTTTTGATTTCACTCAATTGGACTATAGGTAGTTCCTTCAGGGATATAAAGAATGGCTGCCCAAAGTATTTTAACCTATAACTTACCAAAGCAGGGCAAAAGCAAAGAAGGTGTTCTATGGTTTCCTCTTCATCGGGTTCATGACAGTTTCTACACCAGTTATTGGATACTGCGCCCAGCCTGAAGGCATAATGCCCAATGAGGCAGTGGCCAGTCACAACCCTTGTCAATAATCTGCATTCACTCCGAGTTAAGGATAACAAATATTTAGTGTCCTTTCTATGGGAACTGGGCCAAAAATGTTTGGTTACCTTGCTCGTGAAAGAGGAAGTTTACCTCGTATCCGCTACTGAGAGTAATTCTCTGTCTTTTGATAAGTAGTAGTGTTGAAGAGGTATTGAAACTTTCAGGAGTCTGACTGAGCACCCTGCTTTGCTAGTAAATCTGCCATTTCATTTCCTACAATGTCGCAATGCCCAGGTACCCACTGAAGGAATACTGAATTCTCCTCACTTAGTGTACACAAAGCATTAAAACACTCTAGGACAATTTTTGACTTAATGGAATACGATTGTAGAGCTTTTAAAGCGGCCTGACTATCAACGTAGAAATGAAATTTTCTGTTACAAGCACCTTCTTTTAAGTAGACTGCTGCTTTATAAATTGCAGCAATTTCAGCCTGAAAAATGCTACACTCTGTCGGCAGTTTGAATGATTGGCTTGTTTTGCAGTTTGAGATGTAAAAACTTGCACCCACACCTTCATTCATTTTAGAGCCATCTGTATAGATGTTTATTACGTCTGTTGGGTCCTCACCCTTTGACTTCCAGAATTCTCTTGAAGGAAACGTTACCAAAAATTTCCTGTCAATGTATAAAGTGGGGGTCATGTAGTCGGTGGTTACATTTAGGATAGCACCTACGTTGCTATGACCAATTTGTCAGTATTTTAAACCCCCCGATTCTTTGAGCCTGAGTATAGTTTTATAAGCTACTCCCTTTGCAAAAAGATCAATAGGCAATAAAAGTAGTATAACGTTTAAAGATTCTGCAGAAGTTGTACTAAGCGCACCTGTTATGTCAATACACATGAGACGCTGTATACGTTCTAAAAGCTTAAATGTTGATTTCAATTTAATAGCTGTAAAAGTAAAACTGGTCTTACTATCGCAGTGAACATCCAGAGGGTGATTTTGGGATCCAAACCCCATGTTGCACCATAGAATTTTTTGCTCGCATAGAATGCATTGAGTGCTTTCTTAATGCGTTCCCTAACATTCGGTTTCCAATTTAATTTACGATCTAGAATAATACCCAAAAATTTTGCCTCATTAGATAATGGAATAGTCACCCTTATCATCGTAGTCGTATACGACAGAAAAAAAAACGATACGACAAAATTGGTATCATGCGAGTCGTTTTATAAAATCGACAGTCGCAAAAACGACAATGTATTACAAATAACGACAATTTTTTTACAAATTTCGAATCATCGTATAAAAAATTGACATCTAAAAACGACATTTTTTGTCGTTCAGAAATTTGTGTACGACGACAACAATTTTGAACTTATTTGAATTTTTACTAAGTGTTTTTTTTTTTAATTTTTGAACAAAAACAAATTTTTTTTGAATGTTCCCTGATTTTATATTTTAGACTCTGGCTCAGAAAACTTCGCTGAATGCAATTCTAAAGAAATTGGAGGTGCTAGATCATTTTCAATTTAAGTAAAATATAAATACATAACAAAATAAAATCAATAAGACCAATAAATTTTGATCAAACATTTTATTTGTGGCTTAATGCATACAAATACAATTATCTTTAGCAAAATTCAAAAAATAGTTAAATTTACTGCACTACTTTGAGCAGCGCTCATTACAACCAACGTCTGTGGATGTACTCTTAGTTGGTGTTTGTGATGAACTTAACAGTGGCTTCACTTCGTTCGTTCTATGGAATTGTTCCTTTTTACGCTGCTCTTCACTGTTGACTTCAATTGTGGCTAACTTACTAGAGCAGCTTCAAAATTACTTGAATTTTCATCGACTTCGTGTTTACTATCGCTCTTACTCTTTTCATACTTGTTGATTAATGCTTGCTGCTTCGGTTTCGCATCATGTAGTGGTGTAAGTTTTTGCAAACTACGTCGACTCCTTCAACTATCGCCATCACGTCCTGTAGTCACATGCTTAGAATAAATTGATTCATTAAGCTTTTAAATTATCAAGGCGCTCCAATGACAAATTACTAACAGAACGTGGCGCAACAAACTCGAAATCAGCTGGATTTTGTGAAGGATTATTTTCGAGACTGTTAAATATTGAACTTAACACTGTCGCATCATCATCTTCAAAAGCGCCAGCAGAAAAATTAGAAGTGGCAGCAGCAATTTTTGATTTTTATTTTGGCACTGTATATTGAACACACTCCGATTTTATAGGAGAAACTTCAGATATGGTATTTGATGCAGGCAATTGCAATTGTTTGGTTGCAAAAGAGTCGTCGGTAGGATCTTCATCGACCGCTGGAACTAAAAATCATAGTTTTGTTATTATGAGGACAATTAGTGCTTGCAAAAACTTACTAGAGATCCGTAACGATTGAAAAAGTGTTGTCGGCTACCGCTGGCACACCGATGTCTCGTTATTCCATGAATATTTTGAATTTGTACACAATTTTAGCTAAATTTATAAACACAACATCAAAATAAAAACAAATTTTGAGACATTTCATAATTGTCAAACATCTGTCGACATCAAATTGTAAAAGCTTTCATTGAAATTGTGGTAGTCACGAGTCGTACAAATTTTGTCGTGACGCAAAATTACGATGATACCAAAAAAAAACGAGACGACGAAAAAAACGACAGTCGTCGAAAAAAAAAACGACTACGATGATAAGGGGAGTGTTGTTGTCAATAGTTAGTTATATTTCTGAACTTAGAAATTTTATATTTCCTCGTGAAGAGCACTAGCTCCGTATTTTTTGGATTTATATTCAGCCCGCTGCTTGTAGCCCATCTCTGTAAAACTAAAAGAGCGCTCTCAAGTAGTTCGCTTAGTACGTTTAAGAATTTTCCCTTAACCATAATTACTACGTCATCAGCATATGCTACTACTTCAATACCTCTCTGCTGAAGCGTGTGTAGTATGGGATTAATTACCAGTAGCCATAGTAATGGAGACAGAACACCACCTTGTGGAGTACCTCTTTTTACATACTTTTGAGATCTAGTGTGTCCCCATTCTGCTATGATTGTGCGGTTATTTAAAAGAGCTTCTATCCATTGACGAATATGGATATCGATGTCTGCTTTTGTTAGAGCTGCCATTATTGCAATTTTGTTTACATTATTGAAAGCGCCCTCAATGTCAAGAAACGCAGCAAGAGTGTATTCTTGAAAATAAAGGCTGTCTTCTATAAAATGAGCAACAGAATGCAGTGCAGTTTCCACAGATTTTCCTTTTTGGTAAGCATGCTGTAATTTTGAGATATAGTTTTGGTTCAGTGACCCCCTTATACAGTAATCCATAATTCGTTCAAAAGTTTTAAGAAAGAAAGATGTTAAGCTTATAGGTCTGTAATCTTTTGCTTTAACGTGACTTGATTTTCCACCTTTAGGTATGAAAATCACCCTCGCCTCGCGCCATGATTTGAGAATCAGTTTTAGCTTTAAGCAACTTTGAAAAAGAACTGCTAACCATGGTACTAAAATTTTTCCAGCATGCTGTAGCAAAGCTGGATACAGCCCATCTGGTCCTGGAGATTTAAATGGGCTGAAAGATTTAATTGCCCACCAAATTTTTTCCACTGAAAAAATATTTTCAGTTTCTAAATTATAGTTGCATTCAGAATCACTAGTATATACCAAGTTATCTTGACAACCAGGAAAATGAGTAATCAAGAGAGTCTCAATAGTTTCTTTTTCGTTTACCGTCCATTCACCGTTGTCTTTTTGTAATAAAATAGGGGAAATTTCTTTTTTCGAAAGTATTTTTCTTAATCTGGCTGCTTCAGAAGTAGATTCAATACCATTGCATTGTTCTTGCCAGCTTAAGCGTTTAGCTCTTCTAAGGATGATTTTGAAATTTTTCAATTCAAGCCTATACGAGTTCCATGCGGTTTCCGTATTAACCTTTCGTGCTTGCTTGAAAAGAGTTTGAATTCGCTTCCGCTTTGCTGAAAGTTCCTGATTCCACCATGGTGGTTGAGATTTTTTTGAGTGAAATTTGACAGGGCAGGCGATTTTAAAATCTTTAAACAAATTTGCAGAAATTTTCTTATTAAATTCCTCCACCTGCTGAATAGTATTAATTGGCGTGTTGTAGTTACACGACAATTTACTTTACTATACTAGAAAAGATATTCCAGTCAGTTTTCTGAATGTTTCTAAAGATATTTTTCTTTGAATCCGGACGAAAACTTAACGAGAATACTATGTAGTTGTGGTCAGAAAAGGAGGCCTTGTTTAGAACACGCCACCCATCAATTTTGAAATCTTTAGTATCGGAAAAGAGTGTTAAATCATTAAAAACATTTTTACTTGTAGGACCAACAAACGTCGGCTCACTACCTTGATTGCCTATAATCAGTTTTGAGGTATTAATAAAATGAAGAAGAGACTCACCTCTCGGGTTAGTATCATTACTACCCCAAATAAGATTGTGTGCGTTTGCGTCACAACCTATGATGAGATTGTTTTTTTCCTTTTCCGCCTTACGGATTAGGCTCCGAAGATCAGCAGGAGGTGCTTCATCATCATGTGCCATATAAGCTGAAGTTAGTAAAACGCTGTTATCTTTAGCATCCTTTGCAGATACTGTGGTTATGTCATTATTGCTGAAATTAGGTTTAAGATGAATATTAAGGTTCTTTTTAGCCATTATGGCTGAATTCTTCCTACCTTCGTTTAGCGTATAAAATAAGTTGTAGTTTCGTGACGCCAAGCCTTTTATGTTGCCTTTGTGTGCATCCACACAGCGCGCTCAAAGCAGAGCCGAGCGCAAAGCTGATTTTTCATGCGAGAAGCGGAATTTTGGGTGGCCACAGTGAATGCGAGAATCGGCGCTGAAATTCTGCTTGTCGTTCGTATTTTCATGTTCGTATTTGCTGTTCGTATTTACTTCATTCATTCATTTGTGTTTATTGAAGTAAAAAGCAATGGATTCGTCTGATGAAGAGTATTTTGTTTCTCCGATTGTCAAGGACTTTTTTTTTTAAAAGAAAGACAATTTGGAAATCATCCAATAAACGTAAAAAGGAACAAATTTGGTGAATTTCATCATTTATATGAAGATTTGAGAAAATACCCAGAAAAATTTTTTGAATATATCCGAATGAGCATCGAAACTTTTGACTACATTCTCAAAAAAATTTCGCAACATATTGATAAAAAATGGACCAATTTCATAAAAATATCCATAACTCCTTGTGAACGACCAATTGTTACTCTCTACTTGTACATTCATTTCTGTTGAAATTGACTTCCATAAGTTTTCTACTAAATTCTACTAAAAATACCCATAACTCCTTGTGAACGACTAATTGTTAATCTCTACTTGGTACATTCATTTCTGTTGAAATTGACTTCTATAAGTTTTGTGCTAAATTTCTGTTATGATAACATTTATTTTTTTGGTGCCATAGAGCAGAATGAGAAAAAATTTTACTAATCAATAATTCACAGCTAATTTTATTTTTTATTTACGAATAATGAAAAACAATAACGACGAACAAAACACAAATTCACTTGGAAAAAGCAACTACACATGACATCATCAACACCTGTAATGCGAGTCGGCGCTGAAAAACACTTCAAAACTGTTTTCTCGCATTCAATCCGCTTTGCGCTCAGCTCGGCTCGGTTTTCACTGTGGCCACCAAGCGCGATTTCGTATGAAATTGTATGAAGCCAGTTTTCTCGCATTGCTTCATGCATTGATCAGCTTTGCGCTCGGCTCCGCTTTGAGCGCGCACTGTGGACGCACACTTTGGCATCAATCCAAGGTTCTTGGATGAGCGCCACGTCGTAAGACCCCTCATCAAGGGTTTGAAGCAGCACAGCCGAAGCTGAGCTACTGTGATGTAGATTTATCTGAATAAACCTCATCACGTGTCACTAGCTCCGTTTCTGCTGCATTGAGGACGGTAACATTAAGCTCCTCATCCGAAACGTCGTTTACCTCCACCAGGGAGACGTTTGAAGCCGCCTCGCTGAGTGAATCCAGACCCAGGTCCTTCTCTATCTCGTTGGCCTCTAAGGTGTTATCATTTTTGTCTCTTGGACTTCGCTTCTTCAGGCGAAGGTATACACAAGCCAAGCCCCAAGCCATTTTACCGAACCTAGGGTAGAGCAGATCCTCAGCCTCCTTGTTTATTTGAAGAATGAGGACCTGACCCACTCCCGATCCAGCCGGCTCAATGACCTTCAGTACCCTCCAGTCCTGCGTTGGAATATCCAAATTTTGCTTGCATAGCAGTTCAAGAGTATCTTCTTGTGGAAGCTTGTAAGGGAATACAGCCTTAGCTTTTGGTGGTGAAGGTATCTTGCTTCTTCCCACAATTTCGAGTTCGGCTCCCTCCCAGAGGCCATGAACTTCCTTAACAGCTTCAGAGCACTATTCTAACGATAGCTGATCTCTGCAGGCGATGATTTTTACTCCATTGAACCACTCAGCTCCATCAAAAGAGGGCATAGGTTTGCTCGAAAGAGACTTCATTCTAAGGACAAGAGCTTGTAGTTGTTTGCCCTCCACGTGTTTCCATCTCTCTTGGGTTAATTTTTCAAGTGGATCACTGCGGTCGATCAAAGCCACTATCAAGTTGTTTTTGGCAGTTTCATAAAAAAGCGGCCGAACAGTAGGGTGGTCCGTTGCCAACACAGGCTTCGCTTTCATTAGCACTCGGCCCTCTGTAGAATTTTCTTCCAGAGATCGGTGCTTCTTCAGCACTTGACCCTCTGGAGACTTTTCTTCCAGGGACCGATTTCGTTTAGCGGCAAGCTTAGTTATAACGTCCTCCTCAATACTGTTGGCAAAAAGAACATTAATTGTTTTAAATTTTTCATTGTTTGAAAAATGGTGCCGTCCATCTGCAAACGCTTGATTTGCCCAGCTTAGGCTATCTGCATCTTTAAGCGATAGTTCACTAGCCTGTTGATCTATCAAGCGTTCTACAATACGCACAGCTGCCTTGTATTTTTGTAGGGCTTTATGTCTCAAGCGTCTATTGTTGTCTGCGTCTTTCGATGAACCCGGTGATCGTAGGAGCTCCTCCTCCATCTCTGAGCTGACATCAACAGCAGAATTCATCATTATCTTAGACAAAAAGAAGACATTTTGCCCCTCAGATAGAATTAAAACAAGTTAACAACATATAAAAAGAAGTGCTCATTTACAATTTAATCAAGGGTCAGCGAGTAACCGGTACAAAATTAAGAAACGATTTAAAAATTTAACTCGTTACTTTTGTGCCTAACTCCATAGAATAAAAACGACGCTCACAATTCTAGACCCGTATCACACTGTTCCACTCTATGCGTATGCTAAAGATGTGTAAGTGAGTGAAGAGATTACGAACGTAATGGCGACGCGATTAACTTGGCAGCGCTCCCTTCCCAAGAGAAAAAGAGAGAAATAAAAATGTTAAGAGACTTACAGTAGCGTAAAAACACTCCAGCCTTTCCCGCGCTTTTGCTGAGTCAAGTCACCATAGCTACTGGTGGCAAATGTGGAAGGTAACCCCAGAGCGTGCATTTTGGCAAAGACTAATCTTAACTTGTTTTTGCATTCTAATTACAGTGACCTAGATACAGTCGTTGCTAGCCTGGAGATAAAAGCTGGAGGCTTTTGGTTAGCATCGTGTTACATGGCTCACGACATGGCGAGTGGTTTACCACCGACATATTTAAAGGCGGCTGTAGAGCAGGCCCGCTTAAACAAAACCGGGCTAATCATAGGCAGTGACGTAAATGCGCATCACACTGTCTGGGGTAGCACAGATGATAATGATCGAGGTGAGTCACTTCTAGAATACATTTTAAACACTAACTTACTTATCTGTAACAAAGGCTGTGAGCCAACCTTTATAGTAAGGAACAGGGAAGAAGTCTTGGATATAACATTGGTCTCGGACTTTGTTTTTGATTGTATCGTTGACTGGAGAGTCTCAAGCGAGCACTCTTTTTCAGATCATCGTTATATAGAATTTGTTCTCACTGTTAACCCCCCAGAGCCGATTATTCACCGAAATGTAAAAAGGACAAACTGGGGAATATATAACAGGAAAATAGCAGAGTATCTGCCTATCTTAACCCCCGTAGAGCCGTCAACTATCCACGACATAGACAGGCTGGTTCAAAACTTAACGGGAGGGTTAAATAAATCCCTGGAGATTTCTTGTCCTGTAAGTAAACCTCGAGGAAAGAAGAAACCCCCATGGTGGTCAAATGAAATTCAGGTTCTTCGACGAAGAAGTAGGAATTTATTTAACAAAGCCAAAAAATCAGGTTTGGATAATGACTGGAATGATTATAAATCTATTCTCAAAATTTACAAGAGTTCGTTAAGAAAAGCTAAACGTAACTCGTGGAGGAACTTCTGTGGAAACATTGAAGAGATTTCAGAAGCATCTAGGCTAAGGAAGATTTTATCTACCTCGCCCACTACTCTAGGTCTTTTAAAAAAGCCTGACGGCTCCTGGACAACATCTAGCGAAGAGACCTTAGACCTCTTACTAGATACTCACTTCCCTGGTAACTCATTGCATGAACCAGAGGAATTGAATGTTCAACCTCAGATGTCCTCAATTATTCTCGGGGACATTGTTTCGGAAACCAAAATTCGATGGGCGATAAATAGCTTCAAACCCTATAAATCACCAGGACCTGATGGTGTGACACCAATTGAGCTGCAACAATCTGCTCGCTTAATTATACCTTGGTTGACAGCTATTTTCAAGGGCTGTCTTAACCTTTCCTATATTCCTCTAGCCTGGAGGATGACTAAAGTCATTTTCATTCCAAAGGCTGGGAAGAGCTCTTACATAAATCCAAGGGATTTTAGACCAATAAGTCTTTCCTCTTTTCTTTTAAAAACTTTGGAAAGACTCATAGAAATCTATGTTCGCAGCAGTATCAAACCTGAACTGCTGTCTACTTCTCAACATGCTTACACGAAAGGCAGATCTATAGAAACCGCACTTCACACACTAGTGAGCAGCATTGAAAAATCCTTTGCATGTAAGGAATTCGCCCTGGCGGCGTTCCTGGATATTGAAGGAGCTTTTAACAACGTTGACCCAGGTATTATTATTAATGAACTGCAGAAACTGGGTATCAACAGTTCCATAGTTGAGCTGATTAAAAAGCTACTGACAAACAGAGCCATTACCTCAAATCTTGGCATTTCCGAAGCTAATAGGTTTGTCCGCAGAGGAACGCCGCAGGGTGGAGTGCTATCTCCTCTACTGTGGAATCTGGCAATAAATAAGATGCTCATGTCACTGAAAAGGCTGGGCTGTAAAGCTATTGCCTATGCCGACGATGTAGCATTAATTGCATGTGGTAAATTCCCAAACACACTGTGTGAAATTCTTCAGAATGCTTTAAACAGACTCGTCTCATGGGCAGATGAGGCTGATTTAGGCGTAAATCCGAACAAAACTGAACTAGTACTCTTTACTAGGAGTCACAAACTTCCAATTATAGTACCACCTTCGCTAAAGGGCGTTAGACTTGTCTTAAAAAGTAGTGCAAGGTATCTTGGTCTGATATTGGATAGGAAATTAAGTTGGAAAATAAATGTTGTTGAGAGAGTTAGGAAAGCAACTGTAGCACTATACTCTTGTAAAAAAGCTGTGGGAAGAAGATGGGGGCTATCACCTCGTATTATTCATTGGCTCTACACAGCGGTTATTCGACCGATTCTGTTATATGGCATTGTGTTGTGGTGGCCTGTCTTAGACAAGGTCACCTATTACAGACAATTGCAGAAGGTTCAAAGAGCTGCTTCCATGTGCATCAGTGGTGCACTGAGGACCACACCGACTGATGCCTTGGAGGTCCTCTTTCATCTCGTTCCCCTTGACCTGTTTGGTAAACGAATGGCAGCATGTACCGCCATTAGACTCAGGGAAACTGCTTGCTGGTCCGAGGGAAGTACAGGACACTCAACTATCCTTAATAGCTTGAATTCCGTACCCTCTAAATTGGACTACACTATTCCAGTAATCTCATTCAAGAGAGATTACGTAACCCATATCCCATCTAGGGATGACTGGAAGGGAGGAATCCCGGGGAGAAGGAACCATATTAATTTCTACACGGATGGCTCCAAGTTAAATAACCAAGTGGGTTATGGCATTTACTCTAAGGAACTGAAGATAAGTATTGCTGCGAGGTTACCAGACCATTGTAGTGTTTTTCAGGCAGAGGTTATAGCAATAGAAGAAGTAGCATCCTGGCTGAGAATAAATGTGGTATCCAAGAAGGGTATTAATATTTATTCAGACAGTCAAGCTGCTATTAAATCCTTAGCATCAGTCTTCCTAAACTCACTAGTGGCCCAACAATGCCGCTCGTCTCTAAATGAGATGGCTCAGCATTTTAACATTCACCTCATCTGGGTGCCTGGGCATAGGAACATTGATGGCAATTGCAAAGCTGATGAACTTGCTAGGCAGGGGACTACTGCACAAATTCCTCAAGACAAGGAAGGTGTTGGCATGCCACTTGCTACCTGCAAGTTACTGCTTAAAGAAGACATGATAAAAAAGGCTAACATAAGATGGACCCAAGGGTTAACTTGCAATATAACAAGGCAAATCTGGCCGGAATGGAACGCTAAGCGATCTCTAGAACTGATATCCTGCACTAGACACAGTGTCTCGTCAGTTGTTGCAGTAATAACTGGCCACTGGCTTATCGGCAGACATGCGGAGAGATTAGGTATTCGGTCTTTTGACTACTGTAGAAGTTGTGGGGATGTGGAGGAGGAGGAAAACATTAAACATTTTCTTTGTTCCTGCCCTGCACTTGCTAGAAAACGCCACAAAACACTTGGCTCGTTTTTGTTTGATGACCTGGAGGACCTTAGACATGTTAGCATAGGTCAGTTATTTAGTTTCATAACGAAATCTGGATGGTTCAATGAGAGGGTATAGTCAAGTACCCTGTGGTATCACAATGGACCAAACTTGGTCTAAGTGAGTCGGTTTTTGTAACTGACTGCCACTCCTACCTAACCTAACCTAAGTCACCAACACAAAAATAAAATTTTTAGAGCACTTCGTTTTCTATTACACTTGTTTATTAAAAATTGGTCAGTCGCGTGACTTGTAAAATTACGAGTTAGAGTCGTTTTAATATACTCTGATGTGACATAAACACAGAAACTAAAAGTTACTTAACACCAAAGTCGAGTACTCACTATGGTTACTCGTTACTTTTGTATCTAGTATACACCACTAAAGACGCCACTCGACTGCAATTGCTCCGTTCCGTTCCACTATGCTCTCAGTAAAGGTTTAATGATGCATGTGTAAAACGGTCAAACACAATCGTAGATGAGTGTAGTCTATAATTGCAATATACCCGTATAAGCGTGATCGAGAAAAAATAATAATTTAAGCGATCTCTTAAGAGATGCTGCAATAAACAAAATCAACCAAACTCACACACACTCGCGCGCACAACAAGAGTTCTGGTGTACACTAGACAAATCACTTTACTTACGACATTTGTTATGTTCAAAATATGAAATTTTAAATATTTTTGTTTAATTTTAATTTTCCTTTTAAAACACTGCAAAAAAACACTTACGTGGTTTGTTTTTTAGGAATCTATACACAATTAAATACACTCGCGGTGAAAATATTTAAAATTTTTAATAATTTTTGTAGAGCACAATAAAAAACACGTCCGTCTTCCTTGAAAGCAAGACAGCAGTAGATTAAATACCGATATTACTATTATTTGTTATAATAACACAGTGCAACATTTTTCAGATCATTGTTTTGGGACTCATTTTTGAGACTTGCCGGTGAAAGTACTTGTAAAAACTAGAGCTTCTGCATTATTACTTTTGTCAAGTTGGCTCATTTAAGGATTTTCTGATTTTATGAAAAAAATCGTTCAAACTGGATTTTTAGAATTTTTTGAATATTTTCACACGGCAATTTCTCAGTCAACCGTAATGAATATTGTTTTTGTGTCTTTAGCAAAGTTGTAGGTATTGAATAAGAGAAAAAAAAAGCAAAACAAACTTTCCTGAAAAAACTGAATTTTTTCGATTTATATGGCAAAAGGTCGAAAAAAGGTCATCCTCAACACTCACTTGATCCCATAACTTCGATTTAAATCCGCCGATCTCACTTAAGGGAACGTCCATAAATTACGTGAGTCAAAAAAAAGGGGACAGTGACTGTACATTTTTATAGCAGATTACATTTGAGATTATAAGGCAAGTCTCACGGAAGGGAGGGGAGGTCCCCTCAGAACTCACCAAATCTCACCAAGGGGTGGGGGGTCCCCTCAGAACTCAAATCTCACCAAGGGGTGGGGATCGGAATTTTCAAAAAAAAATCTCATGTAATTAATGGACGGTCCCTAAGCCGCTCATAAAGCTGATAAAGTTGCGGACGATTAAACAAAATGATGGTAGCATAAGCAAGTCAGATTGCATTTGTTTATTAAATCGTTGGAATATAAACAACAAATCTGCACAAAATGAAATAAAATGCAAATTTTCAATATCACACAATAATGCACGAAATCTAATTGATTGTGCATCACGATTTTCATCGCAATATAGTGCAATCGCATGCCAATTGTTGAGAACAGGTTTTAGAAGTTGATATGTACACTAGATAGTATCACAAAAAAAAAAAAATACTGAAAGATTTTGAAAGAAAAAAACATTTTTTTTTGGCCTCTATATTCGATGCAATTTTGTTTTTTCTTATATCTCCTCCATTTGACGTCCGATCAACAAGTGTGGAATATCGTTGTAAGTGTTTCAACATGGACTACATTTCATTCATAGAAGTCATTTGTCTCAGCTTTTATCACCCTAACGTGCCAAGGGCACATCATAAAATTTAAGTCCGTACCAAATCATAAAATTCATATCTACAAAGTTTTCTCAAATTATTGAAATTGAAAAAGTTACAGCGAATCTAAAATTTCAGTGCAAATAATAAAATCATCTTTAACTTAAGTCCTAAAACTATGCAATGGTTTTTCCCAATCGACTTTAAAGATCATTGCGCTTTTATGTTCATTTAGTTTTTCCCAATCGACTTAAAAGATCATTGCGCTTTTATGTTCATTTTAAAAAATTTTATGCACTGCATATTTTTGTTATTATCATTATTATTTATTAAAAAAGTAATAATATAACAGTTTATAACTTATTTACTAGCACTAGCAAGTAAGAGCTTCAGCTAGGACTTAAAATAGAATATACACAAAACAAAATATAACTTTTAATACAACTTCAAAAATACTTAAATAAATAAAAACAAAATAAAGTTTATAAAATTAAAATGAAATAAAAAATTCAAAATTAATATAAAATAAAAAAAAAAACCATCCCAATTTAATCCGCTAGATTTTGACAACTATCCAATTTGCTGTAACGTTCACGGCTATCGAGCTATATGAAAATATGGCCTAGGCGTTGTTTATCGGTGACAGCGAGGGCAGATTCATGCACAACACGAACAAAACGCTTGGTGTTTTGCGAAAGACATAAAAATATGTAAAAAGGATTAATAATGTAAAAAAACTCATGTTTTCTGACGGTATTTTTACCTGGTATTTCTATTGTTTGCGATAAGACATTTCGCAATTGTTCATCAGTGTAGAAGTGCAAGCATGGCGGTTCAGTTACCTCTAGTTTGTCCCAATCGATCATACTGGCATAAGAGTTACTATCAAAATTTATACTTTGCCTTGGTTTGTTCATTTGACGAAGTGTTGCGGGTGGATTAAACAGCGCATTCAAAATTTTCTCGTTGCCATTTTTTCGTACTGTTGCTTCTGAATCCATTATCATTGACAACAAAATATTCTCTGGATGGAAAAAATATGCGTTGTTTTTGATAACCATACGAATGACCAGCTGTACGTCTTCCGGAAGATGATGGATCCATTTAATATATTTAAATACATGACGACTTCCATGAATGGCTTGTGGTTGGCTCTTTACGAAAAACCAGAATGAGGCGTATATTTTAACAACGAATTCTGTCAGTTTTTTTTAATATTAAAGAAGGCTGCTGCTGTGTTACATAAAAGCGAAGAATTCTTGAAGCGGTTGTCAACCATCGGGCTGAACTCATATCAGCGGGTTTCAGACTAGCTAGTTCTTCATCGCACTCACCATAGTTGACGGCAAGTACCATATGGAACAAGTAAAGCTGGTTGGTTCGTATATCCCAATCATCAATATTGTGTGGCATTTTACCCATGGAAATTGCTTCGAAATATGGTGCAACAGGAAGATTTTGGCAACTCAGCAATCCTGTTCCGATTTCTCCTGGCCAGATTCCTAGCCCCTGCTGTTTACCAAGGAATGTTTTTTTCATTATTGTCTCCTTTTGAAATCTTGAGTTTTATCATTTTAGCTCGGCTACACAAATTCGACTTCAGGGCCATGAATCCAAAGATTGTTATGATGATGATTACACTGGTGGTATTAGTATAGAAGTTTCATTATAGGTCTTCCTTAACCTTTTGTATCTTTTGTGTATTGTTTAAATTTAGTTCTTTCATTAGTTCCAGAGACAGCACTTCTTGGATTGATACGAAAGTTTTTTTTGTTTGAACGACCGCAGGCATTGGTTTCAGAATTACTGTGTTAAAATATACGTATTCTTCATTATTTATTGTGACTGTAACATTTTCGTATTTTATCACGAATGATCGGGTTAGGTTGATAACTTCTTCATTTATTGTTATTGTTCCATTAAAGTTATTTAAAGGTAAGGTTCCCGCACCAAGCTCCTCAACTACAGGGATGTGTTGGATGTTCGTTACAGGGCATGAAGAAGTATTTCCTTTTAATAATTGAGTCGTACAACTATTCTGATCCAGATTAACAATATTTTGCTTCTCGCATATCTGAAGATTGCTAAGACTTTAACAATTTTTTGATATTCCATAAATTTCTTGATTACATTTTACTATCTTCTCGTTAGGTAATTTTATAATAAAATTATTCCTTTAAATCGGTTTTAACAATACCAATTTACAACTTTCCTTATAGGTAATAGGTAAGTTAATTAAGAACATTATGTTTGTATAATTTGATACGACTTTTACTTCTGCAAATTGCAGTGACTCTTCTTAATTTATAATAGGTATATTATCGTTTTCGATGATATTCTCTAATTTATTAATTATAATTAAACATTATGAACTTACAGTCATTTTAGCAAAGACCAATATTGTAAATTTTACTTATTGATCAATGCTATTTTTTATTCAACAAACATGACAAAGATAAACCATACGGAGAACACGCCAATTTCAAAAAATATGTGGCTGGCAACACCACAATTTTCGAAAAATAAAATCATAGCAAGTCTCTAAGCCAATGGCTTAGCAGCTGTGACAACAAGCGAGAAAGTGACAAGAGATAATAAATGGATATACGCAATTTATACAGTTCAAGGTCAGTTCCTCAGTAGCTCAGTTGTTAGAGCGGCCATCGACAGATATGCAATTGAAATGCATGTACGGTCAGGGGATCGACTCCATGTACAACATTAACCAAAAAAACTGGTCTGATGAGGCTATGTGGTAATAGCCGAAACATATGTCACCAATTACCAGGTTAAATTGTTCCATTTGTTATCTTTGTCATGTTTGTTGAATAAAAAATAGCATTGATCAATAAGTAAAATTTACAATATTGGTCTTTGCTAAAATGACTGTAAGTTCATAATGTTTAATTATAATAAAAAAATAATCAGTCGCAAAAATCAACTTTCTTAAACTAATTTATTAATTTCAATATCTGATAACACTGCACAACAAAATTGCAACTTTTGTCTGATGAATGACTTTTATCACATGATGTTTACTAATTTGACGTCGCTGATTCTGAATATACCATCCTTTTTTTCAAAACAGCTCTTGTTTACGATTTATAGCTTTCACTAAAAATTCGCTGTGTTACCGTGTTAATTAAAAAAATATTAAGCTGTGCAGTGTAATTTGATACGGAATCGTCAAGACGAGTTTGTGTGAATAATCCAAATCATTTTCGTTTCATTTGGGGAGAGTATATGTTTAAAGAAAACCGTTTAAATATGACAGCGTTCGTAAAAAAAGCTTACAAAAATTACTTTGGTCACCCTCTGGAAATGAAAGATAAGCTTTGGATTCCGCAAAAGGTATGCAAAACGTGCGTTGAGTTTCTACGTTTGTGGACAAATAAGAAAAGGAACAGATTTAGGCACGAAACCGCTATAATCTCGAAGGATCTCGTGAACCACCACGACGACTGTTATTTTTGTTTGGTAAACATTAATGACATTAATCGAAAAAATCGATCCAAATGGGAATATCCTTGCATATGGTCGGCATATAGACGTGTTTTCAGCCTGAAACTCAAACTGATGCTTCACAGGAGGAGCTTATAAAAAAATTTGTAAAAGCTCTAGACAAAAATGAAAACTTTTTTCTTTTTCTATCAGAAAAGTTTCCAAAACTGAGTGCAGAAAAAATACAAGAGGGCATTTCTGACGGGTCGTTAATAAGATAGTTGATAAAATACTCAAATTTTACGGACGTTATGACAGAGATTGAGAAAAAGGCATGGAGTTTGTTTGGCTAGTTCAAAATTTTTTAGAAAATAAGAAAAGTTCTGACTATCCTCAACACGTCGAACAACTAACAAGTTACTTTCAAAGGGTTAGATGTAACATGAGCACATATGATGGCTGACTATTGTTGGAGCATGCAGAACAGCTCTCTGCTTTTAGCTTAAGCAAGGAAGTCAAATAAAAGAAAGATTTTTTCAGCTTAAGAACTAAATAAAATAGGATTATCTTTGAAAATATTGTGTTTTATTATAAAAAGATCCAAGTGTGATATTTTTTTAACTAGAGCTGATACAGAAATTTCAGTCACAGATTTGAAATCATCATTAAAAATTGGACTAATATCATGTAACATAACCCAATCATCAGAAATGCTGTTGTGCAGTGTAATAGAAATGAAATGACAATATTGGCTTTCACCCAATTTATTCCGTTTTCAATGTTTAAAATTTCTTTTCTTAATATTTCTAGTTTAAATTTTATATTTATACCTAACACTACGTGAGCTGCGTCTAGTAATGTTATTGATTTGATTAATTTTCGTTTATTATCACTTGTTTATTATTGTTTTTTAGTATTTTGTTAATATATTCCTGAATAACAATGGTGGTCGGGGCTACCTGCCAACCATTTCCATGCTTTCCCTATTTCATCCAAAGCTCTCTTATTGATTCTTATCGGCTGGATACGTTTAATGTAGGATTCAATTAGGTTTATTTCGTGGTGCAGGAAAGGAAGGAAAGGATTATTGGTGTGTATTTCTGTATTGATGACATATGTTATATTTTTAAGGGTTTCCTGATAAACTGCAATGCCTACCACATGGATCAATTTAAAATTTCCTTTCTGGATTTTAGCTACTCCCATCTCGAAAGTGGCTATAGGAGCATTAGTGTACTCCAATATTTGGAACTCGGCTCGGCAAAGTGCGAACAAAAATCTGAAATATGTAAGTTAATTTCTTATTATGCTTTTGTTGTTCTCTTTAACTGTTTCTTTTCTATATCTAGGTGCTCCTTTATTTCTAGTTTTTTTGTATCGTCTTACGAATATAACTTCACCCTGGGTATAATTTTTATAAGGTTTTCTATCCTTATTATGATGACTTAAGTCTGCTTCTTGCTTTTTAATTAAATTTTGAATATTTTCCTTTCTAAATCGTTCTAAGTGTTCTGGATCTGTAATTATTCTTGTTTCAAAAAAAATGCTTCTATTGGCTTCTTCTGGGTAGTAGAATGAATAGAGTTATTGTTATCCATATAATAAAGATCTAAATGCACTATATGGCCTGGAAATTGAGGGATAGGGGTTGCTTCAAGTATTGGTTTGTTCGGATGTCTCTCGTACTTTTGCTCTTTGCAAATGTTACATTGCAACACAAGTCTATTAATTTTTGCTTGAATATTCGGGAAGAAAAATCTTTTTAAAAGTTGTAATTTGCTTTCTTTGCTATGTTCGTCTATTTTCATTTAGTATTTCTGTTTCCTGTTCAATTTCGCTTGTGAGGTCAGTAATTTTTTCTAGAGAATCTTATTTTATAATTTCTTAAAAAGGTTGGAAATATTTCTTGTATCTTTCCTAAAGTTCTCTCATCAGTATTGATACCGTTTACCATTGATGGGTGTAAATACTTTTTTAGAATTTTGATAAGAACTTGTTGTGAATATTCAGTTTGGGTTATAGTGTGCCTATATAGTACTTAGGAAAAACAATTTCAAATTTATAAGTAGGTGCGTTTAGAAATTGAATAAGATTATGTGATGAACTTTCATAACTATGTTGGGTAGCTGTCAAAGAATTTATTTGCGATGGTCTGGAAAGGGCGTCAGCTATAACATTTGTTTTACCTGGCTTGTATTGAAGAACATAATTACATTCTTCTAATGTCGCTTTAAACCTTTTCATTTTACTATTATTGTTTTTTCTGCTAAGAGCATATGTCAATGGTTGGTAATCTGTTACTATTTTGACTGATTAGTGAATTTTTGAATTTTTCAATGGAGTCTATGGCATTATCATCGAGAAATTTTTCTTTGATTGATTCTTGGGCATTTTGCATCTTCCCCCCTTAAAAGGGCTGTCAGGGGTTTTGCTTATTTTGAGTAATCCTTTAACTACGGTAATAACCAGACAGACCTAAAAAGGATCTAAGGTCTTTGACGGTTTTTGGTTTCTGGAAATTTTGTATAGCTTGGTGTAATTCTTGAGATATTATTAAAGGTTTTTGTGGTTGTTGATTTGGGGGTTGTTGGGCTTGGGGATCGGGTTGTTGCACATTTAGTACGGGTGGCCTAATCAGATTGTTTGGATTTGCCATGATTTTGATTTGTTATTACTTTTTTTTGTTTTTAAGAATCAATAACAGAAAATATTTAATTAAATTTTTGGGAAAATTTTATAATGTTAACAAGTGCATTAATAAAAAAAGTTTCAGAAAGAATTTTTTGTTTTTTTTTTTTTTGATCGTTAGATTTTATTTTTTCACTTTTATAATCGGATAAGTTCACTTCCCAACTTTTGGGATTTTTTAAGGTTTTCAAAAAATTATGTGTGTGTTTTATATAATAAGCAAGAATGAAACAGAACTCAATAATTTTTTCACTTTTTCAATTATTCGTTTCCTTATTGTTAAATATTGAAAAGTTTTTGATTTTTAAAATCACTTTATTTTCAATAGATTTTCTTATGGTTTTTGGATTCACTTTATTAAAATTTTCAATAAATTCTCTTATGATTTTTCGTTTAATTTTTTCCTTTAAAAATTTTTTATTTGTTTCTTTTTTTTGAAATATTTTAAATTTGAATTTTAATAAAAAGGATAAAATTAAGAAAAAATTAGCAAATTAATTAAAAGAAAATTTTAAATTAATAAAGTTTTTGAAAAAAGGACAAAAAAAAACAAAATTCACACAAAAAAACATTAGTCGTTCCTTAAATTAATTACTTCGTTTGTTTAAAAGCTATCTCGTTTTTGTTTTATTTTTCGTTGCTTTTTCACATAAAATTACTCGACCCTAAAACAAGATATTTAATTTTTTTTAAAATCTATTTATTTTTTCGTTTTGTTTTTCGTTTGTCTTTTTTTTTTTTAATTCACATTTGTTTTAAATGATTTGCTTCAACTTAATTTTATAGAATTTGTTTCACTTAAAAATATCAGTTTCAAAAGAATATAAAAGAAAAGAAATTCTTACATAAATTTCCACATCTCCGTCCCGAATTGTTGGAATGAATCCTTTTCCTCTGTTACTCGGGTTCCTAAGAGTCATTGATGGACGGCTTTCCTTTGTTGAGAAACGGAAGGAAATTATTCAATGTGATCCATCTTAGGGATTTTTCTTCTGTTGGATTTTTCCCTGCGGATCTTCCTTTGGATTTTTCCGTTGTGGATCTTCCTTGGATTTTTCCTCTGTGGATCTTCCTTGGATTTTTCCGCAATAGATCTTCCTTGTTGGGCGCCAGTTAATACACTTTTTAGTTAGTGTTTATTTTTATTATTTTTTTATTCTTTGAAACTTTACTTAAAGCTATTTGAAAACTAAATAAAAGAAATGAACTTAACTAACTGAATAATGAAATAAGAGTGTCAGTTTATGATTTTCAGATCCATTCATACATACATATGTGCACATGCCACTGTACCGGATGAGTTGCAGACGCATGGTCAGCAGAAAACTATATGTTTATAGTTGAGCAACTTTGATATGGTCTCTTAGCTCTGTAGGAAAAGTTAATGTTTGTGACTTTAACTCGCGCAATTACTCCATTTTCGTACCCAGTGTTAAGCACTATAACTAGAACATTGAATCATTCATCTACCAATCCTTAGTAGCAGGTAACTCGCGGGTTGCTGTTACATTGTAAGTATCGTAAAGTTTTATTTTGGGCGGAGTGAATGTGATGATCATAAAGTTGCAGAATACACACAACCTTAGTTTTAAGGACTAAGAATATGTAACTGCTACAAGCAGAACACGTACGTTCTTATTTGATCAGTCTAGCGCCCCTTAATTCCAAGTATTCATAAGCACTTATTTTTTATATTTTTATTTCGAAGCATATGTATGTAGGTAAAAAGCATGTTTTCTACCTGAATTGATTTTGATTAAATTTGGTACGGATATAGATTGAAGTCTACGAAAAAATATGTAATAGTTTTAGCTATTAATTCACGTTGCTATCCTCTAAGATCAAATGTGATAACTGCACGCTGGCAAACATCGGATATATTTAATAAATTAAAAAAACTTTAATTGATATAAATAAAATCTTTACGATTTTCATTTAAAATTATTTAAATAAAATTGCTTAAAACTAGCATAAACAAAAATTGATCTTCAAAGAAGTCGATTGAAAAAAACCATTGCATAGTTTTAGGACTAAAGTTAAAAATGATTTTATTACTACTTACTTACTTAGATGGCCATAACAACCCGTTGTCAGGTTACGGCCGACCTCATTAGCTCTCGCCAGGCGCCTCTGTTTTGTGCGCGCCTTCTCCAATCGTTAATGCCAAGCGCGGTTAGGGCTTCCTCAGCTTGGCCTATCCACCGGAGGCATGGTCTCCCTCTTCGTCGTTGACCGGGGACCTTCCCTTCGAATACATTTTTCGCTGGAGCTTCTTTATCCATACGATGGACATGTCCCAGCCAGCGTAGTCGCTGTATTGTTATACGCTTAACTATGTCAATGTCGGCGTAGAGCTCATACAGCTCGTGGTTCATTCGAATGCGATAGTCGTCGCCAACTCGAACAGGACCAAAGATATTGCGGAGAACTTTCCTCTCGAACACCCCAAGAGCGGCTGCGTCTGTTGTCGAAACCACCCATGCCTCAGCGCCATAAAGAAGCACAGGTAGAATGAGCGTCTTGTAGAGTGTTAGCTTTGTCGATCGAGAGAGAGCTCTGCAACGTAATTGCTTACTGAGACCGTAGTAGCACCTATTAGCAATTGTTATTCTCCGCTTAATCTCCAGACTGACATCATTGCTGCTGATTACGGCACACAGTGTTATATTTTGAGAAAAAATGGACAAAATCAAATTCCCGTCGATAACAATGCCCAAAAAAAACGAGGTCGGTCTCATTCGAAAGGTGATTTCATGCTTTTTTTAGAAAAATTGTCCTGAATCGAGATCCCAGCTTTGGGCATTTTTTAGAAATATATATACTCTCGACTTTCAAAATAAATTATCATCGGATATGTATACGAGTCAGAATTGTACTAAAATTGGGAAAAACTGTCTAAAAGTGAAAAAGACCATATTTTGGGCATTTCAACGTCATCCTGCAGAGCCTTATCAACTTTGCAGGTATACCGAACTCAGACATTTTTGCGTATAGGCAATTCCGCATTGGGCTATCGAACGCAGTTTTATAATCGACGAAGAGATGGTGAGTGTCGATTTGATATTCATGGGGTTTCTCCAGGATTTGGCGTAGTGTAAAAATCTGGTCTGTGGTGGACTTACCTGGTATAAAGCCACACTGATAGGATCCGATCAGCGTTTCTGTATACGGCTTCAATCTTTCACACAATACGCTCGAGAGGATCTTATATGCGATGGAAATAAGACTGATACCCCTGTAGTTGGCGCAGATTGTCGGGTCTCCTTTCTTTATTACAGGACAAAGCACGCTGAGATTCCAGTCGTCGGGCATGCTTTCCGCTAGCCATGTTTTGCTGATGAGTTGATGCATGCACCTTATCAATTCATCGCCACCAGCTTTAAACAACTCAGCTGGCAGGCCGTCAGCACCCGCTGCTTTGTTGTTTTTGAGTCGCTGGATAGCAACTCAAACCTCTTCATGGCTAGGTGATGGTACTTCCACTGCGTCATCATCGATTGGTGGTATCGTACTGCATTCTCTCTGGGCGGAATTGGTGGAATCATCGCCCGTAAGCAAGTTGGAGAAATGCTGTCTCCATAACCTCAGTACACTCTGTGTATCTGTAACCAGATTTCCATTTTCGTCTCTACAAGTGGATGCTCCGGGCTTGAAACCTTGAGTTAGACGCTTAGCTTGTTGATAGAATTTACGTGCATCCTTCTTGCCCTGGAACACCTCAAGTTCCTCACGCTCACGCTTTTCCTGCTAACTTTTTTTACGTCTGAAAATGCGCCTCTCTTCCTTCCTCTTTTCGCGGTAGTTTTCTCGCACGGCTCGCGTTGCGGCTGACTGCAGCGTCTTCTTGTATGCGGCGTTTTTTTTTCAGCAGTCGCATCGCGACACTCCTGGTCATACCATTGGTTTCGAGGTTGTGGGCGTCGAAAACCAATGACTTCCTCGGCAGCAGCGCGCATGGAGTAGGAGATGAGTGTCCAAAGTCCACCGACGTCGTCGGTTCCAGAGGTTGGTTGGTTGAGCTTAACAGAGAGTTGAGCGGAGTACGCCTCGGCAGTCGGTTGTGATTGCAGCTTGGCAACGTCCAGCTTTCGTTGCATGCCCGTGCGTACATTCTTCGCATTGCATAGCCGCATGCGGATCTTAGCTGCAACAAGATAGTGGTCGGAGTCAGTGTTGACCACCCGAAAGGTACGCACATCCAGAACGCTTGAAGCGTGCCTTCCGTCGATCACAACATGATCAATTTGCCTTGTGAATGTCAAGATGTTGAAATCTGGTACTACTAACTACCATGTTTCGCGCCGCGGCGAAGTCGATCAGTCTCAGACCGTTGTTTGAAGTGGTCTCGTGGAGACTGAACTGACCGATTGTAGCGCCAAAGATGCTTTCTTTCCGACCTTCGCGTTAAAATCGCCGAGGACTATTTTTACATCGTGGGTCGGACAACGGTCATACACGTCCTCTAGGCTCGCGTAGAAATCTTCCTTGGTGGCATCAACCTTTTCCTCCGTCGGGGCGTGCGCGCAAATTAGGCTTATGTTGAAGAATTTTGCCTTGATACGGATCGTAGCCAACCTTTCGTTTATTTGCGTGAACCGGGAAACTAGGTGGCGTAATTTTTGACTTACAACGAATCCGCAACCAAACTCGCGCCTCTCCGCATGGCCGCTGTAGTAGATATCACAGTTCATCCGTTTAGAGCAGCCTTGTCCTTTCCATCGCATCTCCTGGATGGCGGTGATGTCAGCCTTTATTTTTACGATGGCTTCCGCCAGTTGGATAGTTGCACCTTCCCTATGGAGGGTCCGGACATTCCAGGTGCATATCCGTAAATCATTGTCCGTTTTTCGTTTGCAGTGGTCGTCATCGTAGTGGAGGCTATTATCCGAGGCTGATTTGGTTTTCATTGGAAATGATAATAATGTGTGGTGGGACCCAAACCCTACGCACACATTCCAAGTTTTAAGTCTAGGAGAGACTCGCCTTCTCACAACAAGCTCACCGGGCTTGGACGGGTGTCCAAGGGATCTCTAGAGGATACTTGGCCAAAAAAGCAGGAAGTTTGTGAGCTGCTTGAACTGCTTGCAAAAGAATCATCCCTGACCACTCTCAAGTGAGTGGCGATCAGGAACTTTTCCCACTTACGTGGACTTCTACAAGCAGCTTCATCATCCTTTTATTATTCCTATTAAATATTTGCACTGAAATTTTAGATTCGCTGTTATTTTTTCAATTTCAATAATTTGAGAAAACTTTGTAGATATGAATTTTATGATTGGGTATGGAATTTAATTTTATTTAATTTAGCACGTTAGGGTGGTAGAATCTGAGATAATGTTAACAACTAGTCAAAAAAAATCTGAGACAAATGACTTCTTTGAATGAAATGTAGTCCATGTTGAGACATTTATAACGATATACCATTCTTGTTGAACGGACGTCAAATGGCGGAGATATAAGAAAAAAAAAACAAAAACAAAATCGCATCGAATTTAGAGGCCGAAAAAAAAAAATCTTAAAAATCTTTCAATATTAGCTTTCAAACTGGGGGTGGACATTCGAACTTTTTTTTTGTATGGGGGTCGATACTATCTAATGTGCACACACCATTAGTCAAAATAATAGCAGTGCGGTGTCATTTTTGAATTGAAAGAAAATATTTCGAACAAATGACGTTTTATTTCCTCTAATCTTTTCAAATATAGTTACTTGATATGTGCACAAAATAAGCACATAACATTTTGTTCCAAAAAAATACTGGTAAGTATTGAGTGTATTTTTGTACTTTCGAGCGGTCAAAATAATAGCAGTGTTTAACTCCTTTACTTTTCAAGATATAGGTATTTACTCTAATTAAAAAATTTGATCATAAAAGTAAGTTCCATTATTTTTGTAAAATACTCCAATGATTTTTTCAAGTTTTTGCATTTTAGTTAGCCGTGAAAGCATTCTCCGACAGAGCAAAGTAAAATTATTAAAAATTCCATTTCGCAAGGTAACAGTTTTAATGAAATTTAAAATTTTATCGGATGTTCTGCGAAAATGGTTTCAAATACGATGAAATACACAAATAAACGAAAAACACGAATACGAAAGCCTTCCATGTCTCTCCGTGCCATCCGGCTTTCGAAACATAATTTGTTTTTGCCTACTACGGAAATAAAGAAAGTGCTTAATATAAGTGCTTAGAAGCAGGAGTAGAAACCGTTAGAAGAAGAGTCAGGGAAAACAATTTGAGTGACTAGAATCCACGACGAGTTCCATTGCTAATAAAAAAATACATATGTATCACAAAGAGATCGTACTTTTCGCACGGGTACTTGGAATGTCCGCTTGCAAATTAGAGCGGAGCGATGAGAGTAAGATCATTCCAGGGATCATATTCTGTGTTTGGGCTGCGTCTTATATATTGGCGAGTGCCTTTCTGCCAAAAAGGCGATCTTAGTCTCATCGCTCCACATAATGTTTCTCTACTATACAAGCAGACAAAATGTTATGTGCTTATTTTTTGCACTTATCAAATAACTATTTTTTAAAAATTTTGGTTTGTTTTGAGACTAATAATTATTATATTAATAATTTTTGTATTGAACTTTTTAGTCATTTTTACAACCAACATGACAAAAATAACAAGAAAAAAAGATTAGAAGAATAAAACTAATATTAAACGATGAAATATTTCAAGACGAAACCAAAAGAACTACATGTACAATTAAAGTTATACCACCAAAATGTACGCCATTTGTACAACCTTGTGATGTGTATTTTTACAGAAATATAAAGAATTTTATAAAAAGAATTCCAAATTGCTCTACAGCTATAGAAGAATATAGAGATTTGACATCGAGAGAAGACTGCCTGAAGATACATTCGCTAATTCATCACCAACTTTCTGCACCCATATACCCAGATATGCTTTCTTTTGCCTGGTATGCTGCTGGACTTTCCGAAAACAATAAAATAGTTTTGATATCAATGAAGTTTGCTTTTCATAAATGCACTTAAAACATTCTTAAAAAGTCAACATTTGTATGCTGCTCTTTTTTGCAGAAAATCTTTATGTTTTATTTGTTTTATAATACTTATGTATCATTCAGAACATTGTAATAAAAATGTATAATGTAAAATAGCTTATGAGATTTTGAAATAAAGAGTATTCCATAATTCTGAATTTTTTTCTTATTCTAAAAGTAAAAAATAAAGTAAAAAAAAAGATTAAAAAAAGTTTAAAAAAAAACGGCGGGTTGCACTCCGGGAGTGCCGACAGAAGTGAAAACAAATCGTTTAATGGCAAGTTAGTGCGTTAGTTGTTATGTGTGCGTTTTCTTTTTATGCAATGGAAGACAAAAACGGAATCAATTTGTCAACAACGCGGAATTTGTTATGTAAGCATAACAATCGTTGAATGAGAATGGAATGTGTCAGTTAGTGTGTCTGCTTTGCATTTTGTCTTCCACTTGGAATATTTATTTAAAAGAAACAATAGAACATTCAAATTTTACTATCGCATTCATGACGGGGAATCCCGATGACGGTCGGTGTCGCGAGTTTATACTTTTTCCCTCAGCCACACAACGTGCCATAAGAAGTTTTCACCTCAAAAAATAAAAAAAAGTTGCATCAGCGGAGAATCGAACTACACCCAAAAAAGGGATTGTTTGGAAAGCGTTTGTGGCAAATTATCAAATGCTTAATATAAGCACTTATTATTTCAAGCAAACACTTAACTTTTGTCTTAAGCTATAAGTATTTGTAGACAATATAAGAAAAACCAATGTATTTGACCCAAGTAAAAGTTAAGTTGTGGCAAGTAATTCAATTAAGTACTTCTATGGAAAATTTAAAAAAACATTTCATAAAATGTTGCTTCTAAATGATATAATTATTTACGACAAACGTCAAAATATTTCCGTCAAACAATTCAATTTATGGAAGTGTTTCGACAAACAATTGTATTTTGTCCCAAACACTTGTCTTTTGTCCCAAACACTTATTCATTTCAACAAACGATTTATCACTTATAAAACTAAAGTGATATTCTTGTTATGTTTTTTGTATTTTGTATTTTGCAGTGCTATGATTCGATATAACTTTTTTGTTACTTACATTGTACTTATATGATATCAAATGTTTATGTGTTTAGAAGCAAAGAATGATGACGATGTTGCCAGGCTGTAGTCTTATGATTTGTTAAGTTTTAAAGAGTAGTTTTGTATAATATTTCTCAACTATCAAGTTAAGTTGTAAGTAAAATCAAAAGTTTATGTGAGAAAAATTTTATTAACATATTTTGTAAGTAAAATCAAAAGTTTTTGTGACAAAAATTTTATTGTTTCACGCAAACACTTGAAGTATTTCCATCTATATCATTTGTGGCAAACACTTTTTTTTTTTAGTGTAGTGACCCCCAGGATCATACGATAACTCTTTAACCACTATGCTACTCTGCTAGTCGAACGAAGTTAAACTTTATTTGCATAAGACTATTGGAAAACTTCGAACGCGATTTTCTCGCTTTTCCTCCAGCATTGCGAAAAACGGTTATATATGGGTTTTCTTATTTCACGTGAGCTACCATCTGGAAAAATTTGAGCCAAATCGGTGAGGGCACAGGATGGTGGTCTCCTTGTTAGTTGAGAGCAGAGCAGTTAACGTGGAGTTACTGCTGCTGCACTTGAACGTAGCGACGCGATTGAAAACACGAACGACTGATGCTGTGCACTATTTAATTGCGTCTGCCAATAAAATACACAACTAAGTTTTTTTCTTTTTAAACGTTTGCTATGAGCTTATGCTGTCAATTTAAAAAACGCGATTTTAACAAATTTTGTACCGATCACGTCGGGGTCACCAAAATGAAGGTTAACTAACGGAAACCGTAATGAAGAAAAAATGACTTTATGAAAATAAAGACGAAATTTACGCTGAACGCTTTGTTTGTTAATTAGAACTGAACTTTATTTCAATATATGTTTGCATATAACAATACGAGCATATACTCGTGTATGCATGTAAATTAACGGTATGTACTGCATGTAAAAAGAACAATGGTAAATAGAAAAAGAGAGTAAAGATTTCATCTTAAGCGGTACATTTGAATTCAACAGTTAAGGGGCCGTTCAAGTACTACGTAACGCAATTAGGGGGGAGGGGGGTCTTGTGAAACGTTACGATGCGTTACAGGGGAGGGGGGGGGGGGGGGGTTCGAACAACGCGTTACGTAACATTGTTTTAGAAGTGAAACTACTTTAGCTGGTGGTGATTTGAAATGAGGTGTGTATAATGAAACGCTTTCTTTATGTGTATGCTTATTGAATAGCTACAGCCAAAAAATTTTATTATAATGGTAAAAGTTGATGGGATCTACATAGATAATTTACAGCAATAAATGATATGTTAAATTAAAGCACTTATCAAGCAGAATGTCCTAAAACTATCATCTTCGAGATTGGTTAACCAAAACCAGAGATGTAAACGTGGAAAGATTTTCTATTTTTCTCATTTATTGCTGTAGCTGTTCTAGATCCCATCAACTTTTATCATTTTAATAAAATATGTTCGTCTCATTTTTCGCCATTTTAACATATTTTAAGCTTAAGCAAATGTTTATTACATTATGTGTGATTTTTATTAAATAACAATATGAACAAGTTAAGGTGTTATCTTTAGTCAGGCCGAAACTCACATACCCTACACTGCACTCAAAGTAGGTACATATATTTCAGTAAAAAAAGACGTTGAAGAGGTTAAATAATTCGAAAAAAGTGGTGAAATGTTTTAGAGGTGGAAAACTGTTGAAAAAGTCGTAAATATATGCAAAATGTTAATGTTGAGAGAGGTTGAAAAAGTCTAAACAATTTAAAATCGATGAAAAAGTCGAAAAAATAAAGAAAATTTCATCACAATATCTTGCACGGTTTACGAGATATGGTGGTATAGAGGTTAAAATTTAGGACCGTGCTACGCGAATCTTTGGAAACTTGAAACCTAGCCTAATCTTAATTTAGTTCAAATGTACAGGTGTACAAGTTTCATCAAAATTGCTGCATTTTTTTTTCAAAATGGGATTGGGCAAATATACATAGAGTATGGGCGGTAGGCGTGTCCATGAACCGATTACGTCCATTTTCAATAGCAAGATACCTGCAAGAAGGTCTGACCTGAGTGTGCTAATTTCATTCAATTAGCTTTCTTGGTTTTTTCCGTAAACCTGATTTGAACAAACAGACAGACGGACATAGCTAAATCAACTCAGGTGGTGGCGCTGATCAAGAATATATCTATATACTTTTTCATACCTACCACCGCCCCTCTTCTATGCGTTACAAACAAAATGACAAAGTGAATATACCCTCGGTTGTAGGGTATAATAAAGAAAATAAACAACATACGCATGTATTTCCGGTACTTTTCGCAACATAATTGTGACTTAGGTAAATATGGTCACTTGGGTGTTACGTAACGTTAAAGGGGGGGGGGGGGGGGGGGGGTAGAGGGAAAACGTTACGGCGCGTTACATAGGGGGAGGGGGGGTCAAAAATCTTCGAAAATTGCGTTACGTAATACTTGAACGGCCCCTAAGTACTGAAACATAGCAAATACAGGGTCATATGGATACAAATAGTTTGAGAGCGAACACCAAAAATTTCTAAATTATGGGTAACACGCCAAACCCTCAAAATTTGAGATGCAGCAGGATCGCATATTTTTGAACAAGTAGTGTCTCACAGCCAATGGCTGTGCATTACAACATAAACAAATAATTAAGAAACTGCGATAACAAAAGACAATTACGGTTTAATTTACTCAGATGACGTCATTCTTAAATGGTGTAAGCAAAAAAGTGGAACAGCTGATTGAAATTTCAATGCAATGGTGTGTTCTTTGAATTCACTTTAAGCTTGCCACATTTGCTTAAAGTTAAAAAATTAGCTTTTCGTTAGAATTGCATTAGTATAGCTGGTGTTATTTGAGTACTGACGTAGGCATCAACCAAAAATATAATGATGAAATTTTAAGATTCGAAACATATGTCTATATCTAGAGTTATTGTTTTTTTCTGTTGTTGTCAAAGTTTGTTTAGTAAATAAAGCATTGTATTGACTAAATAAAAGTTTTAAATTTACTTGAATGTTGATCGCTGCTAAATGGCAGAAGTTCAATTATCAATTAATGATTTAAAATAATAAAATTAGAATTTACGTAGAACTAAAGAAGGCGACATCGCTCTGTTGTAATTAAATTTTCACACAAAAAGTACGGCTCATTAGCACTTTGACGAAGTGCGCCTTAATACACTAATTTTTTTTCAATCAACTGAACTACCAAACCCACTACAGTAGGCACATTAACCAACAGTAACAGCTAATTATTGTGATGATAGCATGACACCCTACGAGGGGTCGGGAGAGTCTGGCTACGTGTTGCGGCCACTAAAACCAAGAATCTTAAAATAATAATAATAATAATAATAATAGAGTTTAGCTACTACAGCTATTATAGCCTTCTTAGCTATTTAGCATTGAAGCTTTTATACCAAGTAAAAAGCTTATTCAATAAGAAATGGAATAGAAAAAATTATCATGCACATTAATTTGTTATTTATTTTATAATTTTTTCTTAGCTTTATCGCACTTTCTCAACATACCCACTCACACCATGTAAAAATAGACATATAGATATTAAAATAATTATATGTATAAATTTACGTGGTCCAAGGCATAAATGTTAGAAAAAATTTACCCAGCATGCTGTGGGGCTCGGACAACACAAACAAAAAAATTCACACCACCATTAAGCTACAAATTTAGCTACAGTTAGTTTTCAGTCTAAGCTTGAGTTGAACCTTTTGACAAGCTAATGTTATAAAACTTCGCAATTATTAATAAGAGTTGTCATGCGAATAAAAGGAGCTGTAGCCATATAATTAGTTCTACTAACCGGTTGATAAAATAACTGATAAGAGTTACGAGTACTCCTCCGATTACTATTAAAATGTATATAGTTAAGAAGCTCTGGTGCAGCAAGAGACCCAGTTACAAGTTGATGCAGATAAAGTATATCCGCAATATTTCTACGCGAGCTCAAAGACTGCATATGTAATAACTTTAAACGATCCTCATAAGGAGGAAGGTTTAAAGGGTCAATCCAATTTAAGCCAACGAATAAAATTTTTTTGAATTCTTTCAATTCTATTTATATGAATATTATAAAATGGTGACCATACTTGGCTAGCGTACTCTAAGTGAGGGCGCACTATTGTATTATATAAAGTCACCGTTACTAAAGGGCTATTAAATTCTTTTGCCCACCTCTTAATAAAGCCAAGAAGAGATGAGGATTTTTTTACAAATTTGATTAATATGCTCATTAAAAGTCAACTTAGTATCAAAATGTATACCTAGGTCTTTGACTACATCGACACAACAAATATTTTTATCTTTTAATTTATAATCAAATTCCACAATAGTTTTCTTCCTGGTAAAAATCATAGCTTGGCATTTATCAGGATTAAGATGTAAGTTATTCTTAGAACACCAAACTTCAAAGGATTTCAAGTCAGACTGAAGTGGAATAGTGTTACAACCCCCTTTACGTTCCTGTAAATTTTCATGTCATCTGCATATACTAACAGATGGGAGTTTTTAATAACATGTGTAACGTCATTAATTGCTAAAAATGAACAGGAGCGGCCCCAGGTGGCTTCCTTGTGGAACACCTGATGTCGCGCTAAATGGGGAGGAAAACACTCTCCTAAATTTTATTTGATACGAGCGATCAGATAAATAAGATTCAATCCAGCTGATAAAACTTAAGGGAAATCCAAGTTTCTTTAACTTAAACAAAATCAAATTATGTGGTAATTTGTCAAATGCTTTACTGAAGTCAGTGTAGATGCAGTCAACTTGCCCACCAGAGTCTAAAGAGCTTAATGCAAAAGAAGTGAAATCAAGGAGGTTAGAAACTGTAGATCTGCCATTAACAAAACCATGCTGACGAGTTGTTATGACTTCACCACAGCACACCTTAACCTGATCGTATATAATATGTTCAAAAATTTTCGGTATTGATGATAACTTAGCCACGGGCCTGTAGTTTGAAACATCATTCTTACACCCTTTCTTGAAAATGGGGGCTAATGTATGCATTTTTCCAAAATTTAGGAAAATAGCTTTCTTGAATTGATCTATTAAATAAAATACTGAGGGGCTGACTCAGCACAGAGCTACAGACTAAAACTGTCGCAGGAATACCATCCGGCCCGGAGTTGAAGTCATCATCAACAGCTGAAATATATTTCTCTATGAGGTCAGGAGAGAAAAATATCTCATTAACCGAAACTAAAGGGTCGTTATCCATATATTCAAAATAGTTGATTTCAGGGCTAAATAAATCCGTAGAAAACGATTCATTAAACAAATTAGCAAACAACCCGGCTATAACTTGTGGGTCGCTAGTGAGCCCATCAACTGTTTTAAACTCAGATGGAAACCCGTCCAGATTTTTTTTTAGAATTAATAAAACCCCAAAAAATTCATGGGATCATGAAGAATATTCAGCCTAATTTTATTCAAATATTCAGAATAAACCAAAGGCTGACATATCTTTAAATTCAAGAAACAGTCGCTGATAAGCAACAAGGTCATTACGGTCCTGGCTACAAACGTATTTATTCCATGCCCTATTACGGCCATTGCGAACTTTTTTCAAATCCTTTGTATACCAGGGGTACGAGGAATTATTAACGTACCTCCTTGTATATGGAACCGACAATGCTATGGCAGAAAAAAAGTTCACCATAGAAAAATTTAATGCAATCATCAAATGTATTGTTATTAAAAAAAATGAGTAAGTCGTCTAATTTATTTCTTAAATTTTCATTCAATTTTAAAAAGTCAGCTTTCTTAAAATTGAATTCGTAAATATTAATGGATGAACATGCATTAGTCAAATTTTCATTGTCAGATTGGTACACAATACTCAAAGGTGGATGATAGGAATCTACCGTAGACAGAGCATGGATAGCATTTCTTACAACAACATTGCTACTATTTGTAGCCAAGACTAAGTCAAGTTGTCGTCCATGGCAGTTAGTTATACAACTTACTTGTTGTAAATTTGAAAGTATTTCGTCAACAAAAATTTGTTGTTGTCGAGTTTTTGGACAAGATGCATAAAAATATGTACCATCGTCCGAAGGAGTCCATTTTAGGTCAGGCAAATTAAAGTCACCTAACAACAAAATGTCGTCATTAGTGTCTAGTTCATTAATAATATATTCTACGGCCATCGAAAGACATTCGTAGACATCTGCGCTACTATTTGGAGGAACATAAGTGTTAAGAATGTATAAATTAGAGTTACATTGTGTAACCTTAACACATAACAGTTCAATATTAGATGCACAGGGAAATTTCAACTAATGAACTGGTTAAATGATTTCTTATAGCTATTAAGACGCCTCCACCAACAGAAGAAAGATCTTCCAAGTGTCTGTCTCTTCTAAAAACATGGAAACTATTATCAAAAAGTTCCATATTGAGAAAGCTGTTGTTTAACCAAGTTTCGGTAAACACGATAATATCCTCAGAGAAATTCTGAGTTGATAAAAAGATATCTTGCGTCTTGGAACGCAAACCCCTTACATTTTGATAGTAAAGGGATAGCCGTTTCAGTTTTTTGAATTGGAACGTGCAGTTTTATCATTTTTTTTCGATTTAAATTCTGAAATATAGATATTATCCACCCATGCTTTAGATTTAAGAATGGCAGAAAAATGAGAAGATGCCACTGTTATTTTAAAAGACGCATGAGTTGGTTTATTACCGAGTTTCCTGCAAGAAACGAAGGCGTCGGCAGGAATAATTTGATTTTGTCTGATAAAATTTTTAACGCTGTCAGAGGTAGTGTTGGAATGAAGTCGTGAAATAAAAATCGATTTTAACCTTGGTAATGCCTGCAGGGAAACCGATGGCACAGAGCTATCAATCGCAACATCCACCCGCGGATTAGCCAAAATTGACAGAGGATTATTTATAGTGGAGGAAGGAGATGGAAGATTGCTACTAGAGATTATAGCGGGAAAATTGGGAGTGGGTGAAGAGGTATTTAGAGAGCAATCCACGGGAGTTTTGTCACGACTGACGGCCGCACCGCCCACCCTCCCCACATTACCCAGATTTTTATTTAATTTCTTATTTAATTTCTTATTTAATTTCTTATTAGACTTTCTTTTCTTTTTTAAGGAAATAGCTTGTTTCGGTAAAGTGGAGATCGAAGGAGTGGAAGCAAAAACCATAGTAGCCTCGGTAATAGTTTTATTTTGCAAACTAACATCCGGTGAAGTAGCCTCATTAAGGCTTTTTTCAAGTTGGGGATAATAGTTAAGAATATCTCTGAAATTATTATTCAGATTGTTAAGATTTTCCCCAAATTGCTTAATTTTTTTCGTAAAAGACCGACGGGGAAAGGGGTCTGCAAGATGGACAGTACCATTGCAGGCCCGAATGGACAGAGCATACAGTAAGAGATTTTGCTAAGTTTACACAAGAGGCATGAAACACCTGTTCACAGGGACCTGAACAGGAAAACATAGAATTCAATATATTTTGGCTTTTGCACTGATCTCTTAGAGAGCAAGCTAACAAATTTTCAGAGGAAAAATAATCCATCTTGAAATCTTAAAAAAAAAGAAAGCAATTTAAAATATTTTTAAAGCAGTGCAAAAAGGGTTAAAAATCAAGCTAAAAATTCACCCGCTAAGCAGCAACAACAAACACAACAGAGTTTAAAGTCTAGCTTTGTATATAGTCCAAGAGCCGGCTGTAGAAAAGTCGAGTGTATAAGATTACACCATGGGACCTATGCCAAATGATAGAGCTCGATGAGCCTAAATAGAATATCTAGGGTTGCCTTGCCAAAGCCTGTCCCGATGGCCGAAAAAAACCCACTTTTGGCCGACTTTTTTCTTAATAAAAAGTGTATAAGATTACAGCATGAAATTGGTGTCAACTGATAGAGCTCGATGAGCCTAAAAATAAAATATAGGGTTGCCTTGCCAAAGCCTGTCCTAAACTAGGGTTGCCTCGCGTTTTTTGGGCCAATTTTTTTTAATAAAAAGTGTATAAGATTACAGCATGAAAGTGGTGTCAAAAGGTAGAGCTCGATGAGCCTAAATAGAAAATATAGGGTTGCCTTGCCAATGCCTGTCCTATACTAGGGTTGCCACCCGTTTTTTGGGCCATTTTTTTTAATAAAAAGTGTATAAGATTACAGCATGAAAGTGGTGTCAAATGATAGAGCTCGATGAGCCTAAATAGAATATATAGGGTTGCCTTGCCAAAGCCTGTCCCGATGGCCGAAAATGCCCGAAATTTAGCCAATTTTGCTATTCTAATTAAAACTGTAGTACATAACAGCTCCAAATGTATGCCAAAAGATAGAACATGAAGAGACCTAAATGTAATACCTTGGATTGCATTGTTGAATCCTGTCGCAAACATGGATTTTCACCGGTTTTTGGGTCAATTTTTATTAATGAAGATAATAGCTTGAAATTTGTGCCAAATGATAGATATTGAAAAGCCTAAAAAGAATATATAGGGTTGCCTTGCCAAAGCCTGTCCCGATGGCCGAAAATGCCCGAACTTTAGCCAATTTTGTTGTTCTAATTAAAACTGTAGTACATAACAGCTCCAAATGTATGCCAAATGATAGAGCTCGATGAGCCTAAATAGAATATATAGGATTGTCTTGTCGAATCCTGTCCTAAACATGGGTTGCCACTCATTTAAGAAAAGTTGACCCCAAAAACGGGTGGTAACCCTAGTTTAGGACAGACCTTGGCAAGGCAACCCTATATATACTCTTTAGGCTCATCGAGCTCTATCATTTGACATACATTTGGAGCTGTTATGTACTACAGTTTTAATTAGAATAACAAAATTGGCAAAATTTCGGGCATTTTCGGCCATCGGGACAGGCTTTGGCAAGGCAACCCTTTATATTATCTTTAGGCTCATCGAGCTCTATCATTTGACACCACTTTCATGCTGTAATCTTATACACTTTTTATTAAAAAAAATGGCCCAAAAAACGGGTGGCAACCCTAGTATAGGACAGGCTTTGGCAAGGCAACCCTATATTTTCTATTTAGGCTCATCGAGCTCTACCTTTTGACACCAATTTCATGCTGTAATCTTATACACTTTTTATTAAAAAAAATTGGCCCAAAAAACGCGAGGCAACCCTAGTTTAGGACAGGCTTTGGCAAGGCAACCCTATATTTTCTATTTAGGCTCATCGAGCTCTACCTTTTGACACCAATTTCATGCTGTAATCTTATACACTTTTTATTAAAAAAAATTGGCCCAAAAAACGCGAGGCAACCCTAGTATAGGACAGGCTTTGGCAAGGCAACCCTATATTTTCTATTTAGGCTCATCGAGCTCTACCTTTTGACACCACTTTCATGCTGTAATCTTATACACTTTTTATTAAAAAAAATTGGCCCAAAAAACGCGAGGCAACCCTTGTTTAGGACAGGCTTTGGCAAGGCAACCCTATATATTCTTTTTAGGCTTTTCAATATCTATCATTTGGCACAAATTTCAAGCTGTTATCTTCATTAATAAAAATTGACCCAAAAACCGGTGAAAACCCATGTTTGGGACAGGATTCAACAATGCAATCGCAGCTATTATGTTTAGGCCTCTTCGAGAGCTATCATTTGGCATTCACTTCGAGCTGTTATGTACTACAGTTTTAATTAGAATAACAAAATTGGCAAAATTTCGGGCATTTTCGGCCATCGGGACAGGCTTTGGCAAGGCAACCCTATATATTCTATTTAGGCTCATCGAGCTCCATCATTTGACACCACTTTCATGCTGTAATCTTATACACTTTTTATTAAAAAAAAATGGCCCAAAAAACGGGTGGCAACCCTAGTATAGGACAGGCTTTGGCAAGGCAACCCTATATTTTCTATTTAGGCTCATCGAGCTCTACCTTTTGACACCAATTTCATGCTGTAATCTTATACACTTTTTATTAAAAAAAATTGGCCCAAAAAACGCGAGGCAACCCTAGTTTAGGACAGGCTTTGGCAAGGCAACCCTATATTTTATTTTTAGGCTCATCGAGCTCTATCAGTTGACACCAATTTCATGCTGTAATCTTATACACTTTTTATTAAGAAAAAAGTCGGCCAAAAGTGGGTTTTTTTCGACCATCGGGACAGGCTTTGGCAAGGCAACCCTAGATATTCTATTTAGGCTCATCGAGCTCTATCATTTGACATAGGTCCCATGGTGTAATCTTATACACTCGACTTTTCTACAGCCGGCTCTCCGTCTAATACGAACAAAGCACAAAAGCGAATCAAAAACAAAACTGTTGCACTGCTTACACTGATTTCTTTTGCTTGCAGAAAGTAAGTTAATATTAACATAAATGTATGTTTGTGTGTTACGCAAAATAAACAAAACACAAAATTAAAGCAAAATTATTAATATAATCATGCAATTTTTTAAGAAACGACACTGAATTAAACACAAAATTTATTAATTATTAACTAGCAAATATTAGAAAATAATAATAACAAAATCACAATACACTTAAGAACACTACCGACACTGACAAAGAGACGAAGTCAACTGATCTTAGTAATGAAATGAAAGATACTGCTTTACTTAATTCTTGCAATATAAAGGCAAATTTTTAATATTTTAAGAAAGCTTTTATACAAAAAAATCAATAACTTAAAATCCATACGTTAACAATAAAAATTAATTGTAACAATAAATTTGTGAAATTGTGACCTACTTTAATACAGCTACGCTAATCACAGCAAAGGCGAACGTTAACTTTGATTGAAATTACAATGTTCGCATTTTGTTTATGTTTAATATTTTGTTGTGATTAAGAAAGTGCACATGGGGCAGTGCTTAGTTTTACGTTCATAAGCAGGTTTTACATTACGCTTTGTTTGTATGTGGGGTATTCCATGCCAAATCATCGAGGTTTTGGCCCGACCCTCTTCGATTTCGCTAATTTTTTGATATGTTTCAGCGCGTATCAAAAGCACAAAGCACACCAATTGAGTAATCGGTTTTATAAATTTTCAGGCAAAAAATTTTCAATTAACAATAGATTAGTAATAAATATTGTTATCAATTAAAAGTATGGTATCATTTTTTTTGTATTTGAATGTAGTTTCTAAAAAAAATAAAAAAAAATTATTCAAAGTAATAATCAGTTAGTTATTAACGTTTAAAAATTAAAATCGACATTTTCGAAAAGTGCGACATCTTTGATTTTTCTCAAAAATTTTCTCAAAATTCTACTCTATATTACGCAACTTTCAAGCTGTAATTCAAGATGTGCAGACAATTTTTTTCATTTTTTTTCGAATTTTGAAAACTTTATATTTGTTTTTTATGATTGAGTTATCTATATCACTAGCTTAAACAAAAAAAAAACTGGTTTCTCATATACTTTTTTTTATGTATTTTGAGTCGTAAGTTCCAAAAATTCCAACCATTTTCTTCTCGTAAGAATCGTTTTCGGGTTATTTCCCAAAAACCCATTTTTTGCACTTTTTTCATTTATTTGGCCATATTTCCATCAATTTTTTTTTCGAACTAAATCAGTTGCACACCATTCAAAATGTATTATTTTCTCTTACTCAATCATAAAAAACAAACATAAGATTTTCAAAATTCGAAAAAAAATGAAAAAAATTGTCAGCACATCTTGAACTACAGCTTAAAAGTTGCGTAATAACATACTATATAGTAGAGTTTTGAGAAAATTTTTGAGAAAAATCAAACTTGTCGCACTTTTCGAAAATGTCGATTTTAATTTTTAAACTTTAATAACTAACTGATTATTACTTCGAATAATTTTTTTTTATTTTTTTTAGTAACTACATTCAGATACGAATAAAATGATACCACATTTTTTATCGATATTTATAACTAGTGTATCGTTAATTGAAAATTTTTTGCCTTCAAATTTAAAAAACCGATTACTCAATAACGGCTCTGAATACAAGACTTTAAATTGGTGTGCTTGTTGCTTTTAATACGCACTAAAACATATCAATAAAATTAGCGAAATCTAAGAGGGTCGGGCCAAAACCTCGATGATTTGGCATGGAATACCCCACATACAAACAAAGCGTAATGTAAAACCTGCTTATGAACGTAAAACTAAACAGGTACTAAGTACTTTAGATTTCGATGGATTAATGGTAAGAAGGTTATCATTAGCTCATTTATTCACAAAAAAAGATCAGAATTAAGTTTATAGACCATATCTTCTACTAGTCCAATCGGTCGCGAGAAATAAAGCTGGATATCTTCAGCATATGCATGAACAGTTGAATACTTATCGGCATTTCTATTTAAATTTGATTTAGACAAATCGGAAATTTTAGTGGATCCTACTACACGACTTGCAAATTCAAATACTTTGCTGGTGGCACTTAATAAGGCCTTTCAATTCATACACAGTACAAGCACCCATTAATAAATTTGAATTTATAATATTTTCACCGATCCTCTCTATGATGAAATCTGCGACCTTAGTTTCATCGATATCAATTGTTCATTTATACACGAAATGAAAAACCAAAAACATTGTTTATCTACTCGCAATAAGATAAAATATCAATAAAAATCATTTTTAATTATTCAATACACCAAAAATACAACTACGTATTTAATTTTATTTCTTGAGGCTTAGCAACGCGCTCCGGCTTAAGCAAGTTTTATGTAAAAGGAAAGTGAAAATAGTTCAGAGACTCTAACCATTAACATGTTTTCTTGTCAACTAAGGACTTTCTCATCAAGAACTAGGCTTATGTGCTCATTGCTCCAATTAGATATGCCTTTGCATAAGTTAGTCAAGTACAAAGGAATAAGAATTGACCCAAAATTGATATTTTGAGCTTAATTACAGCACGCAGCAAGAAAAGTAAAAAATATAATGGGCACGCTTAGTAAACATAACGCGTTCATCGGTGGAAAAATGCAAAGAAAACTGAAACTCCGAATGGCGACAGCAAGATACAGCAGACATGTTGAAGGAAAAATGCCGAAAAAGAAGCTAATGCCAATACAAGACGCAGAATACAACTTTTTCAACTGATGTCTGTGAGATAACGCGCTTCCTTACAGGAATTAGTTGGCCAGTGCTTTGTGATAGAAAGGATGCTGCAGAACGACGGAAAATGGAATGCAGTTGCAGGATTTGCTGAGAGCTATCACAGAAAAAAAAAGTAGGAACTGAATGTAGGTAATTGATTTCCTGAGGTAAATAATGGCCCGAAGAGGGGAGAAGGTTTTTTAGTGATCACTCTCTATAGCTACGACGAGCTAAGCATAGGGTGCACTAAACATTTTCCATACCCTCCACAACGAAAAAAAATATGATTGTTGTTTTTAGATTTAAAACAAAAGATCAAGTAACTGTAGGTCGACCTACCAAATATCGATAATATCGAAATAATTTCTCCTCTTTTATTCTTTTCTTGATTTGTTAACTTTATTGGCACACTGTATTTGTTTGCTTTACAAGAAATACTAAATCTTTCCCTTTGTATTATCTAGAATATTTCGTAAAATTTCGTATAAGAAATATGTCGTTTGTTCTCCCTGAAAGGCAACCGTTCTTCAACAAAACATTTCTTCGCACCCTGTGAGACAATTCACTGACACCATAAAAATAATTGAAATTCTCTGTCGATAGGAAAAAAATATTTTCAATTCATTCAAAAGTTGTGATTGCAACGAGAAAAGTCAAAACGAGGAGGTGCAGAGTTTTTATTCCAGAGAAATAAGTTTGTGTATCAAAATTTTAATAAAGCTTACCACATTATCAACATCTGCTACTGGCTTACTTTTACTAATTTTTGTGTTCTCTGTTAAAGAAATTTCTGCATTTATATCCGCTGATTTTGCTATTTTTAGTTTTGTAGATTTTGACTTATCGCTTTTACCAAATAAGCCTCTTAGTTCTGCCATTTTTATTAAGTACTTCGCATTAAGTCGAGTTATTTGTTTCCTTCTTATTAGTGTAAGAAAACAACCTGAGGAAATGTGTTGTAAGCAATTATCTTGATTAAGGCAAATGTCAGGAACTTTATCACAGATAAATTCATCGATTTCTGGTAACTTCACAGCGTCTATAGTATCTTCGATACATTCTTTTAGCTTCGTGGTATCACAGGGTTTTAGTTCGATATCGAAACTTCCAAATTGATTTTTTCCATCTATTAACTGAACATTTTTTTTTCTTGGAGAACCTGTGTTAAGAGCAGCTGACGGTATGTTGACAGACTCTGCTTCAGATATTGCTTCAAGTTTTTTTTTTTCCTTGAAAGCTTCTTGGTGCTTTTTTATTGATGTTTGATTCACATAGCTGATGCAGTAATTGACCATTTCTTGATTTTCAACGTTTACAATAGAATGTGTTTGGTAGAGCACAAATTGTATTTGTGGTCTCGACATGGCCATTTGAAGGGTAAGTAATTGTTCTTCTAAGATTTGAGCAACTCTTTGTTTGCCGTTCTCACTTATCTCAGATTCGGTCAATATTTCCAGCATACTTAAATCACCTCCTCTTGAGCATATTAAATCAATTGGATCGGAAATGCCACTGAAAGAATTTGGTGGATTTGCGAAAATTCCAACAACAGATCCAAATCTATTTGACTTTAATGGAATCGATGAAAATGATTCAGCAAACAGCCGAATGTTTGAAATACCTAACTTCTCCATATAAACTCTGTAGTCTTTCAAATTTGAACCAGCACCAAAAACAAAGAAGTAATTTAATCGATTTACTGAATAAAATAAAGCAGCTAGATATGCAGTTGACCTTGGTGAAGGTATGTGTGTTTGTAGGATATCACCATCCATTTCAAAAAGATCTAATAGTTTTGACATTACAGCAGGTCCGAATGAAAACGTTCTGTCCTAGAAACAGAAAATTAATAAATTATTGAAGTAACAGAATTTTTTCATTATAAATACGATCTGAACCAAGACTTAGGGTGAAGACAGAAATAATGCTGTTACATGTAATTTTTTTCATACAAAATATGTACATACATACGCCGCTTACTTACTTTTACTTACAAGAGGAAGTAAAAAACGTTCTTTCTGTTCTCATCTCTAGGCATCCTAAACTCTGCAGGTTATTTTTTGTTGAGTAATGAATCTTTAACTCATTTTCGGCCACTGGTCGATTTTTCGACCACGAAATTTTAGTCGCAGAAATTATTTTTTTTAAAAAAAAGGAAATGCTTTCTTCCTCTTTCTTTTTTATTAAAATAAACTTTGATACTTAAGGTTTCGTGAAAATGTTATTTCATGATTACTATATTATTTTTATACACTGAAAAAAATATATTTAATAAGTCCTTTTTTTAGACACTTTTTAAAACTTTTTTTTTTAAATATAAATAGTTTCAAAATGAAAAAATTTTAATGCAGTTCTGTTCACAAAAGTTCTTTCTTAATAAATTAGTTTAATTTCACTAATTGATATGAAGTTAGTTACACTGAATTTTAATGAGAAATCAAGTGGTCGAAAAATCGACCAATGGCTGTTATGAATATCAAAATAGCAAGATTCAGTACATCATGTTTATTTTGTTCAAGTAAGATTAGATGCAAATTTTGAGAGAGGATTACACGCTTCGTACTCAGAAGGATTGCCATTCTATTTGCAATGCGTAAATGGGGGCGTGGCAGGTATAGGAAAGTACATATATTCTTGATCAGCGTCACCACTTGAGTCGATTTAGCAATCACGGTTACGAGAAAATCAAGCAAAATAATTGAATGAAATTTGGAACACAGGTCACACCTTCAATCAAGCTTCTTGGGATTACAAATGGGCGAAGTCGGTTCACGGACATGCCTGTGATCCATACAAGTAAAACAAATTGAACTCTATATTGAGAAAGTTATTTCATGTATTGTAACCAAATTTTTAAAAAATACTAGGAAAAACATAGACAAGCTCTGAACAAAAAATTGACGAATTTCGACGAGAAGGCTGGCGCATTCCATGGAAGCGAAAACTTCACTTCGCTATAATGAAATAATTATTTCTGGCAGTAAAACGAAATTTCGCACAAATGCAAAAAATAGTTTGGTTTAGTATCAGACAAATTGACGAATTTCGTCAAAACGCTATACTGAGAGAATTATGTAATTGATTATAGATTTGGCAAGAAAAATTAAGATTTTCTAGTTAGATAGTCAGACAACGTAGATGTTATCTTAGCTACAAATTTTGAAAATGTGACCCCAATTCAAACAGCTAGCCGTTGCGACCGCTGGACAAAAAACACATAACTGTGTACTAGTAACTTAATCGCATTTAATCAACACACATAATTAATATATGTGTACCATTGATCTACACGATAATGCTGCCGCTAACTACAGAATTCCTATATGCGGTAAGAAATGGTGGAGGTCCCTCTTCATCCATGCTCGAATACCGCTCTTGTAAACACCTAGAAAATATACCATATTTCCTTATAGCTTAACACAAATCTTTAAAAGTTATGTGAAAACTTCGAAGTGAAGGTTCATGCTACTTGCTGAAGTTACCTCGGATAACGATTCTGAATACAGTCACCCTTCAGAAAGGGAAGATGGGAATGGACATTTAGTACAACAAGCACCGCACGGAAAACATTGTCACCGCAAGCATTGCTATAAGCATACGGTTACTATGTAGAATCGCTGCAATGTTCATCTATTTCTTGTATTCTGTCTATAAAAAATTAAAACTGTACTTTTAATGATGTAACTCCTTTTAAAAAATTAGCAAAAAAGGTTTTTTTAAAAAAAAAAATTAATTCCAATTTTTGCCTGTTTTGTTACCGGTAACAGCCATTGGTCGATTTTTCGACCACCTCCTACAGGATAAAGGACGAAAGATATTTTTGTTTTTTTTACTTTTGACAGTTCTATAGGATCATAATAGACAGTCAATGAAAGCAATTGAATTTTCGATAAAAAAAATTTTTCTCGGCCGAAAATGAGTTAAGATTTATGTGTGAAATAACGGCAATAGCGTTAGAGGGGCGATGTACACCCGAAGGAAATATACATTGTTTTTTTGGTTACACGGGTAACTTCTTGCCTCAGAGGGGTAAAACCTATAAGAGTATCTATATTTTTTTCTTTATCGGCACCGATATTAAGTACTACGTTGCTGCTGCTAGATGATTTCACAACAACCAAATGAATTAAATCAAAATTTTTGAATTTAACAAAATCTATACGAAAATTGAATTGAATTTATCTTGTCTTGAGTAAAAATTTATATTTCTAACACAAAAAAAAAAGAATTAATGGTCTTGAAATTTCTTGATTTTCTATATATGTAAGTTTGTACGTACATAAAAATGAAATCCTGTTTTTACAACAATCAACATTATTGAATTTAATATTGAATTTAATTTATAAATTTTGGCACGTTTTAGCTTGCGCTTTTTCTTATACAAAAAAAAATTAGTCAAGAAATGTGTAATATCAAATAAGCTACAAGAAAAATTGCATTAGAAGGAGTAAAAAATGTAGAGTCCTTGGCGCACTATGTTTATATTTGTTGCGGTGATTCTTAACTGGTTAACGCAAGAAATTAAAACATAGTATGCCTGCAGACTTCTAAACGTCGGCTAACAAAGCTTACTGATGATATAACGTAGCGGTAATTGAAAGTAGTATAAGCTGCTCGTTGCCCATTTTTATTTTCTTTCTTGCATTTTGCACTGTAAATCTTTTGTGGTTTTGCACTTACAGTACTGAAAAGGAGACCCAGTAAAAAATAATTGTAAAACAAAGAACAGATAATCTTAAAAGTGCGACAGCCCACTTGGTTGCGACGCACAGTGGCAAACTTTTTAAGAAAGCGTTGCAAAAATCGATTTTGGTGTGGGTCTAATTGACAAATTTGATACTTGCATCGGATAGAAAAATGTCGAAAGCAGATAAATTTAAAATTTCAACCCATTCGGATAAGTAGTTTAGTTTTTAGAGTTAGTCAAAGTTGAGACATTTTTGAAGTTTGCAAAAAATTTAATTTTTGGGATAAAAATTTCATGTTTGCGCTGAAAAATTCAACAACAGTAAGAAAAAGAAAAAGAAAATGTCAAAAATAGTATAAGTTCGCTGAATTTTACGCGCAAACTTTGAAGTCTTGTAAATCCATTCTGAAAAAGTGAAAGGTTTAATTTTTTTAAAAAAAAAATAATTTCCAGGTTTTCTTCATCGAAATAACATAAAATCTTAACAGAGTTATTGATAACAACAAAATTTTGTATACACTGAAAAACCTACTTTAACTGTAAGTAGTAAAAAAAAAAAAAAAATTTTGTGGACAATAAAAAAATTGTTTAGAATAGTTTAGAGTTCTGACTATGATTACAATAAAGCTTGATATATATACTAATAGAATCAACAAAAAAATTCTGCGCCTAGCTGCGCCACCCATACAACCATTTTCAATTTTTAAAGATGACCTCTGAAAATTCTCGCTTCCAAATATTTGAGTTATGGCTTGATATTGCAGTAAACAAACGATTAGAGAGGATGATTTTGTTTTTATCCGGAAATGTTGCTGGTGGACCGCAAAGTACTGTTGATATTGATTAGGCTAAACAATATGCCAAGAACTTGTTGTCGCTACTGAATTCCCGGTGGGCAAATGCTTGTCGGAAGAAAGATCGATTTATTTCATCAAATAAAGATTGACTCGGAGGTAAATCAAATTCTCTTTATTTTTGTGCAATACACCGAAAAAATTTTCTGGTGGGAGACCAAATAAAGAATTTGAAGAACGCGCCGAAAGTACTAAAAATAAAAAAGCCAGAAAAGTTGCGAGAGAGGTGAACGAAAATCAAGGCGTTTTTTCAAAGAAGCGGATATAACAGCTGAAATAACTGGTATAAATTTGGATCTAATTTTTCGTTTCTGTACCTTGCTTCAATCCTTAATCTTTGGTTTTTCAACAATGTGGATGCTTTTCAAAAATACTCGCAGGATACACTGTACCTATTCTTAGAGTTATATCCTTGGTACTATATGCTACCAACAGTGCACAAAGTGCTTTGTAATTATTTTCCAAATTCGCGTCCAATCCTCAGCTAAAATCATTATAACTCCGAAAACTGAAACTATTTACATATAAACGAAACGCTGAAAAGTTCACTTTCTTATATTTTACAACTATCTCAAAAGTCATATTTTTGTATCTTAAGCAAGCTAAAAGTTATGTAAAAATTTTAATTTCAAAAACAGTTCAAAGAAAAACCACGCGATGAAACATTTATTTTCATTGCAAAATGTTCGTCAGACACTAAAAAATAAATAATATAAATAATTAAACTCAAGCTTTATATACTTGTTTATTAAGGTCGCCCTTTAAAACACCAGAACGAAAAATCGGTTATATGGGATCTATATATTTAACCCAACCGACTTGCACCATTTTTACGTTGATGCTGTAAAATATAAGAATTAACATTTGTGGAAAATTTCATTGACCTAGTTTTTGAGATATTAGTTTAGTACTGCTAGATTGGCAAAATAACACACTGTGTGACGGTGAGATCAAGAGTGCCTTCAATAAAGTTGTATCACCTAAAACGTCACAATATAGACGATCTTTACAAATCAAAACCTAATAAAAGGAAAAAAGTTCTTGTCATAGATAATGAAAACTTTATTCTCTATCAAATTTTAGGCAAACACACGGAAGATTGATCGCAACACCAAGGAAGTTCAACATTAGCCGGGTATGAAAAAATGGCATTATTAAGAAAAAAATGGTATCTTTACAAGATCCGCGTGCAAACAAGATACGCACAGAATATGATTCTTGGATACCAGCATAATTTAAGACTGGTCGATATAGTGATTGGAAAGAAAAGTTCAAAATCGAAGAACAGTTGCAGCGTATAAGTAAAAGTATATAAATCATAAAGGTTTCAACAATACAGTGATAAAATTTTCTTTTTAGTTTAAAGTATTTATTGTTAATTAACGTAAATATTTTGGTAAACATTAGAATAATGAAAAATGCTCATAAGAAAAATTTGCTATCTTGCGAAATCCTGCAAACGCATAAAGTTCCTTCATCTTTCGCACGCGTCTACCACCACGTTTTTTCTTGCTGCCCTAAATTGGTTTTGGCAGTGGTTTGATGAACTTTATTATTCTTAAAACGCAAGCCAAAAAGTTTTCTATAATTTTCAATCCCGAGCTAAAATTTTGTAAGGTAAGCGATGTGGTCACAGGATTTTCAATTGCCAAAATCTCATCCAAGTCTTCATGTGTTATATCAGCCATGGATTGCATGAGGCTATTTACCGTTTTATCAGGTTCCATGCTTGAAATTGTTGAGTTCTTGTAATAGCTGCAGTAGCCAGTAATACGATAGCGATGTCCCAAAGACAATTAATCGTCGCACTTGTGGGTTGATGCAAAGTTGTCAAAATTTAGTTCTCTATCCTGTTTGTCAGCGTAAAGGAAGAGTTTTAAAGCATAGTTTTTCAAGTGTAGTTATGGCCTTCTTTGGCTTCTCTGCAATGAACAATTACCATAAAAAACCAGTTACCGTAACGATTATGAATTTTTTGAAAGAAATCACTGCGTAGTCGTTATAAATGGATTTATACTATTTTCGATCCGAAGTAATCGTTATTTTGGATTTCTATTTTTTTGCGATCAAAAGTAATCGTTATATTGGATAGCGATGTCCCAAAGACAATTAATCGTCGCACTTGTGGGTTGATGCAAAGTTGTCAAAATTTAGTTCTCTAACCTGTTTGTCAGCGTAAAGGAAGAATTTTAAAGCATAGTTTCTCAAGTGTGCTTGCAACTTCATTAGTAATGGCCTTCTTTGGCTTCCCTGCAATGAACAATTACCATAAAAAATTAGGGACCGTAACGATTATGAATTTTTTGAAAGAAATCACTGCGTAGTCGTTATAAATGGATTTATACTTTTTTCGATACGATGTAATCGTTATTTTGGATTTCTATTTTTTTGAGATCAAAAGTAATCGTTATATTGGATTTATACTTTTTTCGATCAAAGATAATCGTTTTATTGGATTTATATTTTTTCGAACAAAAATAATCATTATTTTTTGTTTCGATTTAATTCGATCAAAAATAATCTTAATTTTGGATTTCTATTTTTTTTTATCAAATTTAATCGTTATCTCAGATTTCTATTTTTTTCGATCAAAAATAATTGGTATTTTGGATTTCTATTTTTTTCAATCAAAAATAATCGCTATTTTGGATTTCAATTTTTTTCGATTAAAATTAAATGTTATTACCCGACTAGTGTCGTTAGACGTAAATTAGGTCCTCATTGGTTTTGCCTAACCAGACGTTAGGGCCAAGTTTGGAAACCCAACGACAACCTAATTTGGATTGTAACGGTGTGCCCCAAATTTTCCCAAATAGGATTGTTCAACGCCTACCTCATTAGGCTCTCGTTGGGCCCTTTCTACAAGAGGGAAATGAAAAAAAAAAATTGTTGTGTCTTGGGGAAACATTTTTTATCATTGGTTGTTTTTTTTCACGTCATTGCAGTGCAGCGCCACACATAATGCATACTACTTTTTATATGATTTTTATTACCCACACAACACTTCCCCGTTAATATTTTTATTGACTTATTTTAAATTAATTTATTTTTGTGACGTTTGTTTATTTATTTATATTGTCAGTCGTCATTCATACACAGGAGTTCATATATATTCATATTTTAATACAACATCAAAGCAAAGAGTCACCCAGGCAACATTCACTTAGTTCATCACTATGTTTTTAAATTTGATGTCATATATGTATGTGCATATCCATCAGATTGGGCCTTTTAGCTGGCCTCGTTTTTTTTTTTTTTTGGAGTACATCTTCCAGCCATAGTTTTTCTTGAAGCTAAGGCTATCTTGAACTCATAATAAAGGTTGTTCAATTGAAATTCAGATAGTTTTTTTTTTAATTTGCATTTAAAGTAAGAAATATATGAAACTTTTCGTGTTTTTTAAAAATTGTCAATTTATTGGGTTTTTACGCTGTAGTCTAAAGTCTGTTGAGTACATCTTTCAACCATAGTTTTTTTTGAAGCTAAGGCTGTCTTGAACTCATATTAAAGGTTGTTCAATTAAAATTTAGATACCTATTTTTTTAATTTGCATTTAAAGTAAGAAATATGTGAAACTTTTCGTGTTGAGTACATCTTTCAGATATAGTTTTTTTTTGAAGCTAAGACTGTCTTGAACTCATAATAAAGGTTGTTCAATTGAACTTCAGATAGATATTTTTTTTATTTAACTTTATATGTAACATTTCATGTTGTTTTTAACTAAAATCCAATTTTAACAATGTCTCCCTTAAAATTTTAATTGTTCCTCCTTGAATATTAATTAAAGATAGTCTTAGCTTCAAGAAAAACCATGTTTGAAGAGTCTCCTCAAAAAAAAAAAAAAAAATAAATAAATAAAATCGAAGCCATGGTCGAGGTAAGATGACAATTTCGATTTTATTTTTTATTTTTTTGGAGCAGACTCTTCAAACATGGTTTTTCTCGAAGCTTAAACCATCTTTAATTAATATTCAAGGAGGAACAATTAAAATTCAAAGGGAGACATATTTAAAATTGGATTTTAGTTAAAAACAACATGAAATGTTACATATAAAGTTAAATAAAAAAAATAGCTATCTGAATTTCAATTGAACAACCTTTATTATGAGTTCAAGATAGTCTTAGCTTCAAAAAAAAACTATATCTGAAAGATGTACTCAACAGTCTTTAGACTACAGCGTAAAAACCCAATAAATTGACAATTTTTAAAAAACACGAAAAGTTTCACATATTTCTTACTTTAAATGAAAATTAAAAAAAATAGGTATCTAAATTTTAATTGAACAACCTTTAATATGAGTTCAAGACAGCCTTAGCTTCAAAAAAAACTATGGCTGAAAGATGTACTCAACAGACTTTAGACTACAGCGTAAAAACCCAATAAATTGACAATTTCTAAAAAACACGAAAAGTTTCATATATTTCTTACTTTAAATGCAAATTAAAAAAATAGCTATCTGAATTTCAATTGAACAACCTTTATTATGAGTTCAAGATAGCCTTAGCTTCAAAACAAACTATGGCTGGAAGATGTACTCCAAAAAAAAAAAAAAAAAAAAAAACGAGGCCAGCTAAAAGGCCCAATCTGATGGATATGCACATATATAAAATTATGAAAACAAAAAAGTTATAACGAATCATAAAAAATTATTTAAATTTTATTGGAAAAATTCAATGTTTACCTGCGTTGCCACATTTGGAAGATTTCCCCAAATTTGGTAGAAAATTTTTGGTTTGGTAGAAATTAAGATTTTTTTCATTTTGGTTGATTTTTCTTTGACAATTAAATGAACCGATGTAAATTAATGTTCCTTCTGATTTGAAAAGTTACTTTATTTTATTAAGATTGTTTTTGAATGCTTTTGTGTGAACTGTGTTTTATTTTAAGAAAAAACAGATTTACTGTTCAACCTAAATTAGAGCGCTGGGCGTTGACTTTGCCAGCGCTACGCTTTTGAGTTGAGCGCTGAACCTAAATAAGAGCGTAGCGTTAAATGTCATGTAGAGTTTATTTGTTTACTGTTTGTGACAGAAAAAAAATCAACACAATAAAATAAAAAATTAGCTGCCAACGCTCTGTCAAAATTAGAAAATCGAATACGTTGGCGTTAGAGCTAGGGTTGCCAACACGGACTGATGTCTGACCCGGAGATTCAATAAGTGGACTTTTATTTAAGTTTTTATTTGAATTTTCTTAAAAACATAAGTAAAATTATTTAATACTAGCTGTCCCGGCAGACGTTGTTCTGCCCTTTTCGATGTGTGGGGCGATGTTGTATGAACACATGCGATGGAATGTAAAAGCGAAACCACCCATTTTCCCAGTGAAACTAACTTTTGTCCCTATTCTTTTACAAATATATAGCAGGCCTGGCAGACGTTGTTATGTGGGGCGATAATTTTTTCCTTTGAAGCTTACTTTTGCCCGTACCTTTTATATACATGTTTATGTACTAAGCCCCATTAATCTGCTTCCAGTAGTTGGTGATATATGTTGAATTTGAGTTTGAAGGGCGTGTCATCGCCCATTTTTGAAACCAAACATTGTAAAAACTTTTTATAGGCCACAATTATGAAGTCTTCATGTAAATTCTATTTAAAAAGTTATTTTTTGTAAGGGCCACCCAAAGTATGCACCCTAAATAAAATGTGTACGGTCTAAGTTGTGCCACTCAATATAAAAGCCATGTGGTGTAAGTTCCATGAGAATCGAATAAGCGGTCTTCGAGAAAATAATATTTTAAAAATGTTTTTGTATTACGGCAAACCTAAATATGCATTTATGCCTCTTATTATAAAAGACACGTGCTGTAAATTCCATGTGGTGTAAATTCGGTGGGAGTTGATTTACCGGACTAAGTGAACATTTTTTTTTAAAAATATTTTTGTTTGTGGGCCAACCTAAATATTCTCCCTTAATAAAAGTCTTGTCTTAACATACTGTAAAATTTTCATCAAAATCTGCCGGATAGTTTCCGCGTCCATAAAAAACAAACAGATAGACGGACAGGCAAAAACTAACTTTTATAAAAACAACAAATTGCAGTTTAACTGTAAAAAGCAATGTACACTTTTTAAAAAATTTGGAGTCGAGTTGATGCCTAGGAGACTAAACGAGGCGCTTAAAGCCAAAGGGAAACAAACCAATTATTAAAATATTTGAAAAGTTTACTTTTTATAGTGAAGTTCTGTTCTCCAAATCTGGCAAAGTTGCTCAGAATTACCCGCATAACCTTTTCCTGCCATACCCTTTTTGAAAAAAAAAAAAAAATCGACCCGCCCTTATGTATAGCCATCATAAGTTGCTGATATAGCTTTTGTAAAACTGATTATAAGTTGGGAACCCCTGAATGGATATCAAAAATATGGATGTCATAAGAAATATAATTTAATGGCCTGTAATTTTGACCAATTATTTTTTTTAACAAAACGCTATTTTTTCAAAAAAATGTGTTAAAAATTTATGCTTTTTAACATGATAGGAATGCTTGATGATTTTGCTTTAAAATGATGTACAATTTGCATAGATTTTTTTTTAATTTTACCAATTTTTTTAAAAATGTTATTGGTAAAAATTTCAGAAAAAATATCATGTATCCAAAACTATAGGCTAAATTTCAAAACTAGTCTTACCAGTATAGTAGGAAATTCAATTATCTTTCTTATGACATCCATATTTTTAATATCTATTCAGGGGCTCCCAACTTATACCGCTTTTTATAAAAGCTATACTCTTCCTCTTCAAAACACACTTGGAATCATATCGATATATTTTTTTCAAATTTTTCATACAAATTTACACACAAAAGTTTGTATGGAGACCTATATAATAATTTTCAATTAAGGATACTTTGAAAAGCAAAAAAGATATCGATATAATTCCGAGTGAGTTTTCAAGAGGAGGAGTAGTTCTTTCGAAACTCATTAATGGATTCATTAAAAAAAATATGCTTCTATATAAATTTGCCCAAGATATCTAGAAAAATCGTGATTTTCGCACTTTTAGGTTAGAATATCTCGAAAACCGGAGCTATTTGAGAAATTCTAAGCTTGGATTCGAGTTCAGCGCGTCAAAACCTTCGGTTAAGTAAGGCAACAAAATCATTGTTGCCCTGTGTTATTTTATAGTTTGTGTTTTTTTCGTTTTTTCTTTGAATTTATCAGAATTTGAAATTCGGGAAAACTGCTGACTTAGATTCGATTTTTTTTGTTGCTGTCGACAAAAATGATATTCAACCCGGAGGGATTGACTTTGAACCCGGAGACCCGGAAATCATACTCAAAACCCTGAGTCTCCGGGCGAAACCCTGAGTGTTGTCATCCCTAGTTAGAGCGTTGCTTATTTCGGTTGGCTTCATATAAAATGTATGTGCATGAGAGAATTTTGACAGCTAAACGACGCTGGCGCTCTAATTTAGGTTGAACAGTTATAGTACAAAGCTGACGCTTACTTGGGAAACAGAGACCTCTAATATACCATAAATATTGGAAGGCGACCGAATTCTGATCACTTCTGATATATTTTGGATATTTGTGCTTTTGCAAAAAGTTTTTAGAAACAAATTGTAGAACAATTTTTTACTTCTGCACGTGTACATGCTTTTGAACTACTTTGAGTCCCAATTCGAAAAGATATATTCCACATTATTTGCGGCATCTTGCAGGTGATGTAGAAAAATTTTGAATGAATTCGATGCGATCGGATTTGAAAATTACATTGGAATCCTATCAAAAATGGCTAAAAAAGGGAGGTTCCATTGCAACAAATTTATCAAAGAACAATTTTTTCAATTACCAAAAATAAAAAATACAAATAATGTTACATTGAGTATTGCAAATTACACAAATAATTATTTACTTTATAATTGTGACATTATTGTTAAATCCATAAGTAAAACTGCAATTGTTAAAAAATACGGCACTTCATAATTCAGTCGTATAACCACTCTTTCGTCTCTAATTTTTATTCAATTTAACAACAACTAGCATAACTACATTCTTGAAAAGGCTTTTTTTATATATCAGTTTGTATTAAAAATATGTTGACACAAACTGTTTTATAAATAAATAAAAAGTCATTGCTACAGTAAGCTTGTGTTATTTTAATATTCTAATTCCAATTATCGGGCAGCTACCACACACATTTACAGCAAAAAAAAAAATAATCAAACATTACAAAAACACCCAAATCTGGGAACTCTGATAAAATGACAATTCAAATATGACACTGTTAGAAAAATTATGATTATTTGCTTTTAGTGAGTCACTGTACAACAATGAGTTTAGCTGATTGCGTCAAGCTACGCATCTAACGACTCGGAATGACCAGGTTCAACTCCAGCGCAGGAAAAGTTCTTCAAAATTTTTTTTTTTTAATTCGAGTTCGCATAATAAAACACCAAATTTATAAATATAATTTATAAATATATCAATATTCATTAAAAAATTAAATGAAATTATGAAAATCAAAGTTAAAAGTTCAGGAAACGTTGCATCTGTCATCGGTCATTTCTTATAGTTCAGGAGTAAATTCGAACTTAGTCACGACTACCACATTACTTATTCCCCAGATTTACTGAATCCAGGCATTCCTTAGGTTATTACCATGACCAAAACTTTAGGCAAACCAAACATTGGCATGCCGCAGTAGTGCCTAATCAGGCAGTTGATAGGCAAAACTAATTTAGAAATGTCTTACAATTGCCTAATTAGGCTGCTAGTACACATTCCTAATTTTGGCTAGCCTAATTATTTCCCAGTTAGGGCCAAAAGTATATTTAGGCATGCCTAAGAAAAATTCTAGTCGGGTATGAATTTTTATATTTTTAGATCTAAAATATCCGACATTTTGAATTTTAATTTTTCTATCAATTTTCGATGATTTTTTGATATATTTGCTTTGCTCTGATTTTTTGGGCGTTGACTTTGCCAGCGCTACGCTTTTGAGTTCAGCGCTGAACCTAAATAAGAGCGTAGCGTTAAATGTCATATAGAGTTTATTTGTTTACTGTTTGTGATAGAAAAAAAAATCAACACAATAAAATAAAAAATTAGCTGCCAACGCTCTGTCAAAATTGCAAAATCGAATACGCTCGCGTTAGAGCGTTGCTTATTTCGGTTAGCTTCATATAAAATGTATGTGCATGAGAAAGTTTTGACAGTTAAGCGACGCTGGCGCTCTAATTTAGGTTGCACAGTTATGTTAATAAAAAACATAATAAGAAAAATAAGAAAAAAAAATTTGTATCGAAATGTCTCAAAATTAAGTCATTGGGGCTTGTGTCGAACTTGTCACTCTTGATTCTCTGCTTTTAACCCATCTTTGCCCGCAAATAAGTAATACTGTATGTGTGGTTAAAGAAGTGGTAAGCGAAATTACCGGTCCGGCAAAGATGGGTTAAGCTTTTTGACTCTAAGCCGTTTGCTACGTTGACAAATCAAATTTTCGATGGTTTACGAATCCCAAACATTACGTCAAGGAACATAATGCACTTCGTTTTAAAAAAAGGCTTTTCTTGAGATAGATAGTTATAAGGAAAAGCATATGGATGTCGATACAGATTTATTAGAGTATTGGGAAAACAAAAAAAAAGGATATCCTTGGCAAAGAAAACTAGCATGTATATTGCATTCGGTACCTACAACACAGGAAAGCGTGGAACGAGCCTTTTCCGCCCTTAAGCTCATACTCAGCGATGTGCAGTACAATTTGTCAGAAGAAAATTTGGAGTCAATATTAATGGTTAAGCTTAATGCTAATATATTTTCTTGTAAGAAGGCCAAAGTTAAATTAATATAAGCCTTAAAATATTCTTTCTTTACAGAACTATGATCACTTTTGTATAAGTAAAAGTTTTGCTTTCAACAAGAAATTGGAGTTTTAGTTCCTGCTACAGCTTTTGACACATAAAATACATAAAAAAATGTAATTGAATATATATACATACATAGTTTTCTTATAAGTAGTTAACAAACAATAAAGTTGATTTGGTAAAAACTGCGAAAAATTTCTACATATGTATAGTTGCGGTCAAAATAATAGAAACAGGGCGTCACTCATAATAATAATAATAATAGAGTTTAGCTACTACAGCTATTATAGCCTTCTTAGCTATTTAGCATTGAAGCTTTATACCAAGTAAAAAGCTTATTCAATAAAAAATGGAATAGAAAAAATTATCATGCACATTAATTTGTTATTTATTTTATAATTTTTTCTTAGCTTTATCGCACTTTCTCAACATACCCACTCACACCATGTAAAAATAGACATATAGATATTAAAATAATTATATGTATAAATTTACGTGGTCCAAGGCATAAATGTTAGAAAAAATTTACCCAGCATGCTGTGGGGCTCGGACAACACAAACAAAAAAATTCACACCACCATTAAGCTACAAATTTAGCTACAGTTAGTTTTCAGTCTAAGCTTGAGTTGACCTTTTGACAAGCTAATGTTATAAACTTCGCAATTATTAATAAGAGTTGTCATGCGATTAAAAGGAGCTGTAGCCATATAATTAGTTCTACTAACCGGTTGATAAAATAACTGATAAGAGTTACGAGTACTCCTCCGATTACTATTAAAATGTATATAGTTAAGAAGCTCTGGTGCAGCAAGAGACCCAGTTACAAGTTGATGCAGATAAAGTATATCCGCAATATTTCTACGCGAGCTCAAAGACTGCATATGTAATAACTTTAAACGATCCTCATAAGGAGGAAGGCTTAAAGGGTCAATCCAATTTAAGCCATTGAGAGCAAAACGAATAAAATTTTTTTGAATTCTTTCAATTCTATTTATATGAATATTATAAAATGGTGACCATACTTGGCTAGCGTACTCTAAGTGAGGGCGCACTATTGTATTATATAAAGTCACCGTTACTAAAGGGCTATTAAATTCTTTTGCCCACCTCTTAATAAAGCCAAGCAGAGATGAGGATTTTTTACAAATTTGATTAATATGCTCATTAAAAGTCAACTTAGTATCAAAATGTATACCTAGGTCTTTGACTACATCGACACGACAAATATTTTTATCTTTTAATTTATAATCAAATTCCACAATAGTTTTCTTCCTGGTAAAAATCATAGCTTGGCATTTATCAGGATTAAGATGTAAGTTATTCTTAGAACACCAAACTTCAAAGGATTTCAAGTCAGACTGAAGTGGAATAGTGTTACCAACCCCCTTTACGTTCCTGTAAATTTTCATGTCATCTGCATATACTAACAGATGGGAGTTTTTAATAACATGTGTAACGTCATTAATTGCTAAAATGAACAGGAGCGGCCCCAGGTGGCTTCCTTGTGGAACACCTGATGTCGCGCTAAATGGGGAGGAAAACACTCTCCTAAATTTTATTTGATACGAGCGATCAGATAAATAAGATTCAATCCAGCTGATAAAACTTAAGGGAAATCCAAGTTTCTTTAACTTAAACAAAATCAAATTATGTGGTAATTTGTCAAATGCTTTACTGAAGTCAGTGTAGATGCAGTCAACTTGCCCACCAGAGTCTAAAGAGCTTAATGCAAAAGAAGTGAAATCAAGGAGGTTAGAAACTGTAGATCTGCCATTAACAAAACCATGCTGACGAGTTGTTATGACTTCACCACAGCACACCTTAACCTGATCGTATATAATATGTTCAAAAATTTTCGGTATTGATGATAACTTAGCCACGGGCCTGTAGTTTGAAACATCATTCTTACACCCTTTCTTGAAAATGGGGCTAATGTATGCATTTTTCCAAAATTTAGGAAAATAGCTTTCTTGAATTGATCTATTAAATAAAATACTGAGGGGCTGACTCAGCACAGAGCTACAGTTTACTAAAACTGTCGCAGGAATACCATCCGGCCCGGAGTTGAAGTCATCATCAACAGATGAAATATATTTCTCTATGAGGTCAGGAGAGAAAGATATCTCATTAACCGAAACTAAAGGGTCGTTATCCATATATTCAAAATAGTTGATTTCAGGGCTAAATAAATCCGTAGAAAACGATTCATTAAACAAATTAGCAAACAACCCGGCTATAACTTGTGGGTCGCTAGAGTGAGCCCATCAACTGTTTTAAACTCAGATGGAGACCCGTCAGATTTTTTTTTAGAATTAATAAAACCCCAAAAATTTTTGGGGTCATGAAGAATATTCAGCCTTATTTTATTCAAATATTCAGAATAAACCAAAGCTGACATATCTTTAAATTCAAGAAACAGTCGCTGATAAGCAACAAGGTCATTACGGTCCTGGCTACAAACGTATTTATTCCATGCCCTATTACGGCCATTGCGAACTTTTTTCAAATCCTTTGTATACCAGGGGTACGAGGAATTATTGACGTACTTTTTTGTATATGGAACCGACAATGCTATGGCAGAAAAAAGTTCACCATAGAAAAATGTAATGCAATCATCAAATGTATTGTTATTAAAAAAAATGAGTAAGTCGTCTAATTTATTTCTTAAATTTTCATTCAATTTTAAAAAGTCAGCTTTCTTAAAATTGAATTCGTAAATATTAATGGATGAACATGCATTAGTCAAATTTTCATTGTCAGATTGGTACACAATACTCAAAGGTGGATGATAGGAATCTACCGTAGACAGAGCATGGATAGCATTTCTTACAACAACATTGCTACTATTTGTAGCCAAGACTAAGTCAAGTTGTCGTCCATGGCAGTTAGTTATACAACTTACTTGTTGTAAATTTGAAAGTATTTCGTCAACAAAAATTTGTTGTTGTCGAGTTTTTGGACAAGATGCATAAAAATATGTACCATCGTCCGAAGGAGTCCATTTTAGGTCAGGCAAATTAAAGTCACCTAACAACAAAATGTCGTCATTAGTGTCTAGTTCATTAATAATATATTCTACGGCCATCGAAAGACATTCGTAGACATCTGCGCTACTATTTGGAGGAACATAAGTGTTAAGAATGTATAAATTAGAGTTACATTGTGTAACCTTAACACATAACAGTTCAATATTAGATGCACAGGAAATTTCAACTAATGAACTGGTTAAATGATTTTTTATAGCTATTAAGACGCCTCCACCAACAGAAGAAAGATCTTCCAAGTGTCTGTCTCTTCTAAAAACATGGAAACTATTATCAAAAAGTTCCATATTGAGAAAGCTGTTGTTTAACCAAGTTTCGGTAAACACGATAATATCCTCAGAGAAATTCTGAGTTGATTAAAAGATATCTTGCGTCTTGGAACGCAAACCCCTTACATTTTGATAGTAAAGGGATAGCCGTTTCAGTTTTTTGAATTGGAACGTGCAGTTTTATCATTTTTTTTCGATTTAAATTCTGAAATATAGATATTATCCACCCATGCTTTAGATTTAAGAATGGCAGAAAAATGAGAAGATGCCACTGTTATTTTAAAAGACGCATGAGTTGGTTTATTACCGAGTTTCCTGCAAGAAACGAAGGCGTCGGCAGGAATAATTTGATTTTGTCTGATAAAATTTTTAACGCTGTCAGAGGTAGTGTTGGAATGAAGTCGTGAAATAAAAATCGATTTTAACCTTGGTAATGCCTGCAGGGAAACCGATGGCACAGAGCTATCAATCGCAACATCCACCCGCGGATTAGCCAAAATTGACAGAGGATTATTTATAGTGGAGGAAGGAGATGGAAGATTGCTACTAGAGATTATAGCGGGAAAATTGGGAGTGGGTGAAGAGGTATTTAGAGAGCAATCCACGGGAGTTTTGTCACGACTGACGGCCGCACCGCCCACCCTCCCCACATTACCCAGATTTTTATTTAATTTCTTATTTAATTTCTTATTAGACTTTCTTTTCTTTTTTAAGGAAATAGCTTGTTTAGGTAAAGTGGAGATCGAAGGAGTGGAAGCAAAAACCATAGTAGCCTCGATAATAGTTTTATTTTGCAAACTAACATCCGGTGAAGTAGCCTCATTAAGGCTTTTTTCAATTTGGGGATAATAGTTAAGAATATCTCTGAAATTATTATTCAGATTGTAAAGATTTTCCCCAAATTGCTTAATTTTTTCGTAAAAGACCGACGGGGAAAGGGGTCTGCAAGATGGACAGTACCATTGCAGGCCCGAATGGACAGAGCATAATAAATCAGTAATAGATTTTGCTAAGTTTACACAAGAGGCATGAAACACCTGTTCACAGGGACCTGAACAGGAAAACATAGAATTCAATATATTTTGGCTTTTGCACTGATCTCTTAGAGAGCAAGCTAACAAATTTTCAGAGGAAAAATAATCCATCTTGAAATCTTAAAAAAAAAGAAAGCAATTTAAAATATTTTTAAAGCAGTGCAAAAAGGGTTAAAAATCAAGCAAAAAATTCACCCGCTAAGCAGCAACAACAAACACAACAGAGTTTAAAGTCTAGCTTTGTATACGAACAAAGCACAAAAGCGAATCAAAAACAAAACTGTTGCACTGCTTACACCGATTTATTTTGCTTGCAGAAAGTAAGTTAATATTAACATAAATGTATGTGTGTTACGCAAAATAAACAAAACACAAAATTAAAGCAAAATTATTAATATAATCATGCAATTTTTTAAGAAACGACACTGAATTAAACACAAAATTTATTAATTATTAACTAGCAAATATTAGAAAATAATAATAACAAAATCACAATACACTTAAGAACACTACCGACACTGACAAAGAGACGAAGTCAACTCATGAATTGAAAGAAGATATTTCGAACAACTGAAGTTTTTTTTCTTCTAATATTTTACAGTATAGTAACTTGATAAGTACACAAGATAAGGAAATGACATTTTGCTCCGAAAAATAACGGCACTTTCTAGGTTTGCTATATATTGAGTAATGTGTAATTTCGAGCGGTCAAAATAATAGCAGTGCTCAACTCCTTTTCTTCTCAAGACTAGGCATTTACTTTTATTAAAAAAATTTGATCGTAAAAAGTAAGTTTCATTATTTTTGTATAATACTCCAATAATTTTTTCTAGTTTTTGCATTTTAGTGGGCCGTGGAAAGCATTCTCCGACAGAGCAAAGCAAAATTATTAAAAATTCCATTTCGCAAGGTAAAACTTTTAAGGAAATTTAAAATTTTATCGGATGTTCATTGAAAATGGCTTAGAATACGATAAAATACACAAATAAACGAAAAACACGAGACCGTTTTTGCCTGCCAGCGAGTATAGAAACTGTTAAAAGAAAACTCAGGGAAACCAATTTGAGTGTCCAGAATCCACAACCAATTCCATTGTTTAAAAAAGTGCATATCACAAAGAGATCGAATTTTGCGCACGGGTACTTAAAATGGCCACTTGCAAAGTAGAGTGGAACGATGAGAGTAAGATCATTCCAAGTTTTATATTCTGTGTTTGGGCTACGCCTTACATATTTTCGAGTGCCTTTTCCACCAAAAAACTATCTTACTCTCATCGCTCCACATAATGCTTATCTGCTTTGCAAGCGGCCATACCAAATACCCGTGAGCACAGTCCGATCTCTTTGTGATATGAATTTTTTTAACCAATGGAAGTGGTTGTGGATTTTAAGTTTCCGTAAAAGTCTAACCTTGCGAAATGGAATCCTTAATAATTTTACTTTGCTCTGTCGTATAATGCTGTCCACGGCCCACTAAAATGTAAAAACTCAAAAAAATCATTGGGGTATTATACAAAAATAATGGAACTTACCTGTTACGATCAATTTTTTTTTAATAAAAGTAAATACCTAGTCTTGAGAAGAAAAGGAGTTGAACACTGCTATTATTTTGACCGCTCGAAATTACAAATTACTCAATATAATAGCAAACCTAGAAAGTACCGTTATTTTTTTGGAACGAAATGTCATGTGCTTATCTTGTGTACTTATCAAGTAACTACCTATACTTTATAATATTAGAAGAAAAAAACGTCAGTTGTTCGAAATATCTTCTTTCAATTCATAAATGACACCCCGTTTCTATTATTTTGACCGCAGCTGTACATTCATATATGACAAATCACTTATGATACGATGAAGTTAATTTAAATAACAAATTAATAAGTCTTTGCGTTTTATTATGTACATATATAGCGCATCTAAAAATATAAAAATCCGTAATTAAAATTTTTTTTTGATCGAAAAAAATAGAAATCCAAAGTAACTATTGTTTTTAATAGAAAAAAAAAATATAAATCCAAAATAGCGATTGTTTTTGATCGAAAAAAGTAGGAATCTAAAATAACGATTATTTTTGATCGAAAAAAATTGAAATCTGAGATAACGATTACTTTTGATCGAAAAAAGTAGAAATCCAAAATAACGATTATTTTTTATCGAAATAAATAGAAACAAAAAATAACGATTATTTTTGATTGAAAAAAATATAAATCCAAAATAACGATTATTTTTTATAGAAAAAAAAATAAATCCAATATAACAATTATTTTTGATCGAAAAAAATATAAATCCAATATAATGATTACTTTTGATCGAAAAAAAAATAGAAATCCAAAGAAAGTAACGATTACTTTGATCTTATAGAATAGAAATCTAAAATTACGATTATTTTTGATTTTTAAAATAAAAGCCACAAAATTAAAACTCATGTCATATATCTACGCTTCTCGTCAAAAAAAACTTATCTGTTTACCCAAACTCGTTTTCCGTCATTGTGACTTTTTTAACTTTAACTATAGTAAATAACTATTATTTACGGTCCCTGAAAAAAACTTGATAGGCTATATTTTTTACCTTTTTATTGCGTTCCTCCAAAAAATGTTTGCAATGATTTTCAATTGCAAATATTAAATGAGAATTGTCAAAAATAGCTGTTGTAAAATTCAACATGATTTACGACAGTGTAGTCGCCGGGGCGCGATTTATTCAACACACTGCGGTGTATTTACCAGCGGGGCGCGATATACTCACCTTGCTACAGTATGAAAGCCAGTGGTTTTTATTTTTGCAAAGCGAGATTGCCGGGGAAAATGTTTGGTGAAACCAATATTAAATTTTTCCGGATTTTCCCATAAGTTTTAAATTTTTTCTTTTTAACAGCTTCGAGTTATACAAAAGTAAAGTAATTGAGTTTATGATATCTTTTATAGCTATCTTCAAAGTTTTGATATGAATTTATCTAAAATATAATATTAATTCGGAAAGTTTTATCGGAGATGAAGTCAGCATCAGTTATAATTGAGTCTAATATAAGATTGTTTTTTTCTGGTGAAGTCATTATTGCGCGCTATTTTTATTTGATAGATTATCTTTCTGATATATTATCTATTTATATGACCATCAATATTTTTTATGTAACTTTCAGTCAAAATCGTTCATTAAGTTTATTTGCCTAAAAAAAAATGACCTACCTCCTAGGTAATGGTTAAAGCGTTCGATAACTTGACTACCAAACTAATTTGAAAAGTAAGTCTTAAATCAAAAATTTACAGCCAAAAAAATATCCGCTGTCAATTTTACAAAATGTTGAGGTCCATTTCAAAATTATATGTCGAGATACGAGGTTGAAACCAAATGCAATCACATACACAATCAATTGTAATTTTTACAATAAATACAATCATTTCGGTAATAAATTTGCTGAAATGATCTCGGTTTCTATTTGTAAAATTGACAGCGTGTTGTGATTTTGTACTGTAAAATTGCTAAATGAAGTTTTGTGAAATCTACTAAGATAATTGTGAAATTCGCAGCAACTCTTAAAGTGACATCGGGACTTATGCATTCAAATTTACAACATTTGCTGTAGCATCTGCAGAGGCATTCAAATGTACAACATTTGCTGTAGCATCTGCAGAGAAGTTGTGAATGCAAAAAAAAAAACACTTTTCCGGCTGCGATCCGCTAGCACCTCAATTGGTGAATTTTGAGGAAAAAAAATAAGCATCTTATAGGTCACAAATCGGTCATAATTGGTCAGTTAGTCCAATTAATTGGTCAGCAAGACTCAATTTTTAAAAAAATATTTAAAAAATTTCAAGGTCATTCAAACATTTTGGCACCTCATCTGAAGAATTCTGAGATTCAAAAATATGCATCTAATAGCTCACAAATTGTTCATAATTGGTCAGTTAGTCCGATTAATTGGTCAGCAAGAGAACATTTTTTAAAAATATTTATAAACATTTCAAGGTCATCTTAAGATTTTGGCACCTCATCTGACGAATTTTGAAATAAAAAAATATGCATCTAATAAGTCACGAACTGGTCATAATTGGTCAGTTAGTCCGATTAATTGGTCAGCAAGAGAATATTTTTTCAAATTGTTTTAAAAACTTCATGGTCATCTGAGAATTTTGACACCTCATATTAGGACAAAACAAGTTAAGGTGTTATCTTCGGCCAGGGCGAAACTCACATTCCCTACACTGTACTGAAAGTCCCTTTTAAATAAATGTTAAAAAAAGTTGAATAAGTCGAAAAAAATGTGAAATATAAAAAAGTTTGGAAGAAGTTGAAAAATGTTGAAATAGTTGTAAAAGACTGAAAAAGTCGAAAAAACATGGAAACCATTGGAGAAAATTGAAAGAAATTCAAAATATCAAATATATGTATGTATATGAAAAATGTTGAAAAAGGCTTAAAAATGTCGAAATAATGTGAAAATGTTCAAAATAGTTAAAAGCAGTTAAGAAATTATGAAGCAATTCCAAATCGCTGAAAAAGTCGTAAAAATAAAGAAAATAATGAAGCTTTCATTTTCTTCATTATTTTCGTTATTTAGGTTGAAAAAGTTAAACAAATACATATGGTCAAGTCAAAAGAAATATTGAAAAAACCGAATAAAAACTAAGATATTTAAATGTGCCACGCCCACTTTTTGTTAACTAAATTATATTCGTTATTGACATCCAAATACCAGTATAGTTTGTATAGTTTGCAATATATGCCGTAATTAGTCTTAAAATTTAGGGCGGTAATACACCCACTGGTGTAATATGGTCCGATTTTTATCCAGAAATAGATTTTTATAAGCAACACTCTTTCACCAAATTTTGGTATAATTGATTGTGCCGGTGGATGTTGAGGCACATATATTAAATATTTTATTAATTTAACCCTTAAATGCACGATTTTTTTTTTGTGAAAAAAATATATTTGGTAGACGTTATCATGTTAATAAAAATAAAAAAAAAAATTTTTTTTTAATATTTAATATCTTTTTATTTAACAAAACAACAGTTTAAGGATATCCAACACCATGCCTTTTAGTAGATATTAATATAAATGACATAAGAAAATTTCTCAAAACTAGTAACTGTATTGAACAATAGAAGAGCTTTTACAAAAAAGTATTATATTATGTATGTACTTTGCTTAGAAAATCACTTTTTATACATCAAAAAAAAACTGTAACTCCGACATACAACGAACTTCCGAAAATTTTCTCTTTGTCAAAGCATAACTCATTTTTTAACTTCGCGCAAAAAAAAAAAAGTGTCGCCACTAGATAGAAAACATGTCCGTAAACGTGAAAACCTTACAACAGCACGAATTGATTACATACGGAAGACTTCGAATTGGTTTGAATGGTATGTTGCCGTTTGGCTACAAAATGCATTTAAGGGTTAAAATAAACACTTTTGTTTGTTTATGGAGCACAACTTTATTGTCTCAGGGTTAACAAAGATCTGACTTGCAAACTACGTATTTCTTTTCGTTTGACATCACATATCGTTGTATGACATTTCTTAAGGTGAGAGCACATAAATTCAAAGGGTGCTTGCACATTGTAATTTTCAAAAGTTAAGGTGGGCTACATCACTCACCCCTTAAGTTTGATTAAATGTTTTTTCAAAAACAATATTCTAATGCTTATAAGTAAATTCGGACAAATTTTTCAATTCAACAAAAAAAAATTTAATTCTTCAAGTAAATTCAAATAAACTATATAAATTCAGTAATTTCCTACGTATTATGTAATTCAAAATAATTTAGAAATGAAAAGTTACTTTAGGTTTAAACAATGATTGAGTAGCTGTATTTTCTGACGCTATAAATGCTGGTTTGACTCTATCAATTGAGATAGTTTGTTTTTTACTATTCATAATACATTGAATGTTTTATCGTTTCTTTCAATGACTTTAAAAGGTCCAATACGTGGTTGATTCAAACTGCCTTTGTGCACCTCCTCTCTTACAAGAACTTGCGAACATGTTTTCAAATCTTTAGGTACGAAAATATATCTTTGCTTGCGCATTATTCTTGAGGTCGGTCGAACTCGAGCAATCGCCTGAGTGATTTCTTGAGCTACTGAAGAGCTTAAAAGGGAACTTGGTAGTTTGGGTTCGACTAATTCGGCTGGAAGACGTAAACTTTCACCATACAACAATTGCGCTGGTGTTACTCCTATATCATCGATTATTGTGGAGCGAATACCTCCCGGTTAAGTTTGAAAACCAATTCTGTTTATCTTCGTGTGCTCGTAATGCTTCTTTGAGTTGCCTATGAAATCTTTCCACGAAGCCGTTCGCTTGTGGGTGGTAAGTCGTTGTTCTAATCCGTTTAATGCCTAAGATTAAGGAAATTTCTTTAAACAGTGAAGATTCGAACTGGGTTCATTGATCAGTGGTAATTGTTTGAGGAATTCCGAACCGTGAGACCCAGTTATGAATAAAAGCGGATACTACTGTTGAAGCACTAATGTTTCTCAAGGGAATTGCTTCTGGCCATGAAGAAAACCGGTCTTTGATACTCAATAAATATTTATATTCATGTCAAGGCGGAAGTGGACCCACTAAGTCCATGTGGACATGAGCAAACCTTCCTTCAGGGACTAAAAACTTGCCGTGTTCAAATTTTGTATGTCTCGTAATTTTTGACTTCTGACAAGGAATACAACATTTTGTCCAGCGGTTTATATCAGCGTTCATACTAGACCAAAAATATTTTGATGTAATGATGCTACGCATCGCTCTCGTACTAGGGTGCAAAAGTTTGTGATGATTTTCAAAAATTGCTCTTCGAAATGTCTCAGGAATGTATGGACGACTAGCACCAGTTGATACTTCGCACCAAATGTCCAACTCATTTATTGGAATATGGATTTTTTTAAGCTTTATAGAAAATTTTGAATCGGTCAAAAGCTTTTTAAGGTCGTTGTCTTTTTCCTCTTCTTTAACAATATTTGGAATATCAACGTGGTTGAAATTTATAATATCAACGTAGGGTCTTGACAAGGTGTCGGCTACAATATTTTTCTTACGTTAGCATCAGGATTTGGGTGAAAAAGCATTGTTTTCCTGCATAATCTTTTTTAAGAGTATTAAATGCGTCTGTGCACTCATGAGACCAGTGAAAATTAGATTTTTCTTTTTGGTTTTTTAGGAGAGCATACAATGGCTTAGCTTTTATTGCCATGTTTGGTATGAAGCGATTATAAAAGTTAATCATACCAAGAAAACGCTGTGCTTGTTTGATTGAGCTGGGGAAAGGGAACTATTCGATAGCTTGAGCTCGCTTAAGAGCGGGAATCAAACCACGTTTGGAAATAGTATATCCAAGAAAATCAAGTTGATTTACGCCTAATATGCATTTAACTAAATTTACGCTTAGCCCGTGCTCAAGTAATCGATTAAAAACCATACGAAGATGTCCTTTGTGCTCTTTCCCTGACTTACTTGCAATAAGTACATCATCAAGATAAATGAACACAAAGGAAAGATCTCCTAGAATACTGTTTATAAAACGCTGAAATGTTTGTGCGCCATTTTTGACGCCAAAGGACATTTTGAGAAATTCGAAAAGTCCGAAAGGAGTTATAACCGCAGTTTTATGAATGTCTTCCTCTGCTACAGAAATTTGATTATATGCGCGTACCATGTCGATTTTTGAAAAAATTTCGCAATATTGAAGATTAGCAGAGCAATCATGAGCGTTTGAAATAGGATATTTGTCAAATACAGTGATTGTATTAAGTCCTCTGTAATCTCCACAAGCTCTATAATCAAAAGAGTCACATTTTGGGACCAAATGTAATGGAGAAGCCACAGGTGAACTTGACGGTCGACAAATTCCTAAGCTGACCATTTGCTGAAATTCATGTTTAGCGATAGCTAACTTTTTAGAATCGAGTTTTCTGCTGCGTGCAGATGGAAGAGGTCCATTTGTAATTATGCGGTGAACAACTTTATGTTTGGCTGGTATAGTAAAATCTGGGGGGGCTTTTAGAGCCGGAAATTCATGACGCCGAATTCACCTTGAATGGAACACAATTTTGGTGAAAAAATAGTTGTAGATTTAAAAATACAATTTACTTGTAGCTTTGTTAATTTTTCAATTAATTGTCGCTCTCCTAAGACAACTATTAAGTTAAGTTAAATTTGTGTAAAAAATCTGCACCAATGATCGGATGATCAATGTCGGCTACAATGAAAGTAAAATCAAAAGCACGCCTGAGGCTTAGGTCAACTGATAATTGTTTATACCCGTAAGCTTGAATTTTTCCACCATTTGCTGTAAAAAGGACGAAATCACTAGGATTATGTAAATAGGGACAGTGCCTTTTAGGAACTATTGAAATCTCTGCTCCTGTGTCATTTAAAAATTGGAGGTTTGACTTTTTGTCACGAATAAATAAGCGGCGTGAAGAATTTGTCTTACTCGAAGCCGCGCTCAAGGTTGGAAAAAAATAGTTTTTTGAAGAATTTTTGTCATATGTTTTGAAATTACATGGTTCTGAGCAATTTCTTGCGTTAGCACCATATTTTCGATGAAACCAACAAATTGTTTTCTTATTTTTTCGGCTTATTGAATGCTGCCTAGGTCGCGAAGTGTCTCTCGAAAAACTTCTTGGTTGACGGTTGAAGTTATTTCGATCATAGCTATTGTGCCTTGGGTAATGTATTTCAAGCCGTTCGATACGGTTAATTAAACTTTGCTTGGGATTTTCATCGGCCATAATATTTCCATTAAACGCGTTAATTTGTGAAACTGGTGTTTGGCTAGAAGAATCATGAAGCCTATATGCCAAACTAAAAAGTTCTTCGCGGGTCTGAGAACTTTCTACTGCGATGAGGCAAACGCGAATCGAAGATGGGAGCCTGTTTAGCCAAAGCTTCATAACGAGTGGTGGATTAACAAGATTATTACTGCTGGCGAGGCTTTCCATGCTCCTATAAAGCTCTGATGGTTTTTGATCACCAAGCTCCATTTTATTTAAAAGTGCATCTAAACGTCGCTCTTCACTATCCCTATTTCTTTCAAGTAGTATTCTTTTAAGATTATTATAATTGTCTTGAGTTGGAGGGGAAACAAGAACGTCTGCGACCGTTTCCATAGTTTGATTATTTACAGAAGCAACGAAATAATCATACTTTGTGTTCGCCGAAGTTATATTTTTTAATCGGAATTGTGTTTCTACTTGTAAAAACCACAAATACGGACGATTATTCCAGAATGCAGGTATATTTATTGAAATTAAAGATACCTGCTGTAAATTTTGAATATCAGCAGCTGGCGGATTATTCAAGTCGCTGTTGTTTTCAGCAACTCCGTTTCCAGAACCACCTTCTCCTTTACCCTCAGGCATTTCAAAGATTTGAAAAAAAATAAAAATCAAAGGATTGCTCGACTTCAGACCGTATTTATTGTTTAATAAAAACAAAACCATGCGAACAGAATGCGTAAGCTAAGACTATATTATTAAAGTTGAGCGCATGCGTAAATTATGTACATATATTAAATTGTATCGTTCGATGTAAGAACAGTTGATCACCGTTTGACCTTCGCTTAAAATAACGAGTTGCGCCAACAAAATAAATTTTTTTTTTTTATGTATCGTTCAATGTACGAACCGTTACTCAATCAATCACCGTTTAATCTTTACAAAATGTATGTATGAATGTATATCGATTAGGGTGATTCAAATTTTTTTTTTGTTTTTTTCAAGGTGCTGTTGCTTAAAAAGTAAGTTTATGATATGAAGAAAAAGTTCACGAAAATTCAGCTCTATAACTCAATTTTATAAGGTGGTGCCGGAGCCTGTTAGTTGTACAGGTAAATTGTATGGAAAAATTATTTTTTACAAAAAAAGTATCTAAATGAATAGGTGATTAGTGTTGTTGAGCTGAAAAGGGTCGTTTTTTGACGTAATTTTTTACGCTGAATCCGAATCTGGCCTCAGAATTGACCCTTCATGTCAGAATCCTGAAATATTTGAGGTTAATTACCTGAAACATGATGTTTTTTGTCTACTTTCGAGGCCATGTATAGGATTCAAAAAAAGTTGATCAGCTTATTTTTAACATAAGCACCATTTATAACCGTCTTTGCCCTTTAAAATGAGCTTTCAAGTGGTGATCTCTGATGTTTCCTTGCAAAGTTATAGCCCTTTTCAGCTCAACAACACTAATCACCTATTCATTTAGATACCTTTTTTGTAAAAAATAATTTTTCCATACAATTTACCTGTACAACTAACAGGCTCCGGCACCACCTTATAAAATTGAGTTATAGAGCTGAATTTTCGTGAACTTTTTCTTCATATCATAAACTTACTTTTTAAGCAACAGCACCTTGAAAAAAACAAAAAAAAAAAATTTGAATCACCCTAATCTATATACATTCATACATACATTTTGTAAAGATTAAACGGTGATTGATTGAGTAACGGTTCGTACATTGAACGATACATAAAAAAAAAAAATTTATTTTGTTGGCGCAACTCGTTATTTTAAGCGAAGGTCAAACGGTGATCAACTGTTCTTACATCGAACGATACAATTTAATATATGTACATAATTTACGCATGCGCTCAACTTTAATAATATAGTCTTAGCTTACGCATTCTGTTCGCATGGTTTTGTTTTTATTAAACAATAAATACGGTCTGAAGTCCAGCAATCCTTTGATTTTTATTTTTTTTCAAATCTTTGAAATGCCTGAGGGTAAAGGAGAAGGTGGTTCTGGAAACGGAGTTGCTGAAAACAACAGCGACTTGAATAATCCGCCAGCTGCTGATAATCAAAATTTACAGCAGGTATCTTTAATTTCAATAAATATACCTGCATTCTGGAATAATCGTCCGTATTTGTGGTTTTTACAAGTAGAAACACAATTCCGATTAAAAAATATAACTTCGGCGAACACAAAGTATGATTATTTCGTTGCTTCTGTAAATAATCAAACTATGGAAACGGTCGCAGACGTTCTTGTTTCCCCTCCAACTCAAGACAATTATAATAATCTTAAAAGAATACTACTTGAAAGAAATAGGGATAGTGAAGAGCGACGTTTAGATGCACTTTTAAATAAAATGGAGCTTGGTGATCAAAAACCATCAGAGCTTTATAGGAGCATGGAAAGCCTCGCCAGCAGTAATAATCTTGTTAATGCACCACTCGTTATGAAGCTTTGGCTAAACAGGCTCCCATCTTCGATTCGCGTTTGCCTCATCGCAGTAGAAAGTTCTCAGACCCGCGAAGAACTTTTTAGTTTGGCAGATAGGCTTCATGATTCTTCTAGCCAAACACCAGTTTCACAAATTAACGCGTTTAATGGAAATATTATGGCCGATGAAAATCCCAAGTAAAGTTTAATTAACCGTATCCAACGGCTTGAAATACATTACCCAAGGCACAATAGCTATGATCGAAATAACTTCAACCGTCAACCAAGAAGTTTTTCGAGAGACACTTCGCGACCTAGGCAGCATTCAATAAGCCGAAAAAATAAGAAAACAATTTGTTGGTTTCATCGAAAATATGGTGCTAACGCAAGAAATTGCTCAGAACCATGTAATTTCAAAACATATGACAAAAATTCTTCAAAAAACTATTTTTTTCCAACCTTGAGCGCGGCTTCGAGTAAGACAAATTCTTCACGCCGCTTATTTATTCGTGACAAAAAGTCAAACCTCCAATTTTTAAATGACACAGGAGCAGAGATTTCAATAGTTCCTAAAAGGCACTGTCCCTATTTACATAATCCTAGTGATTTCGTCCTTTTTACAGCAAATGGTGGAAAAATTCAAGCTTACGGGTATAAACAATTATCAGTTGACCTAAGCCTCAGGCGTGCTTTTGATTTTACTTTCATTGTAGCCGACATTGATCATCCGATCATTGGTGCAGATTTTTTACACAAATTTAACTTAACTTAATAGTTGTCTTAGGAGAGCGACAATTAATTGAAAAATTAACAAAGCTACAAGTAAATTGTATTTTTAAATCTACAACTATTTTTTCACCAAAATTGTGTTCCATTCAAGGTGAATTCGGCGTCATGAATTTCCGGCTCTAAAAGCCCCCCCAGATTTTACTATACCAGCCAAACATAAAGTTGTTCACCGCATAATTACAAATGGACCTCTTCCATCTGCACGCAGCAGAAAACTCGATTCTAAAAAGTTAGCTATCGCTAAACATGAATTTCAGCAAATGGTCAGCTTAGGAATTTGTCGACCGTCAAGTTCACCTGTGGCTTCTCCATTACATTTGGTCCCAAAATGTGACTCTTTTGATTATAGAGCTTGTGGAGATTACAGAGGACTTAATACAATCACTGTATTTGACAAATATCCTATTTCAAACGCTCATGATTGCTCTGCTAATCTTCAATATTGCGAAATTTTTTCAAAAATCGACATGGTACGCGCATATAATCAAATTTCTGTAGCAGAGGAAGACATTCATAAAACTGCGGTTATAACTCCTTTCGGACTTTTCGAATTTCTCAGAATGTCCTTTGGCGTCAAAAATGGCGCACAAACATTTCAGCGTTTTATAAACAGTATTCTAGGAGATCTTTCCTTTGTGTTCATTTATCTTGATGATGTACTTATTGCAAGTAAGTCAGGGAAAGAGCACAAAGGACATCTTCGTATGGTTTTTAATCGATTACTTGAGCACGGGCTAAGCGTAAATTTAGTTAAATGCATATTAGGCGTAAATCAACTTGATTTTCTTGGATATACTATTTCCAAACGTGGTTTGACTCCCGCTCTTAAGCGAGCTCAAGCTATCGAATAGTTCCCTTTCCCCAGCTCAATCAAACAAGCACAGCGTTTTCTTGGTATGATTAACTTTTATAATCGCTTCATACCAAACATGGCAATAAAAGCTAAGCCATTGTATGCTCTCCTAAAAAACCAAAAAGAAAAATCTAATTTTCACTGGTCTCATGAGTGCACAGACGCATTTAATACTCTTAAAAAAGATTATGCAGGAAAACAATGCTTTTTCACCCAAATCCTGATGCTAACGTAAGAAAAATATTGTAGCCGACACCTTGTCAAGACCCTACGTTGATATTATAAATTTCAACCACGTTGATATTCCAAATATTGTTAAAGAAGAGGAAAAAGACAACGACCTTAAAAAGCTTTTGACCGATTCAAAATTTTCTATAAAGCTTAAAAAAATCCATATTCCAATAGATGAGTTGGACATTTGGTGCGAAGTATCAACTGGTGCTAGTCGTCCATACATTCCTGAGACATTTCGAAGAGCAATTTTTGAAAATCATCACAAACTTTTGCACCCTAGTACGAGAGCGATGCGTAGCATCATTACATCAAAATATTTTTGGTCTAGTATGAACGCTGATATAAACCGCTGGACAAAATGTTGTATTCCTTGTCAGAAGTCAAAAATTACGAGACATACAAAATTTGAACACGGCAAGTTTTTAGTCCCTGAAGGAAGGTTTGCTCATGTCCACATGGACTTAGTGGGTCCACTTCCGCCTTGACATGAATATAAATATTTATTGAGTGTCAAAGACCGGTTTTCTTCATGGCCAGAAGCAATTCCCTTGAGAAACATTAGTGCTTCAACAGTAGTATCCGCTTTTATTCATAACTGGGTCTCACGGTTCGGAATTCCTCAAACAATTACCACTGATCAATGAACCCAGTTCGAATCTTCACTGTTTAAAGAAATTTCCTTAATCTTAGGCATTAAACGGATTAGAACAACGACTTACCACCCACAAGCGAACGGCTTCGTGGAAAGATTTCATAGGCAACTCAAATAAGCATTACGAGCACACGAAGATAAACAGAATTGGTTTTCAAACTTAACCGGGAGGTATTCGCTCCACAATAATCGATGATATAGGAGTAACACCAGCGCAATTGTTGTATGGTGAAAGTTTACGTCTTCCAGCCGAATTAGTCGAACCCAAACTACCAAGTTCCCTTTTAAGCTCTTCAGTAGCTCAAGAAATCACTCAGGCGATTGCTCGAGTTCGACCGACCTCAAGAATAATGCGCAAGCAAAGATATATTTTCGTACCTAAAGATTTGAAAACATGTTCGCAAGTTCTTGTAAGAGAGGAGGTGCACAAAGGCAGTTTGAATCAACCACGTATTGGACCTTTTAAAGTCATTGAAAGAAACGATAAAACATTCAATGTATTATGAATAGTAAAAAACAAACTATCTCAATTGATAGAGTCAAACCAGCATTTATAGCGTCAGAAAATACAGCTACTCAATCATTGTTTAAACCTAAAGTAACTTTTCATTTCTAAATTATTTTGAATTACATAATACGTAGGAAATTACTGAATTTATATAGTTTATTTGAATTTACTTGAAGAATTAAATTTTTTTTTGTTGAATTGAAAAATTTGTCCGAATTTACTTATAAGCATTAGAATATTGTTTTTGAAAAAACATTTAATCAAACTTAAGGGGTGAGTGATGTAGCCCACCTTAACTTTTGAAAATTACAATGTGCAAGCACCCTTTGAATTTATGTGCTCTCACCTTAAGAAATGTCATACAACGATATGTGATGTCAAACGAAAAGAAATACGTAGTTTGCAAGTCAGATCTTTGTTAACCCTGAGACAATAAAGTTGTGCTCCATAAACAAACAAAAGTGTTTATTTTAACCCTTAAATGCATTTTGTAGCCAAACGGCAACATACCATTCAAACCAATTCGAAGTCTTCCGTATGTAATCAATTCGTGCTGTTGTAAGGTTTTCACGTTTACGGACATGTTTTCTATCTAGTGGCGACACTTTTTTTTTTTTTTTGCGCGAAGTTAAAAAATGAGTTGTGCTTTGACAAAGAGAAAATTTTCGGAAATTCGTTGGATGTCGGAATTACAGTTTTTTTTTATGTATAAAAAGTGATTTTCTAAGCAAAGTACATACATAATATAATACTTTTTTGTAAAAGCTCTTCTATTGTTCAATACAGTTACTAGTTTTGAGAAATTTTCTTATGTCATTTATATTAATATCTACTAAAAGGCATGGTGTTGGATATCCTTAAACTATTGTTTTGTTAAATAAAAAGATATTAAATATTAAAAAAAATTTTTTTTTTATTTTTAATAACATGATAACGTCTACCAAATATATTTTTTTCACAAAAAAAAAAATCGTGCATTTAAGGGTTAAATTAATAAAATATTTAATATATGTGCCTCAACATCCACCGGCACAATCAATCATACTAAAATTTGGTGAAAGAGTGTTGCTTATAAAAATCTATTTCTGGATAAAAATCGGACCATATTACACCAGTGGGTGTATTACCGCCCTAAATTTTAAGACTAATTACGGCATATATCGCAAACTATACAACCTATTGGGCTCAGATTTGGTATTTGGATGTCAATAACGAATATAATTTAGTTAACAAAAAGTGGGCGTGGCACATTTAAATATCTTAGTTTTTATTCGATTTTTTCAATATTTCTTTTGACTTGACCATATGTATTTGTTTAACTTTTTCAACCTAAATAAAGAAAATAATGAAGAAAATGGAAGCTTCATTATTTTCTTTATTTTTACGACTTTTTCAGCGATTTGGAATTGCTTCATAATTTCTTAACTGCTTTCAACTATTTTGAACATTTTCGTATTATTTCGACATTTTTAAGCCTTTTTCAACATTTTTCATATACATACATATATTCGATATTTTGAATTTCCATATTTTTTCGACTTTTTCAGTCTTTTATAACTATTTCAACATTTTTCAACTTCTTCCAAACTTTTTTATACTTTACATTTTTTTCGACTTATTCAACCTCTTTTAACATTTGTTTAAAAGGGACTTTCAGTGCAGTGTAGGGAATGTGAGTTTCGCCCTGGCCGAAGATAACACCTTAACTTGTTTTGTCCTAATATGAGGTGTCAAAATTCTCAGATGACCATGAAATTTTTAAAACAATTTGAAAAAATATTCTCTTGCTGACCAATTAATCGGACTAACTGACCAATTATGACCAGTTTGTGACCTATTAGATGCATATTTTTTTATTTCAAAATTCGTCAGATGAGGTGCCAAAATTTTAAGATGACCTTGAAATGTTTATAAATATTTTAAAAAAAATGTTCTCTTGCTGACCAATTAATCGGACTAACTGACCAATTTGTGAGCTATTAGATGCATATTTTTGTATTTCAAAGTTCGCCAGGTGAGGTGCCAAAATCTTCAGATGACCTTGAAGTTTTTATAAATATTTTTAAAAATGTTCTCTTGCTGACCAATTAATCGGACTAACTGACCAATTATGACCAATTTGTGACCTATTAGATGCATATTTTTGTATTTCAGAATTCTTCAGATGTGCAAAAGTGGTGCCATTTTTAGCAGGTAAGTTGTACATTTTTTTTATGTTTCGGACATGCTTTATATAAAAGATTCGTCTTTTGAAAGGCCACGGACTAACGAAAGAAGTTTACTCCTACTTAGACCTGAGGTCATTTCTTAAATAATTTCCAGCAACTTGGTTTGCAATTGGAGCTCGAAGAAAGCATAGAAAGTGGAAAAAAGGTGAGAATAGCACTATTGTGTTCAGGGCCGGCGGAAGGTACGGGCAAAGCGGGCAGTTGCCCAGGGCGCCGCTCTGATGGGGCGCCAAATTTTGAAACATGAAAGATATACTAGGTTTTGAAAATTTATGGGGAACTAATATCCTTCACACGTTGAAGAAGTCGTCTTATAAATTTTAAGGACCAGACAAAATAGTTGTGCAATTTGAGTTCCTAAAAAGTTTTATTGAATTTTTTTTAATGTCTGCACGTGCAGATAAAAAAGTTTTGCAAATAAGTCTTCCAATGCTAAGTGCGATGATGCTGTTGCCGATTTTAATACTATAATAACGCTGAAGATGCTCCAGACTCAGTCTCATGAAAAACTCTGTTGACTCTGAAGATAATTTTGAAGTGGATAACAAAAATGTTCCATTAGTATATTTTTATTCTACATTCAATAGAGATTACAAGTAATTCGCCATTGGAATGCATTACTGATGACCCAGAGGATTGGCTAGAAAGGATTTCTGATAAAATATGTTTGTTTTTTGTAAACGCGAGCCTTCACAGTTAAAAGTGAACCGACAGTGTCCCTTAAATAAAGACTGTCGCCGATTTGCACCAACATGTGTGAAAAGAACGGTCATGGTTGGTATACTCAGTCGCAGTTGATACAATTTTTCCTTTGGCTGCATGGTCCTTAGCTCTTTTAAATATTGGAAGGATTAAAATCGCATGAGTGCAGTGTATTCTATTTGCGCACTTGCTCTGCTTGGCTAGAGCTTTCTAATAGATTGCGTTGTAATTAAACAAGTGACTCGGCTCAACAAAACGCATAACGATCGAAAATAAACCATTGGCGGAATGTTGTCGAAAGACTGCTCGCCGTCATCATATTTCTTGGAGGGGAATGCTTATCTTTTAGAGATTCGTCTGACACACCTCACAAAAAAGGAAATAGAAATTTTTTGATAGTAGTGGAGCTGCTGGCAAAATTTGACACTGTGGTGAAGAAACACTTCACTTCAATAAGGCAGTTACCAGCCCAAGTTGATCACATTTTTTCATAAATGATTGATCTAGTAGCTGAAAGAGCTAAAAATATAATTGTAACATAATTGAATTCTGCTAAGTAAGTACTATTGTATAGTGGTTGATTGTACACAAGATGAGAGCAAAGTTGAGCAAATGTCAATTGTTGTGCGTTATTAAGGTAAAGAAGTAAACTTCGAGAGCATGCTTAAATTTACAAAAGACTTGGCGGGAGAAATTGACACTGAAACTACCTTTCGGTTAGATCCACCCATAAGATCTCGTAGAAAAACCAAATATTATAATTAAACATTATGAACTTACAGTCATTTTAGCAAAGACCAATATTGTAAATTTTACTTATTGATCAATGCTATTTTTATTCAACAAACATGACAAAGATAACAAATGGAACAATTTAACCTGGTAATTGGTGACATATGTTTCGGCTATTACCACATAGCCTCATCAGACCAGTTTTTTGGTTAATGTTGTACATGGAGTCGATCCCCTGACCGTACATGCATTTCAATTGCTCTAAGCCAATGGCTTAGCAGCTGTGACAACAAGCGAGAAAGTGACAAGAGATAATAAATGGATATACGCAATTTGTACAGTTCAAGGTCAGTTCCTCAGTAGCTCAGTTGTTAGAGCGGCCGTCGACAGATATGCAATTGAAATGCATGTACGGTCAGGGGATCGACTCCATGTACAACATTAACCAAAAAACTGGTCTGATGAGGCTATGTGGTAATAGCCGAAACATATGTCACCAATTACCAGGTTAAATTGTTCCATTTGTTATCTTTGTCATGTTTGTTGAATAAAAATAGCATTGATCAATAAGTAAAATTTACAATATTGGTCTTTGCTAAAATGACTGTAAGTTCATAATGTTTAATTATAATAAAAATAACCAGTCGCAAAAATCAACTTTCTAAAACCAAATATTTTCATACGAAGTTGAAGATGAGCCAATTTTGGATCCGAAAACAAAGTTAATGCTAGAATGTTACTATACAGTGTTAGATGCAGCAATTAAGGAATCATGAGAACTCGTTTTCTATTTTATATGACATCGGATCCCTAAAAATTAAAAATATTGTCATACACGAAAAGTGTCAATTATATGACCCTTGCGAAATGTTTGCTATCTGAGTCAATAGATCCAAAAACTACTCCATTAAAAGCATTGGAATTTATATCTAGCCTAAAATTTTTCGCTTCAAACGTAGCAGACGCAGATATCGCTTTTAAGGGTTCTTCTAACTTTTGAGTCGGCGTCTGGCTGACTTTATTTTGCTTCATACAAATCGACAGGGTCTAATGTCTATATTAAAAGTAAACCGTTTTTTGACGTTTTTTATGAACATGAAATAATATGAAATGTCCGAGTTAAAAACCCCCCCCCTCATGGATGATTCTCTCGATACAAAGATATATGAGCAAAGATTAAGTGAATTTATAATTAAGAAAAGTTACATATGTAGTCTATAATAAAATCGCCAACTTTTGGCTCCTTAGAAAGGTAACAAAACATAAAGATTTAGTTTAGAAACTTAGCCTTAGCGACGCACAGTGGCCCCAAATTGTGTTTTTTGGTTTAAAAATAGCTAGAGAATGCAAATTTTGTCGAAAATTAAATACTCGGGCTCCGAAGATTTATTGGCATTTTAGTTCTTTCATTTAAAAAAAAAAATTTGTTGTGTCTTTTTGATTTTTCATTCAAATGTCACTAAAAACCTATGTGCGAAAATTTCCAATGGGGGGAGGGTGTTTGAACCCCCAAAACCTCCCCCCCACCCTTGCGCACGGGCCTGTATCGCCCATCTCAAAATGCACGAAACTTGAATAAAAATGTGTTCATGAATAAAACTTTTTATTGTTTTTTTTTTTTTCATAAAAATGGGGCGCCATATCGCACTCTGCCCAGGGCGCCAAAAGTTCTAGCGCCGGCCCTGATTGTGTTGTAGCGAAATTTGGTTTATGCTAGAAAATTCTTGAAATAAAACCAACAAAAGAAACTAAACGATACTAGCACCATCTAGCGGAAAAAAATAAACCGAACAGACGATGCAGTACACTATAAAAGTCAGTAACCGAGAGACATCTAGATTGTGAATTCAACGTCGTACAACGCCATCTAATAATAGCAATATTCTGGATAATTGTGAACTCAACGTCGATACGCCATACTGGTAAATTATGGATTATGGTAGAATACACGCCACTTAGAAGCACTGGTAAGTTATGGATTATGGTAGAATACACGCCAATTAGAAGGTACTGGATTATTCGAGAGAGTGATGACTGCAGTATAAAAGGATTGTCATCTGAGTTGAGTGACACAGTTGTATTTAAACAGTGAAGTAGAACACTTGAATTTAAGCAATAAAGTGAATACAGTGTGATCCGTAGTAAAGTAAAACAGTTTTCTATACAGTGTTAAATTAATGTTAGAATTTGAATGTTAATGAGATAAACAATTGTACCGTGTAAAAACTAACTAATGTGATTTAAATAAACCATTTTACAACTAAATAAGTTTGTGTGTTTTTAATTGTTACACAATCCAGTGATCGAACTCAGAAAAGTGTAAGAGATCGAAATTATCGTCAAAGAGACAGATATTTCGTAACAGTATGTTAGTTTTGTAAGTTACATCAACTTAAAAATTAAACTATTTTTGATAGCAAGAACTATGACTTTCACAATTTCAGCAATACAATTAACATTAATTAGGTTGTATAAACAATGCTTTTGCTGTGAAGTTTACTACTCAGTTTTTATTTTCACAACTAATTCTTAAAATGTACAACGACACATTTGCAATATTGATAAATGTAGTAATATTTACAGCATGTTTCAACACTTTTACAGCAGATTTTTTTAAGTATACAAGTTCATGGATATGTATAAGGGATAAAAATAAGAAAAACATATCGTGCAAAAAGGCCTTAACTTGAAACATAAATAGAAGTAGCAAGGCAACAAAGCAGGAATACACTCTATGGCGTATAACTGGGAAGCAACCAATAAAACAAAAAAAAAAAAAAAAATTGGTTCCATAAATCTGCCTACAACATTATTACAGGAAATTGTTTTCAGACACTGGGCGTTTATGTATGGCGAACCATTCCTAAACTGATTAAAATTTACATATATAATAATAGAAACGGGGTGTCATTTTTGAATTGAAGGAAAATATTTCGAACAAATGAAGTTTTTTTTCTTGCAATCTTTTAAAATATATGTAGTTACTTGATAAGTACACAAAATAAGCTCATGGTAATTTATTCCAAAAAAATAACGGTACTTTCTAGGTTTGCTATTATATTAAGTAATTTGTAATTTCGATCGGTTAAAATAATAGCAGTGCTCAACTCTATTTCTTCTCAAGACTAGGTATTTATTCAAGACTGGAATTATTTTTAATTCCATATTAAATGTTTTTTAATGATATTACATATGCATAACTAAGCATACCAACTTTGAGTTTGAAAAAATAAGTACATTTGCCTAAAATCAATAGTTGAAAATAAGTACAAATAAGTACAATATCAATCCATGGTGTTATTATATGATGGGTGCAGTAAAGAGAAAAATCAAATGGAACAAAGAAAAAATGAAACGACCAGCTGTCAACGCGGTGTGCTTCAGTGGTAAGAGAACGATCCTGTATTGCACCCACCATATAAGTACACCATGATTCCGAGCTATTATTTTTATACCGAAATTTTTTTGTTGAAATCAGCCTTGATTCAGCCTTAGCGTCAGCAGTTTCACCGACAGCAGCCACGGACACGAATTTGTCGCAATAATAATAATGGGAAAAATCGACGCATTTACACTGCAAATTTATTTTTACAAGCAAAATCGATTTTAGAGTGTTCACTGCAAGCCGAGAGAGCTCGGTTTTCCAGATGTTTTTTGCTGATGAAAAGACGCGCTCCACTGGTGCATTCGTTCCAGATAGGCACAGAATGAATTCGACCAGACGAGAAAATTCAAAATAAGGCACTTGTGAAGCTTCCATGTGCTTAAAGATATCAACCCATCGCTCTTCAGATAACAATTTCTTTTCTTTCCATTCTTCAATTAGAATTACGCATTTCGAAGCATGTGCGAAATATTTTGGAAGCGTGGTCCATGATATTACCAAACGCCTTCACATGCCGTAAGGGTGGTGTCGGCTGACGAAGTAAAAAAGTTCGAAACGATTTCACTCTTTCCGGCGTTTGCGATGTTGAGTTCCGCGTCGCACAAATTACACCGTATATCACTTTCTGTTCTTCCTTTTTTCATTTGCAGATATTTTTTCTGAAGAACCGAAGCATGTATGCATCGTATGCTTTTCAACACACATAGAATGCATCCATTAAAATTTGTCACTCTCTTTTCCCATACGATTTTCTCAGCAAATATGTATTGTATTGTATTGTTTACAAATTTTATTTTTGTCACTCTCTTTTCCCATCCGATTCTCTCACACAAAGTCTGTCAATGCTTCGATGCCTACAAAAAGTTGAAAGTAGGTTTGACATTTTTAAAAACTACAAGTCTGCGCTGTCAAACTCAAATTTAGTGATGCCACATATCAATTTTTGAAACATTCGTGTGTACATACTAATTACAACTAATTCTAGTTACAACTATTTCGCAATCATCGGGCCAGCGCAAATGATATTTATATTTATTATTAACTTGAGAAACAGATTTCTGCCGAAATAAGTACAAATTAAGTACGCTTTGAAAAATAAGTAAAAATTAAGTACGCTTTAAAAAATAAGTAAGGCAAGCTGAAAATAAGTACTGTACTTACTAAATAAGTACAGTTGGTATGCTTATGCATAACATACGTATGAAATTTAAAAGTTATTCGATTTTTTTCAAATTTTGACACGTCAAAAACTTCAATAGATATGTTTACTTATTTATTTGCTTTTAAATGAGATACCATATAATGAAAGTGGATGACCAGGCCCAGAAATATCAAACATTGAATTTGGCTATTTTCGCAAAAATTGCGTTTTTTTTTCGAAATTTGACCTAACAGTACTCAAGACCCCGAATATCTAGGGAGCTGAAATTTTGACTGTGAGACTGTCTTTTTAGGTTCTTAAAATTTGAGCACAATCGGAAGTTTTTTAAATTTCATACGTACGTTATACACATATAATACTAAATAATATTCCTAAAAAACAGTAAGTATGGAATTAAAAAAAAAGCTCTAAGGATTTATTTCCTTTTGATGCATTTCTACTTTGATTAACATCCCAAATAATTCCACATTAAAATTTTTGTTGTAACTCAACTTGTCATTTAAACTTGGTTAAAGCCCACCGTGAACAAGTAAGTTTCATTATTTTTGTATAATAATCCAATGATTCTTTCGAGTTTTTACATTTTAGTGGGCCGTGGAAAGCATTCTACGACAGATCAAAGTAAAATTATAAAAAATTCCATTACGCAAGGTAAAAGTTTTAAGGAAATTTGAAATTTTATCGGATGTTCATTGAAAATGGCTTAGAACTCGATAAAATACACAAATAAATGAAAAATACGAGGAAGAAAGCTTTCCATGTCTCCCCGGGACGTGAATTGTTCGAAACGGCTTTCGATACATAATTCGTTGTTGCCTGCTGCGGAAATAAAGAAAGTGCTAAATATAGCAGCGAGTGTAGAAAACGTTAAAAGAAAACTCAGGGGAACCAATTTGAGTGCCCAGAATGCACAACCACTTCCATTGTTTAAAAAAATTCATATCACAATTTCGATTATGTATCGAAAGCCGTATCGAACAATTCACGTCCCGGGGGGACATGAAAGGCATTCGGTCTCGTGTTTTTCGTTTATTTGTGTATTTTATCGTATTCTAAACCATTTTCAATGAACATCCGATAAAATTTAAAATTTCCTTAAAAGCTTTACCTTGCGAAATGAAATTTTTAATAATTTTACTTGCTCTGTCGTAGAATGCTTTCCACGGCCCACTAAAATGCAAATACTCGAAAAAATTATTGGAGTATTATACAAAAATAATGAAACTTACCTGTTACGATCAAATTTTTTTAATAAAAGTAAATACCTAGTCTTGAGAAGAAAAGAAATTGAGCACTGCTATTATTTTGACCGCTCGAAATTACAAATTACTCAATATAATAGCAAACCTAGAAAGTACCGTTATTTTTTTGGAACAAATTGCCATGAGCTTATTTTGTGTACTTATCAAGTAACTATATTTTAAAAGATTGGAAGAAAAAAAACTTCATTTGTTCGAAATATTTTCTTTCAATTCAAAAATGACACCCCGTTTCTATTATTTTGACCGCAACTGTATATCCTTATACGTGTAAGTTAACGTAACCGGCCAACAACCCTGTGCCGACAATGGTGATCATGCTATGTGAGCATGATCAGTTAAGCGCAGTGCCAGCATTGATTTAAGCAAACAAAAAATATATATTGCGCGAGGCGCAGCGTCAGCATTGCATGGTTGCTTAGTCTTAAGTAAAATTGTAATGTAATTTCAGTTCTGATTATGAGAATAAAGTAGATGGATCAAAAATAAATAAGTGGCGCCCAACGCATTCGAACCAAAAAATCGACTCAAAAATAAAACTTTAAATTATAAAAAATTCGCCACTCAAAGTGCGAAGACAAAGTAAAATAAAAAATCTTCTGCTATCAAACTCCAACGTCAGACCGATGAGTATCCCAGCAGCAGTGGTAGCAACCAGCGCTGCCACTTTGCTACTATCGTAGCAAATTTGCTACACTTAAGAAAAAAATAACACATTTGGGACTTTGCTACCCACTCTCATCAAATGTATCAATTTTGCTACACTTTTCCCATTTCCATATAATTTTGTATTATTCATATAATTTTTTTTACTTTTTCTCCTGCGATTTTTTTAATAAAACACATTTTCCACTTTATTGGCAACTCTGTATCAGCACTAGCTGAATCGTCAACTTAACAAAGTTTTCATGATTTCTAATGTCAGTTACACATTTTCAAAAAAACTGCTTACTTTGCCACACAGCAGTGCATCTGCAGAGCGAATTTTTTCAGTCCTCAATTTAATAAAAAATAAAAAAAGTAACTCCTACAAAATAGACACCATAGATTATATGATGGTTGCAAAATGTTTGATCTCAAGGACGCTTGAATAGATTGTAATCAGATGAATTATATAATATGTTGATGAACTATTAGATTTATTATTATTTATGTGAATTGTAACGTGTTAATTACATTTATGTTATGTACTTTTACACCATTCTGTGATTCCAATGTGATATTTTCGTTTTATAAAAAAGTTTATGTTGATTTTACTGTTCAATAAACGATAGTTCAGCCAATTATTGACTTTTGCTACGCTGCTTACCGTTTTGCTACGCACTTTTGCTACAAAAATTGTATCCAAAGTGGCAGCACTGGTAGCAACGTCAGACCAGAAAATTCAAAAAAAAAAAACCTCAGACCGACGAGTATTTCAGCAGCAGTGGTAGCAACGTCAAACCGACGAATATTACAGCGGCATATAGGAGCAATAGCAGAAAATTTAACATAAAAAACAACGTCAGACCGACGATTATTTTAGCAGCAGTGATAGCAACGTCAGACCGACAAATATTACGGCAGTAACGACAACATCAGCAGCAGCAGAGAATAAATAAAAAGAACACGATAAATAAGATTACACTAGCGAACAGACAATTTTAAAAAGCAAAAAAATATGTAAGTAGACGCTCAGTGAAAAGTTAAAGTTAATTGCAACTTCAACATCTTTGTAAGTAAAATTCCCCCTTATGAGCGACAGTGAATTAGAAGGAATAGCTACAGGTCTAGGGTCAACAGTCGTAGATACTATAAAAGTCGTGAAAGTAGCAGTACATATTAGTGGTCGACCTCGAAACCAAAAATGTCTTTTAATACAGAGGAATTGAGGCAAGTTATAGAGGCCTCAGTAAGTAGTGCGCTGGGGGTTCAGGAAAAGAAATTTGAAGAAAAATTACTAGAAGTCACAAATAGTCTAGCTAATTCAACAGTATCCGCTCCACAAGTAGATGTATTTAGAGATGCAGAAATCGACATTGTAAAATCGTTGCCGGAATTTGAGGGTAAGCACGAAACGTATGTTTCCTGGCGAAAGGCAGCGCATACAGCTTACAAAATCTTTGAAAAATATCAAGGTAGCTCAAAACACTACCAGGCCCCAGGGATTATTAGAAATAAAATCAAGGGTTCAGCGGACATGGTGCTATCATCGTACGATACACCTCTTAATTTTAAAGGTCTTATTAACAGGTTGGACTTTACTTACGCTGACAAGCGTCCAATATATCTGATTGAACAGGAAATCTCAACCCTAGATAGGGAAATATGACTTTGGTTCAATACTACGATGATGTAGAAAAGAAGCTAACGCTCTTAATAAATAAAACGATAATGTCATACGACAGAGATAAAATTTTGTAAATTGAAATGAGTTTTTGAATTGTTTTCAAAAACCCATTTCTTAATTTTTTTTTTTTTAGAAAAACTTTGATTTATTCTGCGTTTAATGCCGCAAGCTTAACCGTGGGGAAAAAAATATTTATTTATTTATTTTATTTAAGAAAAATAAAATTACGAAAATTTTGTAAATGGTAAAATTTGATCAGCTGTTTTTTCTGTCTGATCATGACCTAATTTTCTGTCGTTTGAATAATAAACTTGGTAGTGCAATATCTCCTGTTTGTTTTACGTAACGTGATTATAAATTCATTGAAATGAATGCCTTGAATGCTGAACTTCTCGATATTTGCTGGAGTGATTATTGGTATCAGGATTCAGTTGACTTGAAAATGCAATTTTTTAAGAATAAGATCGATACTGTGTTTGATCGTCATGTTCCCTTGCGAACAGCTCAAGTCCCAAATTCTATCTGCCCATGGTTTACTAGTCGTGCATTACATTCCTTAAAAAAAGGAATATACTTTTTTCTAAATGAAAGAAAAATCGCACTTCAGAGAACTGGGAAGAATTCAAGAAAGCTCGAAACTTGACGACGCGATTACTTAGGTAGCATAAAATCAATTTTTTAAATTCTAAACTAAATGTAAAGTTATCTTCAAAAAAACTGTGGCAAAATATCAAAATATACAATTTTTTTTACAAAAAATGCAACCGTATGCAATCTTGAGCCTGAAAAACTGAATAAATTTTACCTTTGTTGTAGTCCTTCAGGACTTACTTCTAACGTTATGCTGCCAGAGCCTCCTGCTATAAATGCTTTTCATTTCGCTGCAGTTGATGAAAATACTGTGGCTAAGTGTATAAATGGATTTAAATCTGGATATCTGGAATCTGGATATGATGGAGTTCCCATTAGATTTATAAAATTAAAATTATAAAATTTGACCCACATAATAAATTATTGCTTAACTAAGTAGTTCTAATTTTCCTTATATGGGGTAAAACACATGAAAACGCCACCTGAAAAAGTTTTTGGCTCCGATTTGGGTGAAATTTGGCATGATTGTACATAGTATTGATGTCTGGCAATAAAAGAGTGTTTAAGACTTTGCCCTAATATTATTTGTTGCTCAGATACGCGGGTATGAAATTCACGATATTCGTACTTTTTCAGAATAAGTATTTTTTTTCGAAAATTCATAGCTTACAGCAAACTTTATCAATTAATAATTGGTGAAAGTACATTTTTAGGTTTTTACTTGTACTTTTCAAAAAAAAATATTGATTTTGAAAAAAAAAAAAATTTTCACATTTTTGCATGTTTTTAAAAAAACCCATATTTTAAAATTTTTTTTTTTTATTTGATAAAAACTTTGATTTATTCTGCGCTTAATGCCGTAAAAATTTTTGTAGAAAAAAAATTATTTATATTTTTTTTTTAGTTTTAAAAAAATTAAAAAGCTAAAATTTTGTAAATTGAAATGTATTTTTGAAGTTTTTTGAAAAATCCATTTCTGAATATTTTTACGGTGAACTTCAGATTACAGCTTGATACGCAAGCTTTAAAATGATATGTCATAACATGAGGGCAAGTAGTTAATTAAAATGTTTGAGCCGTTAACCTGAAAACTAAAACTGAAATTTAAAATCAGTGCAGTAGCCTTTTATCGCGTAGTACAGCGCGCGCTTAGCGGCTCAAACATTTTAATTTACTACTTGCCCTCATGTTATGGCATATCATTTTAAAGCTTGCGTATCAAGCTGTAATCTGAAGTTCACCGAAAAAATATTCAGAAATGGATTTTTCAAAAAAACTTCAAAAATTCATTTCAATTTACAAAATTTTAGCTTTTTAATTTTTTTTAAGACTAAAAAAAAAATATAAATAATTTTTTTCCCACAAAAATTTTTACGGCATTAAGCGCAGAATAAATCAAAGTTTTTTTCAAAATAAAAAAAAAAAATTTTAAATTATGGGTTTTTTTAAAAAAATGCAAAAATATTTTTCAATTCGCAAAATTTTTTTTTTCAAGTCAGTATTTCTTTTTGAAAAGTACAAATAAAAACCTAAAATTATAAAAACAAAAAAATATTCAGAAATGGATTTTTCAAAAAAAAATTGAAAAATTCATTTCAATTTACAGAATTTTAGCTCTTTAATTTTTTTTTAAAATTAAAAAAAATATAAATAATTTTTTTCGCACAAAAATTTTTATGGCATTAAGCGCAGAACAAATCAGAGTTTTTTTTCAAAAAAAAAATTTTAAAATATGGTTTTTTTAAAAAAAATGCAAAAATATTTTTCAATTCGCAAAATTTTTGTGAAAAGTTTTTTTTTTCAAAATCAATATTTTTTTTTTGAAAAGAACAAGTAAAAACCTAAAAATGTACTTTCACCAAATATTAATTGATAAAGTTTGCTGTAAGCTATGAATTTTCGAAAAAAACACTTATTCTGAAAAAGTACGAATATCGTGAATTTCATACCCGCGTATCTGAGCAACAAATAATATTAGGGCAAAGTCTTAAACACTCTTTTATTGCCAGACATCAATACTACAATCATGCCAAATTTCACCCAAATCGGAGCCAAAAACTTTTTCAGGTGGCGTTTTCGTGTGTTTTACCCCATATATGAAAAGTGACCAGTATTATTCCTATTGCTAAATATGCATTAGGTAAAGTTTGCGAAAGGACAATGTCAGAACAAATCAAATAATACATATTCCCTCTTGTCTCCTTTGCAGTCTGGTTTTAGGGCTTGGCATAGCTGCACTACTGCAGTTATGAAACTAATTGAGGATATTCGGACCTATTATGATGCGAATCGACTGTTTCTTCTTTGCCTTTTGGATTTTCACAAAGTAGATCACCCTCTATTGTGCTTTAAATTAAGATCGTTTTTCCAATTTAGTGACAGCGCAATCAAATTATTGTCCATTTATTTAGAAGATATATTTCAGAGAGTTGTAGTTGGGAACATGTTTTCTTCTACTCTAGGTCCGTTGTTGTTCTTCATATTTATTAATGACATTTTTTTTAACGTAAATACGCCAGGGTTCATACTCACACTGATGACGTTCAGCTTTATCTCTCAAGGCCCATTGGATTGGTTGAAGACTTAACCTTTAGGCTTAATGCAGATCTTTTTGCTGTTAATAAATGGGGGTAGCGATAATTATTTCGTTATTAATTCTTGCAAATCAAAAGTCTTGCCAATAAGTAGAAATAATTTGAGCTTGCGGGGGATTCCTGAATGGTGCATCGGCACTACAAGTCTAGAATTTGTGAATAAAGTTAGGAATCTTGGCATTATTTTAAATTTTAAGTTAACGTGTACGAATCACATCAACTCTGTTATTGGTAAGATATATGATACCTTACGCCATTTACGAAACTCAGTAAACTTCACACCCATTAACACTAGACGCAGACTTGTCACTATGTTAATCATGCCTCCCATACTATACTCTAAAGCTGTTTTTGGTGAGCTTGATGTTCAGTCATTGCATAAGGTAAATGTTGCGTTTAATAGCTCTGTTAGATATGTTTATGGAGTTGGTAGGTTTGAACACATCTCTGAATGGAGTAGCAGTTTTTTGGGTTGCAGTTTAAAAGACTATTTAGATATGCGCAGTATTATTTTTTTGCACAAGTTATAATAAGTTTATATTTCATTTCTGTTTTTGATTAGGGCTATTATTTAATAGTTTTTAATTTATTTACATACTTATGTTACTCTACATATTTATTAGTTGAATTAATTCTTACGTTTCGTTAAATAACCGTATTGATTTAAATTTTGAATTCTTTTTTATTAGCTAAGTTGCAATTGTTTTTATTAATTTATAAGCATACATAATTATATTGTTTGACGTACTATAAATGATTAAGACTTACTCGTAATGTACAATACTTGAAAAATTAAATAAATAAATAAATAAAATAAAAAAAAATTTGCTCTAATCTTACGATGCTGGAGTTTTTTTATTCAATTTAGCCGCACTCACAAAATAAAATTTCACTCTATAACAATCAAAAATATTTCAATACAAAAATTACTTTCTGCTGAAGTTGCCGTCGCACGTCACAATTCTGTTGACTCAAACTGATTTTACGACGGATTCACCGTTCAAAGGTACATATTTAGTCTGGCGGTATTTCGGTCAACCGTCCAAATTCTGTTTACCACATTACTGAGATTTTATTTATGCGATTTTCTTCTGTTGTTTTTCGATGTGCCGCTGCTGTTGATGCTGATTCTGGTATGTTTGTTCAGGTAGGTACTCCGCACTGGTGTCGATTCGTTGAAAGCTCGACTGGACCAAATGTTAAGTTGAAGGGTGGAGTAACTTTTGTGGGTCAGCAAGCTTTTGAATGCTGTTTAACATTCCTCAGATAAAAGGTGCACCTATTTTTAGTTGGGAATTTAAGCGTTTAACTAAAATCGCAAAGTTCGGAATTAAACGTCTGTAATAATTCCAAAAAAACCACTAATCTAATTTCATCTGAATTTTTTGATGTTAGGTAATTTAAAACTGCTTCGCATTAAGCAACTTCTGTTTTTATGCCTTTGTCTTTTATCAAATGACCCATGTAGACTACTTCCGATTTTAGGAAATGACATTTAGTTGCATTTAATTTTAAATTATACCTTTACAAGCGATCAACAATTTTGACTAAATTCCGATTATTGCGTTCTAGAGAACAACTAAAAACTATTATGTCGTCAACATAAAGGAAAGCTTCTGAGCTTAAACCACTTAAAGCCATTGTTAGCATATGTTGAAAGCTATTAGACGATATTTTAAGTCCAAAACGTAAACGTTTAAGCTGACAGGCCCGGCAGATCATGCCTAGCCTGTGTGGGTAGCTGGTCAGTGATGGGGGAGGGAGGGGGTAATGAAAGCAAAAATGTATATGAAAGAGTGAGAGGTCTGGAAAAGAATGTTTATGGATTTTGGAATAACATTATAAAATTGTTCATATATTCAAAATGGTTCGTCATATTCTTATATATAATAACTTAAAAAATTTGACTATTCTACAAAAATCTCATTTCCTTAAAGCAAAAACACTTGCACGTTTCGAATTTTGATAATGAACTCATTCATCACTTCATATAAATTGATCTGGTCGGCTATATCTGAATACATATGTAAAATAGCAACATTGTTGAGCCGATCTAGCAACATAGTCGATCTCAAATTTGTTTTCAGTCTGCGGAAAACAGAAAAACTCCGTTCATTTGAATAGGATGACCCTGGAATTGTGAGCAGCAATCGAACGAAGCGCACGAGTTCTGGAATCAGCCCTCTAGTCCATTCGTATTATTTCAACAGATCTGTGTAAAAGTTGCAAAAACATGCCCCTAACCCTTAACAATCTTCCGCTGTCAAAATTATTTTTATAAAAGGTGACAATCTTATCGAAACCGATAGCGAATTGCTCTAGAAATTTAAAAAATTTTGCTTAATCCGTTTCGAAACGAATTTTCAATTATCCAGCTAACTAATTGATAACAAGATTTCGTAATATAATCTTTGGGGGTCTTGAATTTCAAAGTTTCGGTTGAACCTGAATCATATTGTTAGGGGATTTTTTGCGGACTCGGAATTTGAGATCGATAACATCTTTGACGCTTTTCTTCCAAATTTCTTCAAATTTGGAATCGATCGTCGCATTTAAGAAATAAGCAACTGCTTTCACTTTCTCGTGTGATTCAATAACGCAGTCACTCGACTTCTGTAGTTCTGTGTTCAACATTTCTATGCGATCAAAAATGTTGTGCTGTGTTAAAGTCAGATTTATTTTTTTATCTTTGCTTGGATTTATTCAGAATTCTTCTAACACCCTAAATAGAGATTAGTTTAAAGTGATGACACTGATCATACGATAAGCCTAATCAGTTAGTCTCATTTTTTTCTTGTTGCGTTAATCCATATATGCATATCTCTGCAGACCAGCTGTTCCCAACTCATGTGTCGTGACCCGAAATCGGGCTGTAAAAGATTTCGAGCGATAATGTAATTGAGAATTTTTATGGATATTGAAATTTTGGATGCGATTCCTTTTTCTTCATGTCCCTTTAGATTGAATTGAATAAAAAACCTTTAATTACTTACTTGCAATAAATGTTATGTATTAATGAAATGGGAATCTCAGATTTATTTTGTTGTGCTCTTGTGGGTCACGACATAAAAGGTTTGGGAGACACTGTTCAATACGGTCACCTTCAATTGTGTATATATTTAAGTGATTGCATTGCATGCTGATTACCGAAACTGCAATAGAAAAAAAATGAACGGTTCTAATACATGCAGCTTCTATTGCTGAATTGAAGAACTTGTTTTCGAAGATTGTGGCTTGCATACATTTTTTGAGCAAGTGAAAAGGAGAGTTTGATCTTGACGACAGCCAAGGTGAGAAGTTTAACTTCAGAAGAAATTCGGATAAGTTTTTTTAAAAATTCCAAAAAAAGAAAAAAGCCATTACAATTTTCCCAAGCTTAAACGAATTAAAATCGGCTTTGTACAGAAAATAAACACGGAATTTTCTATTTTCGTCAATATCCTGAATAATTTTTTGTGAATAACAACGACGGCGATGTACACTTCAAAATCCTAAGCTGGAAAGGAGACAGATTAGTTTGTTTTGTATTTGACCTCAATGTGCATATTTCAACGGTTGTGATTCGTGATAGTCTTTTGGAAGCTCTTTGGCGCTTAAAGACGTCATTAAAATCATTATTTAACCCAGTGGCGTTTACTCTAAGGTGCGCAGGTGTTCTCCGCACACCCAACCAAAATCCGATGCATTTTTTCCCCCCTACTATACGTTCTCATATTTGTGAAACATATTAAGTCAATAATTTGACACTGTTACTGTTCCTACTGGCACGCTGCAATATGCTATATCTATCATATCATAGTTTCCTCCTCTAAGCGTACAATATACATGCGTATGTACGTAATACGAATACAATTGTTCAAGCTCATCGTAGATGATCAAACGCAACATTATTTCATGATGTTGAATTCCATCCAA